>OY986041.1:3632500-4126278 GCA_963920215.1 Nineta flava
TTCAAAATAATTTTGGCTTATTTATTTGTATTTATTATACTATACCGTACGTTTAGTTTACATCTTCGCATAGCATATCTCCCACGAGTATGAGAGAGTACATATGTACACATTAAGACCTCCTTCTCATACACATTGCTTAATGTATACATATGTACTCTCTCAAACTCGTGGGAGGTCTGCTATGCGAAAATGTAAACTAAACGTTTGGTATTTCACTTCGGTACCGATGAGTTCCTATCAACAACTAGTGACCCTAGCGGCATAAAAAGTAAATATAATTTCTACCATTTCGTTGCCATATTTTGTCAATTTTCCCATTTGAGTTAGATCTCCTTTATATAGTCTCCATGCGTTACACATGAAAATTGCCACAAATATTTCCGAAAGTAAGAATCGACATACGTATCGCTCGGTAAATAACTGTGAGGCAAATAACCATGGATACTACACAAGGATACCGAAATCAAACGGGAGAATTGACAAAATATGGCACGAAATGGGAATAGTAATATTTACTTTTTATGCCACTAGCGTCGCTATTTTTTCATCCGTACCGAAGTGAATATAGTATAATAAATAGGAGTAAAGTAAGCAAGTAACCAGTTTTATTTTGAAGTATGCAATTTGCTTCAACTAATTCTTTATTGAAAAATTGAAATTACTTATCATTTATTAAAAAAAGAATTTTATTGAAAAAATACTTTGGCTGCAAATAATTTTTATAATACTATAAATGCGTAAAGTTTTTCAATTAAAACTCGCGCCTTTTACTCTCACCACTTTTTTCGGCATAGAAGCGACATTACTGACAGTGGAATAACGTGCACGCACTTAACTGACGGGTAAACGTTATCTGGCTATTAGCTGTCGGATACTTTACCTGGACCCTTAGTACCGAGATACGTTATAAAACTACGTTTTTTGTTGGAAGTGTCATACTACCTCTTATCGATAGTACCTTTTAAAGGCGTTATGTTTTATAAGCAAGTACTGACTTATGATAGCGTCTGGTAATATTTAAACTGGCGTTTATGAAAAAACTATCAAAAATTGTTATATTGGTAACAATCATAGATAATGTATCCATTTAATTTATACGGAAATATAATATACAACTAACTTCATTTATATTATGATTATGGCTCCAGGATGCTAGCACCCCATCCATGAAATTTCGAAAAACCAATTATATTACATACCATGGGTATGTTACAAAATTTGCTGTCCGCGCTGTGAGTGTTAACGCCATGAATCACGCTGCGAACAGCATTCCAAAATTGCAAGCGCACTGCTACTGCTACTGCAGCCGTGAAAATTGGAACGCGGTTCACAGCACTTACAGCACGCCACCATGCTCATTGCTTTCTCTGCTTCACCTTTTCAGCGGCAGCAGTCACAGCACAAAATTCATGACGTCATTTTTTTCACAGTACTGATGCAGCGTGCTGTCATGAATTCGGAAACGCGCGGTGAAGCACTGCCAGCGCTCGCAGCAAATTTTGGAACATACCCCATATAATTGGTCACTAATTGATCATAAATGGTCAGATTATTTGGTCAGCGAGAGAAAACTTTTCATCGATGTTTTAAATCTTTTTCGAGGTCATCATTCGTTTCTCGTACTTCAACCAGGAATCTAAACTCGGACGTGTAGCTTACTCTTGAAGTGTAAATTAATGCTACACTTTAGATGATTCTGACGTTTGTCTATATATATATATATATAATATTTATTATATATATGTATATATATATGTATATATATATATATATGTATATATATATATATATATATATATATATATAATATTATATATATATATATATAATATTATATATATATATATATATATATATATGTATATTTATATATATATATATATATGTATATATATATATATATATATATATATACATATATATATATATATACATATATATATATATATATACATATATATATATACATATATATAATAAATATTATATATATATATATATATATATATATATATATATATATATATATATATATATATATATATATATATATATATATGTATATATATATATATATATATATATATAATATTATATATATATATATATATGTATATTTATATATATATATGTATATATATATATATATATATATATAATATTATATATATATATATATATATATACATATATATATATATATATATATATATATATATATATATATATATATATATATATATATACATATATATATATATATATATATATATAATATTTATTATATATATGTATATATATATATATGTATATATATATATGTATATATATATATATATATATATATATATATATACATATATATATATATATATAAATATACATATATATATATATATATATATATATAATATTATATATATATATATATATATATATATATACATATATATATATATATATATATAATATTATATATATATATATATATATGTATATTTATATATATATATGTATATATATATATATATATATATAATATTATATATATATATATATATATATATATATTTATATATATATATATGTAATAAAGAGTGTAGCGCCCCGTTGCATCAAAATACGATCTGGAATTTGGAATAATAACACAAGTTAGTTTAGTATTTAATTTAATGATGAAAGTCAAGATTTGAACAATATTCCGGCGTGCTTTTTGTATTCATCCAATATGGCCTCTGGTCGGTAATGTCGAGCCCTGCTTCTTTTATTCTTCATTTCATCACAGCGGCTCTCAACAAATAACAGAGGTTCACCACAAAGAGGTTGAAAAATCTTTAAAAGACACCAACAAGATGAAATTGGGTGTCAGATTTGTTAGTAGTGTCAGATTTTTACTGACTAAAAACAATCCTCTTTTCTCCTTCCTGTGGGAAGGTGTCCAGACCAGAAACCGCTCTCGCATTACTTCAGCCTTGCTCTGGATGCGCTGTTAAGCGCCTGCGATCATAGACTCATCGATTCTTTTAGCTTTCGAGACTGCTTCTGCGTAGTGCAACATAGCCTTCCAGATTTCCTTGCGCTTTGTCATTGTCGTTATGACATTGTCAGGGATCGGCGATTCTCAGAACTTTAACAGACAAAAAATGTGTGGAAAACATCCCTTCCTCGGGGCAGTACATACAGGTTGGACTGCTTCTGGTTTCCAGCTGGTACAGGTATTTGATGAAACAGCCAAGGCCAGTTAGGAACTGCGTGAGAAGGAAGTTGGTTTCAGCGTACTCACACTCTGACCAGGTGTTGATGTTCGGGATCAGTCTAGCTGTCCATCTGCCTGTGCTGGAGCTTTGCCACCTTCCTATCCATTCATCAACGGATAGATTTCTTTTGAAGGCTCTTTGTTCTTCACTGAGTCGTCCCGTCATACGAAGTTGGTGAAGTCTCTTCCGTTCTATAGCTAGAAGGTAAATCGGAACAGCCTTAGCAATCAGCAGCACCGTTGCCTAGAAGACGGGGCGGTACGCACAGGAAACTCTTAATGCCGCTTGCCGTTGAACGGACGTGAGTATTCTTCTGTCTATATTTCGGCTCCGTATAGCATAATGGAGTGCACCGTGCTTAACAGGAGTCGTGTCTTGCTGTATCTTGGTCCGTTCGTGTTGAGCATTATTCTGGCATCGTGTTGAGCATTTTCATCTACCTGCAGGCCAAGATATCGTATATAGTGGTTAGCCTTGATGGTCGTGTAGTCGATGGTAACTGAAAAGTATTTTACAAACCATGCGCTGGCACGTAAATACGACCATTTCGCTTTTACTTTTGGCTAGCTGCATCCCATGCTGTTTGAGCCAATCGCAAAGCCACCTCACTATGTGATCGGTTCTATTTTCATTTTCACATATTATATACAGCGCTACACAAGCAATAGCACTCTTTTTTAGCGAATTTCCTCCAAAGGAAATGCATTGTTTTTGCACCAATGTTGAAATTCGTAAAAATTTCTTCAAATATCCATCGATCCTACCTATTAGATGTTAAAAATCACTATCGCTAAAATTTATATATATATATATATATATATATATATATATATATATATATATATATATATATATATATATATATATATATATATATATATACATATGTACATTTTTAAAATGTCTGTGGACTCTCTAGCGGTCGCAGTTTTATTCCGAATGGAATGAAATTTGGTATTTGAGGCGCTTTTGAAATTCTAAAGGTCAAGTTCGTTAATGGGTAAAATCGGATTAGTGGGTAAAATGGGTAAAAGGGGGAAAAGGGGTTTAGAGGGAGGGGAAAACACAAAAATTGACTATCTCCCTTAATATTTGAAAAATCGAAAAATTTATCAGGACTTAAGTTGTAGGTACTAAGTTCTACTGTAATTTCGTTTCTTATCATTTTTCTGTTACACGAATATTTACAGAAATATTTACAATTAAAGATTGAATGTAAAAATTCTAAACATCCCTACACATTAGAGATTGAGAAAAATGATCAAGTAATGAATTGTAGCAAACTTGATTTTCTACAACTTTACTCCTAATACATTTTTCGATTATTCTAATGTTAAGAGATATATTTAATATTTTGTGTTTGACACGAATACGAAATATATTTTATTGTAAAAAATTTTGATTGTTATTTCCATAGTAACTATAAACTATAATCGTTAACCGTTTTTTTTTTGGGCTATTAAACAATTTAATTTTTGCAAATACTAAAGTCATATCAGATATTATATTTCATTTTGATCACACTAAAATTATGACCGCTAGAGAGTGATTTATGTATTCTAAGGAAATTCGCTAAGTTGACGCAGCTCCTGCGTAACAAATTTTTTTGAAATCATGTTAAGATGGTCCACTCAAATGCAAAGTATTCAATTCGACTGACTGATTATAACCCACAGAGCTTGGAGCGGAAACTCCACGCGCTGCTCCAAAACCTTTGTATATTGTATTTACACGGAGGGTTTTGACGCGTACGTTCCAAACTCACACTCACGGCGCGTGTTCTAGGAGATTTGCTCTTTTTGTCTACCACACTCCAACCTCACGCTCCTGGCGCGTCGCTTCGGATTGACGCTTCGGAGCGCCGCCCCAGGAGCGTCGGTGAGGAGCGTACATGTAAACCGGCCTATAGTGACAAGTAGTAACATCATGAAGAATAGATATATTAGGAGAGCGAACGTAATGTTAAAAAAACGGTCAAGAATTGGTGTAACTATCTTTTATCAGTAGGGGTCACTGGTCTCAGTGCCGTACGGAATTTAAATGTTTAAATGTAGGCGCCAAGAAATCACTTTCATTCAGTTAATAAGAAGTCTTAGTTTTATAGATAATAAAAAATTGTTTTCGATTATCAAGTAATAATTAAATAAATATTAATAATAGAGAATTCTTAATAATCTGCAATAAATTAAAAGATGAAAAATCATAGTGATGATTGCAATTAATAATTACAAATATATGTTTACAATACTAACATATATTAGATAAAGAAAGAGGATGACAACCGGTAATTACAGACGATATTCCTTTCGTAAATGCAGACACGCATTCCTAACCTTAAACAACCTTCCACTCATAGATATATAACAGTATATCTATGCTTTCCCTGTACAACATCGTCCCATTTTTTCACATTTATAAAATTAAACAATTTTTATACTTACAATTTTTATTTGTAAGATGTGATAACCGTTGATTTTAATATGTAATAATAATAATAATTCCGTACGTGGCGAAAATAATAACTATGATCTCTACACGTTTTTGAGGACACAAAAACAGACGAATTGCCTATGTCGTTCAATCTCCTAATATATCTATTCTTCATGAGTAACATCAACAGAAAACTGAAACAAAATGGCAAATAACCATGTCAATGAGGAAAATATTAAACTTGAAAAAGAAATAAACACAGAATTCATTAAAGATGAAATATTAGATGAAAGTTTTATATTGGAACATGAACTACATACGGCAGAAATGTGTAATGGATATTTTAAAATAAAACAAGAACAAATTACAGAAGAAATGTTTAATCAAAATGTTAAAATGGAAATTGAACAGACCACAGAAGAAATATTTAATGAAAATGTTAAAATAAAACATGAACGAATGCATGAAACAATTAAACTTGAAAAAAAATTACATACGGAACTAATAATTAAAGATGAAACATTCGATGAAAAAGATTCGGAACATCAACAAATTCATACTGAAAAAAACCGTTTTACATGTGATGTTTGTAGTAAAACATTTAAACATCAAAACAGTTTAACTGAACATAAACGAACCCACACTGGAGAAAAACCATTTTCATGTGATATTTGTAATAAAACATTTAAATCACAAAGCTATTTAATTCTACATAAACGAACCCACACTGGAGAAAAACCATTTTCGTGTGATGTTTGTAATAAAGCATTCACTCAAAAAAACAATTTAACTGAACATAAACGAACTCACACTGGAGAAAAACCATTTTCATGTGATGTTTGTAATAAAACATTTAATTCACAAAGCTATGTAATTCTACATAAACGAACCCACACTGGAGAAAAACCATTTTCGTGTGATGTTTGTAATAAAGCATTCACTCAAAAAAACAGTTTAACTGAACATAAACGAACTCACACTGGAGAAAAACCATTTTCATGTGATGTTTGTAATAAAACATTTAGTCAACAAAGCTATGTAATTCTACATAAACGAACCCACACTGGAGAAAAACCATTTTCGTGTGATGTTTGTAATAAAACATTCACTCAAAAAAACAATTTAACTGGACATAAACGAACCCACACTGGAGAAAAACCATTTTCATGTGATATTTGTAATAAAACATTTAAATCACAAAGCTATTTAATTCTACATAAACGAACCCACACTGGAGAAAGACCATTTTCGTGTGAAGTTTGTGACAAAACATTTACTAACAAAAGCAGTTTAACTATTCATAAACGAACCCACACTGGAGAAAAGCCATTTTCATGTGAAGTTTGTGAAAAAACATTTAGTAGCAGAAGCAATTTAACTGATCATAGACGAACCCACACTGGAGAAGGACTATTTTCATGTGAATTTTGTGGAAAAACCTATACTAACAAAAACAGTTTAACTTATCATTACGAGACCACCTGGCTGCTGGAGAAAAACCATTTTATAAATGACGAACGAAATACATGCGAAAAGATAATGTAACGAAAATGAACGAATTTTATCTGATATTTGTGTTTGACACCAAATAATTGCACGAAAAGTTCAGCTCGTTGGGAAATATGTAAAAGATTATCAAAATAAAAAATTCTGAATTATTTGTTTTCCCATTGTTTTTATTTCGATTAGAATAAACCTAAATTTTTGTGAAAATTGTCAAAGATAACTCGAGAACCACTATGTTAACAGTTAAGATGAATAGCTCCTGCTGCTGCTGTCATCTATATAGCAGTCAGTATATTTATGAAAATTAATAATAATTTTCTTTATTTGTGATACCGTTTAAGGAAGTTCCCAAAGAGCAGTCGTGGTCAACTGAAAAAAAATTCCATTATGTAAACTACAATAGATCAAATAAAATATAGTTGAGGTACAGTGTTAGTGCACCAAAAAGTAACACGTACCTCAACTATATTTTATTTGATCTGTTGTAGTTCACATAATGGAATATTGTTTTTAACTTGAGCACTTAAACAATATTTATAAGATATAAATACCGACCGCTTGTTTTTGTTATTTTTGTAGAAAGATATTTGCTATATCTTCAATTACTTATTCTCAGTGTTTTAAAAGAATCCTAAGAAAATTACTATTGATATTTAATAAAACGTGTGACAACATTAATCGGGGTCAGTTTTATATGATAAAGATACAAATTTTAACTGACAATATTTACAAATTTAGTACCGTAAGGGCCATTAAAAACAATTCTACGTGTGGAAGATACTTTTAACTACATATATTCAAATAACAGAAGAATCGTAAGAAAACTGATTTTCTTGGAAACGTCCTTAAACGGTGTAAATAGTGTCATACAGAATTATTACAATAGATTAATGTGATGTATAATATATAAATAAATAATTTAAAAATTTATTTATTTATCTATCTTTTTTTAGAATAAAAATTCATTCATGTCACTTGGGCCCAGTTTTTTTAAGGATAAACCTAGTTAGTTAACTCGGGTGCTTTAAGTTAAGTTCCCCAACCTAGATCCCGAAAATAGTAGCGCTGATCAGAATAATAATAATATATATTATATTAATATATTTTATTATTATCATATATATTATTATAAGATCTGAATAATAATTTATTATATATTATCATATATATTATTTATCATAACCTGAAATATTTCAATACAAAGTGTTAAATATTTTATGCAGTGATATCAAGTTATTAACAAAGAGTGATTTTTGTGTAATTGTCTCTAAAATTGTGAAGATTGCAACGTTATTGATACGTGTACAGTATGGGGCATTCGTCTTGGACGCTCACACGCTTTGAGCGCTCACGCTTGTAAGCACAAATTATTAGTGTTCATGTTGGCTTACGATCGCTTAGAATCGATCAGAAAATATAAAAAATATCATTTTGGACGTTGTGAGCGTTATTTTGTATCAACATGGCGACGTTTTATTTCGTCAAAAGTAACAGAAATAGTATACGTTTTACCAGATTCTGAATCATTTAAATCGATCGAAAATAATCTGGGTAATAGTTAGCCATTTTTACTGATTTGTCAACGATTTTAATTTTAAGTACTTTAATAAATATGACAAAAGATTGGTTAGCTTACGCTCACGTAGCATTCGTTTTGATAAATAGTAAGATTTGGCCCTCACACTTTTGCTGCCCTACCTCTGTGGAGTATGCGCTGTGAGCGCGAGATGTGCCTCATGAACTCAGCCGCAAGTGTGATTTTTTGACACTCACAGCACCAAGTCGAACGCTGAAAACGGTGATTGAGCGCGCTGAAAGCGTGTGAGCGTCCAAGACGAATGCGCCCTATGTCATCAGGGGAAGGGACTCGAAGTGGGGGAACTTAACTTAAACCACGCGAGTCAACTAACTAGGCTTATCCTTAAAAAAACTGGGCCTCGATCTAGTAGATATTGTTTTAAAGCTTTTTTTAATTTATATATGTTTTCAATGCTTTTAATATCTCTTGGAAGCTTATTATATATACGAGTTATAGAGTTTCGAACCCCTCTATGGACTACATCCAAAGTAGAGTTCGTTAACTGCAATTCACCTTTATTTCTTGTAAAATATTGATGATCTAAACCATTTTCAGTGAATAGGTCCATATTTTTTTCTCAAAAATAGAGCGCTTTTAAGTATATATATATACTGTGAAAAGTTTGTATATTAAGTCTTTTAAAAATTGGCTTGCAGTGCTCTCTGGGATTCGAACCTGTTACAATTCGTATACATTTTTTTTTGTAATAAAAATACTTTTTGTGCATGTGTTGAGTTTGTTTCCCCAGAACACCACTACTCCAAACTGTAGTATTGAAGAAATTTTTGTGTATAGACTAGGAATTGGTAGGATATGCGGCTGCAGCCGACTATGGTAGGAACTATGCAGAAAACCTTCTCAAGCATAGCCGGTTACTTTGTTCTTGTCCATACGTCGATAGTTTAGTCAATTAACCGCCCTTTTTTTAAAATTATTATAATCAATTTAGAAGATTATTGAATCAGATATTAAATTAAAAGCTTTTATTTATGAATAAAAAATCTAACAAAATGAAAAATAGTAATAGTTCTTCACCCCTATTTATTATACTACGCGTGTGTTCCGAATTCCGATATATACTGTGAACACTGTTCAATGCTCTTACTGGGTAGAAATTCGTTCACTGCACATATAATATATTCTTTGATTTACAAATATGTCCGTCCGTCCGTGTGCGTAAAATAAATATTATTAAGTAAAAATGTAAATCCAATTGAATCTGATGGCACCGATGACACTTTGTACTATTATTAACGAAGCAGGTAATAATATACATAGGATCCAATTTGTAATTACAATTAAAGCATCTTCATTATCAGAACTTTCTGACAATGATAATAGTTCCAACAATGTCAATGTTCTGTTAAGGAAAAGGATAAAATTAATAGTGTTGATTAAGGGTGCATTCGTCTTGGACGCTCACATGCTTTCAGCCCGCTCAATCGTGGTTTTCAGCGTTCGACTTGGCGCTGTGAGTGTCAAAAAATCACACTTGCGGCTGAGCTCATGAGGTAGATCTCGCGCTCATAGACGCTTACTCCACAGAGATAGGGCAGCAAAAGCGTGAGCGCCAAATCTTACTATTTATCAAAACGAATGCTACGTGAGCGTAAGCTAACCAAACTTTTGTCATATTTATTAAAGTACTTAAAATTAAAATCGTACAAATCAGTAAAAATGGCTAACTATTTACCCAGATTATTTTCGATCAATTTAAATGATTCAGAATCTGGTAAAACGTATATTATTTCTGTGACTTCCGACGAAATAAAACGTCGCCATGTTGATACAGACTAACGCTTACAACGTCCAAAACGAACGATATTTTCTGATCGATTCTAAGCGCTCATAGGCCAACATGAACACCAATAATTTGTGCTTATAAGCGTAAGCGCTCAAAGCTTGTGAGCCTCCAAGACGAATGCACCCTAATAGATATAATATATATAGAGTAGGTAAGCCAAGTCAAAAGTTAGAGATATTATATACTCTATGGTATATAGTCATTTTATATCATAGAGATTATATTATCACTATGTTATATATTAGTAATTAAAAAGAGATAGCTCAACCTACGCGATTCTCTTTCTATTGACGGGTCGTTTCCACTTACACGCGCGCTTATGACTTGCTTACTCAATATATATTATCTCTATGGTTGATTATTTTACAATATGGTAATAATTATTATTTTGTGGTTGGTAGTAATTATTCTTTTTGTGTAATATATATAGTTATTGTGCTTTTTAAAAAGAACTTTATAGAATGTAGAATGTACAAGTCGTGAATAATGGATATTGTTTTTGTAATTATTTAAACGAATAAATGTTTGTATTGTTTTGTAAAATTTTTCACTACCGTTAATTCCACTGTGAAGTATACGCTTTCAACACGTTCGTAGGTTTTTCGACGCCATATTGCATTACACTATTGTTCTTACTAGTGAGAGCAAGACGGAGCGCACTAGGAGTGGTCTCTATAATAGTCAATCGAACATCGCAAGCCCAAGAAGGCACTCGCATCCGGTAGACGCACTAACGCCGAAGGTAAAACCCATGGATACTACACAAGGATACCGAACTCAAATGGGAGAATTGACAAAATATGGCAACGTAATGGTAAAAGTTATATTTACATTTGTGCCACTAGCGTCGCTAGTTGTCAATCCGTACCGAAGTGAACATAGTATAATAAATAGAAATAAAGTATATATTAGACTTATTATTAATAAATAAAAGTTTAATTTAATATCTGATTCAAAAATCTTTAAATTGATTTTAATAATTTTAAAATAATTTATTTTTACTTAATTTATTTTCATTTTTACAATTCCAACTTTACAGGTTACTATTTATTTATTCGATGTTTTATAATTATTTTGTTTTTTATTGTTATGTAATTATTTTGCGAATTTTTAACTATCACTTACTTCAACTAATTACTTTATTTCGTTTATTAAGAAAAGTATTTTGTTGGAAAAATACTTTGGCTGCAAATAATTTTTATAATACTACATAAATGCGTCATGTTTTTCATTTCAACCTCGCGCCTTATAATCTCTCTACTGTTTCCGGTATAGAAGAACTCTACTGACATCTTATTTTTGCCAATTATTTGTTTACATGGCGTTTGGTATCCTTGTGTAGTATCCATGGTAAAACCTATACAGACTTAGGGCTTAGTCCGTAATGGTAACATCAATAAATTATAAGTTGGCATCACTTAAAAAGGAGGGGTAGGGATGGATGGATCTGTGTTCCACCATCATAAACATCATCAATCAGAAATCTTCTGCTGTCAGAATCATGCAATGACTGAGAAACAAAAAATTAAATAAAATTGAAAAAAAACAAAAAATTATATTTTATTTTGTTTAATAACAGGCTCGGCCTTGCGCACTACCGTGCTCTAGATAAGATTAACTAAGTATAATTTATAAATAAATAATAAAAATGATTCCTCTATCATTACAATAGCATACGTCATACGACTTTTGATGATGTTTATGATGGTGGGACACAGCACCATCCATCTCTACCTCTCCTTTTTAAGTAATGCCAACTTAAAACTTATTGATGCTACCATTACGGAATACACTCTTAGAGACATCAAAGCGAAGGTTAATTTTTGCATTTTTGTTAAGAACACAAGTTGAATTTTTTATGTCATTATAGGGTAGGAGGGGGGTCTGAAAGTATAAAAAACCGTCGTATATATATATAATAAATGAACGTCCCCTTAAAATATGTTGATGCAAAAAAAAAGTCATAAATAAATAAATAATTTATTTCCAATTATTTACAATCTGTCTGTACATTCCAAAATAGATCTAAACGTTGATAGACTCTTGTATCATTTGAATTAAAATTTAATGCTTCACAGATCCGACATAAATGAAAACTTTGTGTTTGAAAATATCCATGTTCATTTGCAATCGTAAAATTATGTTTCCATTCAAAATATAAACAAAACTCTTGCGGTGAATGTATTAAATAGTTTAAATATTTTGCTAATGATTGTGGACTACTAAATTCATCAACATGTATATATGATTGTGGTGGTAGCAATTTTTTACAATTTGCCACAGATGGTCCCAAAATAATTGGTATTAAATTATAATGATATGCATTCCACCATAGCTTTTCTGTTAAATAATCTGTACATTGTGAATTTTCAAATGCCAAATAGAATGTATACTCTTGAATTGCGTCACAAGCTTTATGAAAGTGTCCTGGGCATCTGAAAATAAAAAATATGTATATATTCGAATTATTTCATCGAATTCAGTAATTTTCTGTGAACCTCTCTCATATGTCAGTGGATGTATTCGTTTTTGGCGCTTACACGCTTATAAGCGCAATTTATTGCCATTTGCGTTGGCTTATGAGCGCTTACGTTACTCTGGAAAAAAAGTTACGCTTATACAGTGTTCCATTTCCTATTCATAGACTTATCCACCCATTCACTTAGGGCAGAAGTAGTCTGTCTCCTAGTTATTCCTAGATATGGTTCTGGTCCCTGACATGGAAGTGCGGATCCTATACGGACGAGTTCGTTGACCGTTTTATTGTCCAGAACCCCGCAGTGTCCTGGTATCCACATCAAGATAACCTCTTTTGTCCTTGCTAATATTTTAAGTGATTCTGCGTACTCGAGAACCAGATAAGATGTTATTTTAGCGGAACAGATTGCTTTGAGCGCAACCTGACTATCTGAGCAGATATAGACCCACTGCTTTGTGCAATACACCAACTCTCCCATATTTGCTACTGAGAGTACGGTTTAAACCTCTGTTTGAAAAAGTGTAAAGTAGTGCAAAGCTGGCTTTAACGTCTCTGTCTTTCACATATACTCCAGCTCCCGATTGACCTTCTTCTAGCTTGGAACCATCCGTGTAGCATACCAGAGTCTCTTCAGGGAAGCTCATAGTCTTTTCCATCCACTTTTTTCTATCCGGAATAGAGCGCTTATATTGCCTCTGAAGTCTTTGGCTGTCACTTGCTTTGCTCAATTTACCCAGGTGATTTAATAAAGAAATTCGGCAACAGGTATGTATGAAGGTGTGTGTATAGCAGAATCTAATTGAATCTAGTTCGCGAATACAATGCACGTTGCAGCACGACGACGCGCTTTTATTTTAAGTGCTTTGTTTTATAGTTTATGTCAAAATGACATTTCTAAACAAATTGTTCGAGGCGCGTCGACGCACATTGTATTTGCTAGACAAAACCCCTATAAATAATAAGTTTTATTAATTGGACATAAGAGTCTATGCAGGCCCGGACTAAGAGACCCAAAGCCCCTAAGCACTTGGAATTTTTTTGGACAGGGTTAATTTGAAATTTGGTCCAAAGATTTATAAGACTTTGATAATTATTATGACTGTTTTTCATAAAACTGGCATTTCTGGTTGTCGAGATATAGATTTATATATCACTGTGATTACCACCAAGTTCATTTAACGCTACGTATAACCTTACTTCAAAACTATAACTTTAACATTTTTGTACTCAAAAACTAAAAACAGGATCATGTTCAAACTTTGACAGAATATTCTTTATTATTGAAATAATAAGCTGTCAAACTTTGAAAAATCTGTCATTAAATTCACTTTTCTTCATAACAACCTTAAAAATGGCGGTTGAAAGTTGAATCGAATGTATACGAGAATGTCCTTCGTGCTCGTGTCAAATGTTTTCATCACCCGCTTTCTTTGACTCGTGTTAAAAAAACCGACTTTTAATGGAGCGTCGACGAGGCGAGGCGAGCCGACACAAGGTGGACCGAGCATTGTGAACACATTTTCGTGCTTGTTATGTTTCGCCTTGCCTCGGCGAGTGTGTACTGCAGGCAGAATAAATTCTTAAATCATAGACCAAAAGTGATTTAGTACCAAAACTTTAAGTGGGGAATAACTTTTTCCATAATTTTTTGGGTAAAATAACGAACTTACAAATTTTTACCACATTTTCCAAAAATATCAACTGGAATATGTTTTTTCAAATCGTTAATATATTCCCATCTATGACTATTGCTTACACAATTTGAACTTAAATTAACCACATGCACTTTCTTTATTGGATTTGGTTTAGGAACTATAATTTCTGTTTGATCACTCAATGACGCCGACATTCTTCTTAATGCTCGGCCATATGGTACTGGAACATCTGAATCTATTCTGTAAAACGTAAAATCAAATAAATAAGCAGTAAGCAGCGCAGATAATAATAAATTATTTTCAATAAATTTTCACATATGAGAAGGGGGGAGGCGGTGTTAAGGATGTCCAGCAGTGTGGTCTATAATCAGGACAAAAACCCGGTTTGATTTTATTATAGAACAAAAATATAT
Source organism: Nineta flava (assembly GCA_963920215.1). NCBI lineage: Eukaryota > Metazoa > Arthropoda > Insecta > Neuroptera > Chrysopidae > Nineta > Nineta flava. The sequence continues at coordinate 3,647,627 of OY986041.1, forward strand.
ATACACACATACGCATCACATAGACAAATTCACTGTTCATATATACAAAATAGTGTTTTTTTGAAGAAAAAAAAATTATATTTATATTTATATTTCGAAAACAAAACGGTAAAATGCGATTTAAAAAAAAAATTATCTAATAAATATTTATCTTTACTATTCTAGTTTTACATGCTTCTAATGAGAGAACTTTGCTATTCAAAAATTCTGAAACTTCGAGTTTTATTATAAAACGTTATTTTCAGCCTGTGAAAAAAATGAGCAAAATCTGTCGAAAAGTGGTTTCACGCTGGAACATCCTTAAGGAAAAAATTATGTTAAATTTCACCAAGTAATTCACAATTAAAAGCAAATGTAGATGAATTAATAAGTGAAAGCATGATTAAATGATAACTTGAATAGATTGGAGAAAGATAGCCGTCATTTAGAAGTGTTTACAGTATTCATTGTTTTTAAGTTAGTGAGGTTAGATGTAACAATGTCAACAAAGTGTGTGATCCAGTCTTGTTTATTTTATTGATTATATAAAGGAATTTATTAAAATTAAATAATTTAATAATTTATTTAAATTTAAACAATTTATTATATCAAGAATTATTATACCCTGTATATGTAAATATACAAGGCGCTTCGCGTTGTTATGCTTTTACGTTTTACGCTTTGCGTTGATTTACTAATACATCGCGTTGACTTAACGCTTCCTATTGACTAACGCTTCACATAGACCAACGCTTCGCGTTGGCTGACTTACGGTTTGTTTGAGCTTACGTCTCGTTGATTTGCATGAGCGTTGATTTACTAACGCTTCGCGCTGACTTAGTGCTTCCTATTGACTAACGCTTCGCATTGACCAACGCTTCGCGTTAGCTGACTTACGGTTCGCTTAAGCTTACGTTTCGCAATGGTTAACGCTTTCCGTTGTTTAACGATTCGCGTGACATCACGCATGGCGAATCACTGACGCCTCGCTTTGCAAAACTAACGCTTCTCATTGGCCAACTAACGGTTCGTTTTAGCCTGCGTTTGGCGGTGGTTAACGCTTTGTGTTTACTAACGCTTTGGGTTGGTTAACTACGCTTTGCGTTGACCTAACCCTTCCTATTGACTAACGATTCTCATTGACAAACGATTCGCGTTGGCTGACTTATGGTTCACTTTAGTTTACATTTCGCGTTGGTTAACGCTTTGCGTTGGTTAACGATTCGCGTGAAATCACGCTTCGTGAATCACTGTGCGAATCACTTACAGTTCGCATTGGTTAACGCTTTGCGTTGTTTGACTCTACGCTTTGAATAACTAACGCTTGTCATTAACCAACGCTCCGCGTTGGCTGACTTACGATTCGCTTTAACTTTACGGTTCGCTTTGCGTTTACCAACGCTTCGCGTTGACCTAACGCCTTCTAATGAATAACGCTTCTCATTGGCCAACGCTTCGCGTTAGCTGACTTACGGTTCGCGCTGGTTAACGCTTTGCGTTGTTTAACGATTCGCGTGAAATCACGCTTCGCGAATCACCGACGCTTCGCTTTGAATAACTAACGCTTGTCATTAACCAACGGTTCGCGTTGGCTGACTTACGGTTTACTTTAACTTACGTTTCGCGTTGATTAACGTTTTGCGTTTACCAACGCTATGCGTTGATTTACTTACGCTACGCGTTAACTTGCTTACACTCTGCGTTAATTTCCTCGCGTTAGCTAGTACTTCTCCTTGACCAACGCTTCACGTTGGCTGACTTACGGTTCGCTTTAGCTTACGTTTCGCGTTGGTTAACGCGAACACCGTTACATTAACTTTCCGTTGATTTACTAAAGCTTCGCGTTGACAAACTTTTCGCGTCGCCTAACGGCCCACGTTGACCAACGCTTTGCGTTTACAGTCGTTTAACTCATTTTTTTAAATTATAAAAATCCCAAGAACAAATACACATTTTTTTAAATGCAAGAACATTTTTACTGTAACCTGTAACAATACTATTAACACAAAACAAACAAATAATACGTATTTTATGAACATTGAATAGGCAGAAATATTAACAATTCAAACATTGATATACAACTCAGTATATACTGAATATTCAAACAATTAACTCAGTTAGTTGTTACATTACTTGTTTTTAAATAATTTTAATTATTTTATTTTAATAATAAGAAAAAAATTATATTTAAAGCGCATTCTTTTAAAATAGCAACTGAAACTACAAAAAAATTCGTTACGCAGGAGCTGCGTCAACTTAGCGAATTTTCATAGAATACATGAATTACTTCTAGTGGTCATAATTTTAGTGTGATCAAAATGAAATATAATATCTGATATGACTTTAGTATTTGCAAAAATTAAATTTATTAATAGACAAAATAGAACGATGTATAACGATTATAGTTTATAGTCACTATGGAAACGATAATCAAAATTTTTTACAATAAAATATATTTCATGTATTCGTGTCAAACAAACACAAAATATTAAACATCTCTCTTAATATTAGAATAATCGAAAAATGTATAAGGAGTAAAGTTGTAGAAAATCAACTTTGCTACAATTCATTAACTTGATCATTTTCTCAAACTCTAATGTGAACAGAGATATTTAGAATTTTAACTTTCAATCTTTAATTGTAAATATTTCTGTAAATATTAGTATAACAGAAAAATGATAAGAAACAAAATTACAGTAAAAGTTAGTTTCTACAACTTTTCGATTTTTCAAATATTAAAGGAGACAGTCAAATTTTTTGTTTCCCCCTCCCTCTAACCCCCCCCCCCTCCTTTCCACCTGTTCGATTTTACCCATTAACGAACTTGACCTTTTGTATACCAAAAGCGCCTCAAATACCAAACTTCATTCCAATCGTAATAAAACTGTGACCGCTAGAGAGTCCACAGACATTTTAAAAAAGTATTAAAATAAATTCCAACATTGATGCAAAAACAATAGCTGCATTTCCTTTGTAGGAAATTCGCTAAAACGTATATTAATATTTTATACAGCTTGTAAAAAAAAATTAAAAAATTTTGACTAATTAATTCTAAAAATTCATAAAAATTTCATCAATATTGGTGGCATGAAGAATAGATAAATAGGAGATCGAACGACATAGGCAATTCGTCTGTTTTTTCGTTTTCGTCCTCAAAAACGTGTAGAGATCATAGTTATTATTTTCGCTACTAGCGGCAGTGCGTATCTACCCGTACTGAATTATTATTATTATTACATATTAAAATCAACGGTTATCACATCTTACAAATAAAAATTGTAAGTATAAAAATTGTTTAATTTTATAAATGTGAAAAAATGGGACGATGTTGTACAGGGAAAGCATAGATATATGTTATATATCTATGAGTGAAAGGTTGTTTAAGGTTAGGAATGCGTGTCTGCATTTACGAACGGAATATGGTCTGTAATAACCGGTTTTGTCATCTTCTTTCTTTATCTAATATATGTCAGTTATTGTAAACATATATTGAATATTATTATTATTAATTGCAAAATTATCACTATGATTCTTCATCTTTTTATTTATTGCAGATTATTAAGAATTCTCTGTTATTAATATTTATTTAATTATTAATTGATAATCGAAAACCATTTTTTATTATCTATAAAACTATGATTTCTTATAGACTGAATGTGAAAGTAATTTCTTGGCGCCTACATTTGAACATTTAAATTCCGTACGGCACTGACACCAGTGTCCCCTACTGATAAAAGATAGTTACACCAATTCATGGACCCGTTTATTTAACATTACGTTCGATCTCCTAATACATGGAGGCTATATAAAGGAGATATAAGTCATACGGGAAAATTGACAAAATATGGCAACGAAATGGGAGAAGTTATATTTACTTTTTATGCCGCTAGGGTCGCAAGTTTTTGATAGATACTCATCCTTACCAAAGTGAATATAGTATAATAAATAGAAGTGAAGTAAGCCAAGTAACTATTTTTATTTTGAAGTGATCATTTTGAAGTACACGATTTGGTTAAAAAAATTTATTAAATAAAAAACTGTTTAAAAAACATTTAAAATGAGATAAGTATGTGCAGTAGACAATTGTAAAAGTGGTAGTGCTTGTGACAATAAGCAACGGGATCAATTGTGTTTAAAAAACCAGGACTTTTAAAGTACCAAAAGCTAGTATAAATATTCCAAAATTAATTACATTGTATGATATTATATTAAATATTAATTTTCAGCATTATTATTAATAAATAAAAGTTTAATTTAATATCTGATTCAATAATTTCTTTCATTTTTACAATTCCAACATTTTGCATATTTTGCGAATTTTAACTATCACTTCAACTTCAACTAAATCCTTATTGACAAATTGAAATTACTTATGATTTATTTAAAAAAATATTTTATTGAAAAAATACTTTGGCTGGAAATAATTTTTATAATACTATAAATACATAATGTTATTCAATTAAAACTCGCGCCTTATACTTTCTGTTTTGTTTCCGGTGCCGAAGGAACGCTACTGACATCTTATTTTTGCCAATTATTTGTTTACATGGAGTTATGTGTTCTTGTTTAGGGTCTATGTCCTAATATATCCATTCTTCATGATTGGTGGATTCCCTTTTAATATAAATTTGAAGTATATCCCCGCTTCGATGTGATCCGGTCAACTGGTATTAAGTTCTGCCAAATAGTACAGTTGGTTGTGCTGGTAATGGTACTAAATACCGACATCGAACAGCTATTGTCATCTAGTGGTCAGGATAGGTACTAAAAATTTTCAGTGACACTAAAATCGCACTTATACGCTTCTATGTATATTGTATTCTTTGGCAGGACCAAAGGGTATATATGTATATATAAATATATATACATATGTACATTTTTAAAATGTCTGTGGACTCTCTAGCGACGCAGTTTTATTCCGATAGGAATGAAATTTGGTATTTGAGGCGCTTTTGATATTCTAAAGGTCAAGTTCGTTAATGGGTAAAATCGGATTAATGGGTAAAATGGGTAAAAGGGATTTAGAGGGAGGGGAAAACACAAAATTTGACTATCTCCCTTAATATTTGAAAAATCGAAAAATTTATCAGGAGTTAAGTTGTAGGTACTAAGTTCTACTGTAATTTCGTTTCTTATCATTTTTCTGTTACACTAATATTTACAGAAATATTTACAATTAAAGATTGAATGTAAAAATTCTAAACATCTCTACACATTAGAGATTGAGAAAAATGATCAAGTAATGAATTGTAGCAAACTTGATTTTATACAACTTTACTCCTAATACATTTTTCGATTATTCTAATGTTAAGAGAGATATTTAATATTTTGTGTTTGTTTGACACGAATACGAAATATATTTTATTGTAAAAAATTTTGATTGTTATTTCCATAGTAACTATAAACTATAATCGTTATACCGTTTTTTTTTTTGGGCTATTAAACAATTTAATTTTTGCAAATACTAAAGTCATATTAGATATTATATTTCATTTTGATCACACTAAAATTATGACCGCTAGAGAGTGATTTATGTATTCTAAGGAAATTCGCTAAGTTGACGCAGCTCCTGCGTAACGAATTTTTTTGAAATCATGTTAAGATGGTCCACTCAAATGCAAAGTATTCAATTCGACTGACTGATTATTACCCACAGAGCTTGGAGCGGAAACTCCACGCGCTGCTCCAAAACCTTTGTATATTGTATTTACACGGAGGGTTTTGACGCGTACGTTCCAAACTCACGCTCACGGCGCGTGGTCCAGGAATGTTGCTCTTTTTGTCTACCACACTCCAACCTCACGCTCCTGGCGCTTTGCTTCGGATTGACGCTTCGGAGCGCCGCCCCAGGAGCGTCGGTGAGTATGCGTACGTGTAAACCGGCCTATAGTGACAAGTAGTAACATCAACAGAAAACTGAAACAAAATGGCAAATAATCATGTCAATGAGGAAAATATTAAACTTGAAAAAGAAATAAACACAGAATTCATTAAAGATGAAATATTAGATGAAAGTTTTATATTGGAACATGAACTACCTACAGCAGAAATGTTTAATGGAAATTTTAAAATAAAACAAGAACAAATTATAGAAGAAATGTTTAATCAAAATGTTAAAATGGAAATTGAACAGACCACAGAAGAAATATTTAATGAAAATGTTAAAATAAAACATGAACGAATGCATGAAAAAATTAAACTTGAAAAAAAATTACATACGGAACTAATAATTAAAGATGAAACATTCGATGAAAAAGATTCGGAACATCAACAAATTCATACTGAAAAAAAACGTTTTACATGTGATGTTTGTAGTAAAACATTTAAACATCAAAACAGTTTAACTGAACATAAACGAACCCACACTGGAGAAAAACCATTTTCATGTGATATTTGTAATAAAACATTTAAATCACAAAGCTATTTAATTCTACATAAACGAACCCACACTGGAGAAAAACCATTTTCGTGTGATGTTTGTAATAAAGCATTCACTCAAAAAAACAATTTAACTGAACATAAACGAACTCACACTGGAGAAAAACCATTTTCATGTGATGTTTGTAATAAAACATTTAATTCACAAAGCTATGTAATTCTACATAAACGAACCCACACTGGAGAAAAACCATTTTCGTGTGATGTTTGTAATAAAGCATTCACTCAAAAAAACAGTTTAACTGAACATAAACGAACTCACACTGGAGAAAAACCATTTTCATGTGATGTTTGTAATAAAACATTTAGTCAACAAAGCTGTTTAACTGAACATAAAAGAACCCACACTGGAGAAAAACGATTTTCGTGTGATGTTTGTAATAAAACATTCACTCAAAAAAACAGTTTAACTGGACATAAACGAACCCACACTGGAGAAAAACCATTTTCATGTGATATTTGTAATAAAACATTTAAATCACAAAGCTATTTAATTCTACATAAACGAACCCACACTGGAGAAAGACCATTTTCATGTGAAGTTTGTGACAAAACATTTACTAACAAAAGAAGTTTAACTATTCATAAACGAACCCACACTGGAGAAAAACCATTTTCATGTGAAGTTTGTGAAAAAACATTTAGTAGCAGAAGCAATTTAACTGATCATAGACGAACCCACACTGGAGAAAGACCATTTTTGTGTGATGTTTGTGACAAAACATTTAGTCACAAAAGAAGTTTAACTGATCATAAACGAATCCACACTGGAGAAAAACCATTTTCGTGTGATGTTTGTAATAAAACATTCACTGTTCAAAACCATTTAACTCAACACAAACGAATCCACACTGGAGAAAGACTATTTTCATGTGAATTTTGTGGAAAAACCTATACTCACAAAAACAGTTTAACTTATCATTACGAGACCACCTGGCTGCTGGAGAAAAACCATTTTATAAATGGCGAACGAAATACATGCGAAAAAATAATGAAACGAAAATGAACGAATTTTATCTGATATTTGTGTTTGACACCAAATAATTGCACGAAAAGTTCAGTTCGTTGGGAAATATGAAAAAGATTATCAAAAAAAAAATTCTGAATTATTTGTTTTCTCATCGTTTTGACACTCGTGACTTTTTGACACTCACAGCACCAAGTCGAACGCTGAAAACGGCTATTGAGCGCCCTGAAAGCGTGTGAGCGTCCAAGACGAATGCGCCCTATGTCATCAGGGGAAGGGACTCGAAGTGGGGAAACTTAACTTAAACCACGCGAGTTAACTAACTAGGCTTATCCTTAAAAAAACTGGGCCTCGATCTAGTAGATATTGTTTTAAAGCTTCTTTTTGATTTATATATGTTTTCAATGCTTTTAATATCTCTTGGAAGCTTACTATATATACGAGTTATAGAGTTTCGAACCCCTCTATGGACTACATCCAAAGTAGAGTTCGTTAACTGCAATTCACCTTTATTTCTTGTAAAATATTGATGATCTAAACCATTTTCAGTGAATAGGTCCATATTTTTTTCTCAAAAATAGAGCGCTTTTAAGTATATATATATACTGTGAAAAGTTTGTATATTAAGTCTTTTAAAAATTGGCTTGCAGTGCTCTCTGGGATTCGAACCTGTTACAATTCGTATACATTTTTTTTTGTAATAAAAATACTTTTTGTGCATGTGTTGAGTTTGTTTCCCCAGAACACCACTACTCCAAACTGTAGTATTGAAGAAATTTTTGTGTATAGACTAGGAATTGGTAGGATATGCGGCTGCAGCCGACTATGGTAGGAACTATGCAGAAAACCTTCTCAAGCATAGCCGGTTACTTTGTTCTTGTCTATACGTCGATAGTTTAGTCAATTAACCGCCCTTTTTTTAAAATTATTATAATCAATTTAGAAGATTATTGAATCAGATATTAAATTAAAAGATTTTATTTATGAATAAAAAATCTAACAAAATGAAAAATAGTAATAGTTCTTCACCCCTATTTATTATACTACGCGTGTGTTCCGAATTACGGAATATATACTGTGAACACTGTTCAATGCTCTTACTGGGGAGAAATTCGTTCACTGCACATATAATATATTCTTTGATTTATAAATATGTCCGTCCGTCCGTGTGCGTAAAATAAATATTATTAAGTAAAAATGTAAATCCAATTGAATCTGATGGCACCGATGACACTTTGTACTATTATTAACGAAGCAGGTAATAATATACATAGGATCCAATTTGTAATTACAATTAAAGCATCTTCATTATCAGAACTTTCTGACAATGATAATAGTTCCAACAATGTCAATGTATATATAGAGTAGGCAAGCCAAGTCAAAAGTTAGAGACATTATATACTCTATGGTATATAGTCATTTTATATCATAGAGATTATATTATCACTATGGTATATATTAGTAATTATAAAGAGATAGCTCAACCTACGCGATTCCCTTTCTATTGACGGGACGTTTCCACTTACACGCGCGCTTATGACTTGCTTACTCAATATATATTATCTCTATGGTTGATTATTTTACAATATGGTAATAATTATTATTTTGTGGTTGGTAGTAATTATTCTTTTTGTGTAATATATATAGTTATTGTGCTTTTTAAAAAGAACTTTATAGAATGTAGAATGTACAAGTCGTGAATAATGGATATTGTTTTTGTAATTATTTAAACGAATAAATGTTTGTATTGTTTTGTAAAATTTTTCAATATCTTAATATCTGATTCGATAATCTTTAAATTGATTTTAATAATTTTAAAATAATTTATTTTTACTTAATTTATTTTCATTTTTACAATTCCAACTTTACAGGTTACTATTTATTTATTCGATGTTTTATAATTATTTTGTTTTTTATTGTTATGTAATTAATTTTCGAATTTTTAACTATCACTTACTTCAACTAATTACTTTATTTCGTTTATTAAGAAAAGTATTTTGTTGGAAAAATACTTTGGCTGCAAATAATTTTTATAATACTACATAAATGCGTCATGTTTTTCATTTCAACCTCGCGCCTTATAATCTCTCTACTGTTTCCGGTATAGAAGAACTCTACTGACATCTTATTTTTGCCAATTATTTGTTTACATGGCGTTTGGTATCCTTGTGTAGTATCCATGGTAAAACCTATACAGACTTAGGGCTTAGTCCGTAATGGTAACATCAATAAATTATAAGTTGGCATCACTTAAAAAGGAGGGGTAGGGATGGATGGATCTGTGTTCCACCATCATAGACATCATCAATCATAAATCTTCTGCTGTAAGAATCATGCAATGACTGAGAAACAAAAAATTAAATAAAATTGAATAAAAACAAAAAATTATATTTTATTTTGTTTGATAACAGACTCGGCCTTGCGCACTCCCGTCCTCTAGATAAGATTAACTAAGTTTAATTTATAAATAAATAATAAAAATGATTCCTCTATCATTACAATAGCATACGTCATACGACTTTTGATGATGTTTATGATGGTGGGACACAGCACCATCCATCTCTACCTCTCCTTTTTAAGTAATGCCAACTTAAAACTTATTGATGCTATCATTACGGAATACGCTCTTACTTAGAGACATCAAAGCGAAGGTTCATTTTTGCATTTTTGTTAAGAACACAAGTTGAATTTTTTATGTCATTATAGGGAAGGAGGGGGGTTCTGAAAGTATAAAAAACCGTCGTATATGTATAATAAATGAACGCCCCCTTAGAATATGTTGATGCAAAAAAAAGTCATAAATAAATAATTTATTTCCAATTATTTACAATCTGTCTGTACATTCCAAAATAGATCTAAACGTTGATAGACTCTTGTATCATTTGAATTAAAATTTAATGCTTCACAGATCCGACATAAATGAAAACTTTGTGTTTGAAAATATCCATGTTCATTTGCAATCGTAAAATTATGTTTCCATTCAAAATATAAACGAAACTCTTGCGGTGAATGTATTAAATAGTTTAAATATTTTGCTAATGATTGTGGACTACTAAATTCATCAACATGTATATATGATTGTGGTGGTAGCAATTTTTTACAATTTGCCACAGATGGTCCCAAAATAATTGGTATTAAATTATAATGATATGCATTCCACCATAGCTTTTCTGTTAAATAATCTGTACATTGTGAATTTTCAAATGCCAAATAGAATGTATACTCTTGAATTGCGTCACAAGCTTTATGAAAGTGTCCTGGGCATCTGAAAATAAAAAATATGTATATATTCGAATTATTTCATCGAATTCAGTAATTTTCTGTGAACCTCTCTCATATGTCAGTGGATGTATTCGTTTTTGGCGCTTACACGCTTATAAGCGCAATTTATTGCTATTTGCGTTGGCTTATAAGCGCTTAAGTTACTCTGGAAAAAAAGTTACGCTTATACAGTGTTCCATTTCCTATTCATAGACTTATCCACCTATTCACTTAGGGCAGAAGTAGTCTGTCTCCTAGTTATTCCTAGATATGGTTCTGGTCCCTGACATGGAAGTGCGGATCCTATACGGACGAGTTCGTTGACCGTTTTATTGTCCAGAACCCCGCAGTGTCCTGGTATCCACATCAAGATAACCTCGTTTGTCCTTGCTAATATTTTAAGTGATTCTGCGCATTCGAGAACCAGATAAGATGTTATTTTAGCGGAACAGATTGCTTTGAGCGCAACCTGGCTATCTGAGCAGATATAGACCCACTGCTTTGTGCAATACACCAACTCTCCCATATTTGCTACTGAGAGTACGGTTTAAACCTCTGTTTGAAAAAGTGTAAAGTAGTGCAAAGCTGGCTCTAACGCCTCTGTCTTTCACATATACTCCAGCTCCCGATTGACCTTATTCTAGCTTGGAACCATCCGTGTAGCATACCAGAGTCTCTTAAGGGAAGCTCATAGTCTCTTCCATCCACTTTTCTCTATCCGGAATAGAGCGCTCATATTGCCTTTGAAGTCTTTGGCTGTCACTTGCTTTGCTCAATTTACCCAGGTGATTTAATAAAGAAATTCGGCAACAGGTATGTATGAAGGTGTGTGTGTATAGCAGAATCTAATCTAATCTAGTTCGCGAATACAATGCACGTTGCAGCACGACGACGCGCTTTTATTTTAAGTGCTTTGTTATATAGTTTATGTCAAAATGACATTTCTAAACAAATTGTTCGAGGCGCGTCGACGCACATTGTATTTGCTAGACAAAACCCCTATAAATAATAAGTTTTATTAATTGGACATAAGAGTCTATGCAGGCTCGGACTAACAGGATTAATTTGAAATTTGGTCCAAAAGACTTTGATAATAGGGAATATGCATGAAAATTTTTTTTCACATTTATTTTCAGAATATGAAAATACTGTTAATACTGTAATAATATTTAAAAACGAAATTAAAATCCAACAAATATCAAGGAAGCTATAAGCGTTTAAAGATTATTATCTGTCTCTTTCTTGCAAAAATACTAAAAACGGAGTTTTACGTGTATTTTAAATGATGAAAGTGTAATATGACGTCACATAACATATCAAGAGGGCTATCACCCTCTTTGTCTAATCGGGAATTTCAATCATTCATATCTCGCTTATTTTTAAAGTTATTTAAAAAGTAATTTTACCTTGATATTTGTCAAGTAAACATGCTTCAATTCAAGCGAAAAAAATTTTCATGCATATTCCCTATTATTATGACTGTTTTTCATAAAACTGGCATTTCTGGTTGTCGAGAGTGATAATAGATTTTTATATCACTGTGATTACCACCAAGTTCATTTAACGCTACGTATAACCTTACTTCAAAACTATAACTTTAACATTTTTGTACTCAAAAACTAAAAACAGGATCAAGTTCAAACTTTGACAGGATATTCTTTATTATTGAAATAATAAGCTGTCAAATTTTGAAAAATCTGTCATTAAATTCATTTTTCTTCATAACAACCTTAAAAATGGCGTTTGAAAGTTGAATCGAATGTATACGAGAATGTCCTTCGTGCTCGTGTCAAATGTTTTCACCACTCGCTTTCTTTGACTCGTGTTTAAAAAACCGACTTTTAATGGATCGTCGACGAGGCAAGGCGAGCCGACACAAGGTGGACCGAGCATTGTGAACACACTTTCGTACTTGTTATGTTTCGCCATGCCTCGGCGAGTGTGTACTGCCGGCAGAAAAAATTCTTAAATCATAGACCAAAAGTGATTTAGTACCAAAACTTTAAGTGGGGAATAACTTTTTCCATAATTTTTTGGGTAAAATAACGAACTTACAAATTTTTACCACATTTTCCAATAATATCAACTGCAATATGTTTTTTCAAATCGTTAATATATTCCCATCTATGACTATTGCTTCCACAATTTGAACTTAAATTAACCACATGCACTTTCTTTAATGGATTTGGTTTAGGAACTATAATTTCTGTTTGATCACTCAATGACGACGACATTCTTCTTAATGCTCGGCCATATGGTACTGGAACATCTGAATCTATTCTGTAAAACGTAAAATCAAATAAATAAGCAGCGCAGATAATAATAAATTATTTTCAATAAATTTTCACATATGAGAAGGGGAGGAGGCGGTGTTAAGGACGTTCCAACAGTGTGGTCTATAATCAGGACAAAAACCCGGTTTGATTTTATTATAGAACAAATATATATATACACACATACGCAACACATAGACAAATTCACTGTTCATATATACAAAATAGTGTTATTTTGAAGAAAAAAAAAATTTTTAAACTTTTATATTTCGAAAACAAAACGGTAAAATGCAATTTAAAAAAAATTTTTTTGACAATAGATAATAGTTGGGCGGGTATGAAGTTTTACATGCTTCTAATGAGAGAACTTTGCTATAAATTCTCTCGCGTTCTAAACGTTCAAAAATTCTGAAACTTCCAGTTTTATTATAAAACGTTATTTTCAGCCTGTGAAAATAATGAGCAAAATCTGTCGAAAAGTGGTTTCATGCTGGAACATCCTTAAGGAAAAAATTATGTTAAATTTCACCAGGTAATTCACAATTAAAAGCAAATGTAGATGCCAGCATTGTGAACTTCTAAGCTAGGTTTAACCGATTACATATAAATTAATAAGTGAAAGCATGATGAAATGATAACTTGAATAGATTGGAGAAAGATAACCGTCATTTAGAAGTGTTTACAAAATTCATTGTTTTAACGCTTTGCGTTGTTTAACGATTCGTGTGAAATCACGCTTCGCTTTGAATAACTAACGCTTGTCATTAACCAACGGTTCGCGTTGGCTGACTTACGGTTTTTTTTAAACTTACGTTTCGCGTTGATTAACGTTTTGCGTTTACCAACGCTATGCGTTGATTTACTAACGCTACGCGTTAACTTGCTTCCGCTCTGCGTTAATTTCCTCGCGTTAGCTAGTGCTTCTCATTGACCAACGCTTCACGTTGGCTGACTTACAGTTCGCTTTAGCTTACGTTTCGCGTTGGTTAACGCTTTACGTTTACCAACGCTTTCCGTTGATTTACTAAAGCTTCGCATTGACAAACTTTTCGCGTCGCCTAACGGCCCACGTTGACCAACGCTTTGCGTTTACAGTCGCTTCCCGTTGATTAACTAAAATATATAACTCATTTTTTAAAATTATAAAAATCCCAAGAACAAATACACATTTTTTTAAATACAAGAACATTTTTACTGTAACAATACTATTAACACAAAACAAACAAATAATACGTATTTTATAAACATTGAATAGGCAGAAATATGAACAATTCAAACACTGATATACAACTCAGTATATACTGAATATTCAAACAATTAACTCAGTTAGTTGTTACATTACTTGTTTTTAAATAATTTTAATTATTTTATTTTAATAATAAGAATAAAACTTATATTTAAAGCGTATTCTTTTAAAATAGCAACTGAAACTATAAAAAAATTTGTTACGCAGAAGCTGCGTCAACTTAGCGAATTTTCATAGAATACATAAATTACTCTATATCGGTCATAATTTTAGTGTGATCAAAATGAAATATAATATCTGATATGACTTTAGTATTTGCAAAAATTAAATTTATTAATAAACAAAATAGAACGATGTATAACGATTATAGTTTATAGTCACTATGGAAACGATAATCAAAATTTTTTACAATAAAATATATTTCATGTATTCCTGTCAAACAAACACAAAATATTAAATATCTCTCTTAATATTAGAATAATCGAAAAATGTATAAGGAGTAAAGTTGTAGAAAATCAAGTTTGCTACAATTCATTATTTGATCATTTTCTCAAACTCTAATGTGAACAGAGGTATTTAGAATTTTAACTTTTAATCTTTAATTGTAAAAATTTCTGTAAATATTAGTGTAACAGAAAAATGATTAGTAACAAAATTACAGTAAAACTTAATACCTACAAATTTACTCCTGATAAATTTTTCGATTTTTCAAATATTAAGGGAGATAGTCAAGTTTTTTGTTTCCCCCTACCTCTAAACCCCCTTTTCACTCGTTCGATTTTACCCATTAACGAACTTGACCTTTTGTATACCAAAAGCGCTTCAAATACCAAATTTCATTCCAATCGTAATAAAACTGTGACCGCTAGAGAGTCCACAGACATTTAAAAAAAGTATTTAAATAAATTCCAACATTGGTGCAAAAACAATAGCTGCATTTCCTTTGGAGGAAATTCGCTAAAACAAATATTAATATTTTATAGAGCTTGTAAAAAAGAATTAAAAATTTTGACTAATTAATTCTAAAAATTCATAAAAATTTCATCAATATTGGTGGCATGAAGAATAGATAAATAGGAGATCGAACGACATAGGCAATTCGTCTGTTTTTTCGTCCTCAAAAACGTGTAGAGATCATAGTTATTATTTTCGCCACTAGTGGCAGTGCGTATCTACCCGTACTGAATTATTATTATTATTACATATTAAAATCAACGGTTATCACATCTTACAAATAAAAATTGTTTAATTTTATAAATGTGAAAAAATGGGTATATATCTATGAGTGAAAGGTTGTTTAAGGTTAGGAATGCGTGTCTGCATTTACGAACGGAATATGGTCTGTAATTACCGGTTTTGTCATCTTCTTTCTTTATCTAATATATGTCAGTTATTGTAAACATATATTGTATATTATTATTATTAATTGCAAAATTATCACTATGATTCTTCATCTTTTTATTTATTGCAGATAATTAAGAATTCTCTATTATTAATATTTATTTAATTATTACTTGATAATCGAAAAACATTTTTTTAATTATCTATAAAACTATGATTTCTTATAAACTGAATGTGAAAGTGATTTCTTGGCGCCTACATTTGAACATTTAAATTCCGTACGGCACTGACACCAGTGACCCCTACTGATAAAAGATAGTTACACCGATTCGTGGCTGTTTATTTAACATTACGTTCGATCTCCTAATATATCTATTCTTCATGATTGGTGGATTCCCTTTTAATATAAATTTGAAGTACATCCCCGCTTCGATGTGATCCGGCCAACTGGTACTAAGTTCTGCTAAAGAGTACAGTTGGTTGTGCTGGTAATGGTACTAAATACCGAAATCGAACAGCTATTGTCATCTAGTGGTCAGGATAGGTACTAAAAATTTTCAGTGACACTAAAATCGCACTTATACGCTTCTATGTATATTGAATTCTTTGGCAGGACCTATAGTTTTCGATATATACGACTGTGACTTAAAGTCTCAGTGCGCACGAGGGCAGTCAAAAGAAAACGCCATTAGATTTGATGATCAACAGATGATTCCAGTGTTGCCAGATCTCCCGTTTAACGGTAGATCTACCGTTCTACCGTTTTTTTCTTAATCTACCGTTTTTTTTGAAACTTTTTGAGTAAATACAAAATTTTTTGAATTTGTGCCATTTGTTTCAATTTTTTAAAATAATTATTATTTTAAAACTTCCCAGTCGTACAAATAGAAAATCAGTCATTACAAACCATATTCCATTATTTGAAATAATGGAATATGGTTTTGTAATTACTGATTTTGCCATGAATGTCTGCATTTTAGAATGGAATATTGTTCTATAATTACTTTAAGGTATTATTTTACAATGGGGTTTTAAACAATAAGTAATGCGAAATATGATAAATACAAAGAATTAATATTATTTAATATTTGAAGAAAAAAAATTCTATAATATATTAAATACTAATGTAATATTATTTTGATTATTCTGAATTAAAGTATTTATTTCAAACTGTTTAAATTGGAATTTTCATTTTTTGAATCTACCGCTTTATTTTGGTGGATCTACCGCTTTTTAAGAAATCGGGTCTGGCAACACTGATTGTTTCATTAAACTTTGTGGTTTCTGGCAAATTGTAGTGATCATTTTAAACTAATTTTTTTTCTTTTATTTCAGTAAGTTTTCTTTATAATTATTTTAATTAAATTATCTTTTTATTTCAAATATTTGTTTTATTTAATTATTATTATTATTTTGTTAGGTTACACTAAAATGACTACTTCGTTGGATACAGACAACATTGACGAATGGCAAACATCCAAAAACACACTGAGAGAACGTTTTAGTTTTCTATTTAATAACGAAAGACTAGCGGATGTTTATTTTGTTGTTGGAAGGGACGATGAACAACAACGGATACCGGCCCATAAGATTGTTCTATCTGTAGCGAGTAGTGTCTTTGAAAGGATGTTTTTTGGTGCATTGGCAATAAAATCTGATGAAATCCCATTACCTGACATTGAACCATCAGCTTTTTTGGCATTTCTTAAATTTATTTATTCGGATGAAGTTGAACTGAATGCAAACACAGTGACAGCTACTTTGTACGTAGCAAAGAAATACCATCAACCAGCATTAGAACGGCATTGTGTGGATTTTTTAAAAACCAATTTAAACACTGATAATGCATTTTTATTGTTATCTCAAGCACGGTTATTCGATGCGTCGCAATTAGCGGCTTCGTGTTGGGATGTGATTGATCGAAGCACAACAGATGCAATCAAAGCCGACAGTTTTAAAGAGATTGATTTGGATACTTTGGTTGCAGTATTAAAACGAGACACATTACAAATTACCGAATTAAAACTATTTGAAGCTGTTTTGCATTGGTCCACAGTTGAATGCACTAGAAAAGAATTAGCCATAACACCAGAAAACCAACGTTTGGTTTCAGGCCGAGCATTCTCGTTGATACGTTTCCCTTTGATGTCAATTGCTGAATTTGGCGTTGGTCCGGTACAAAGTGGCTTGGTCACTGATCATGAAGTTCGACAATTATTATTATATTTTACAGTCAATCCAAAATTATCTGTTGGATTTTCAGATGTGCCTAGACGGTCCGTGGCAGTTAAACAACAATCAGTGTGTATATTTAAGTCTCATAAGCTTGTATCGCTGCGCTCACGAATTGCTACTAGTATTCACTTCAGGGTTGATCGGCGTATAAGTGTCATGGGGTTTGGTGTATATGGTAGTGCTAAACCTGTTAAATATGATGTTACGATAGAATTGTCAAATTCAAACAACGTCTGTGGCTCAAATCGAACTGCAATTAATTGTGATGGTTCACATAAAACGTATCAAGTTATGTTCGAGGAACCCATCGAAATAAATCCAAATACAGAGTATGCGGCTTATATCCAATGCAAGGCAAGTAATACTTATCAAACAGTAATTTTTCAGATAAATATTTTTGTGGGAGTATGTATATGAGCAATCCCTATATACTTTAACCCCTTATCAGATTAACAGAATAATCCAATATTGAATAGGCAGAATTCAAACATTGATGTACAACTCAGTATATACTGGGTATTCAAACCAATTAACTCAGTTAGTTGTTACATTACTTGTTTTTTATTGTTATTGAAAAAATTTATTTATTAATTAAATTTTGTTAGTTTGAGGACGCAACACGAATAAATGTTTGAATTTTATATTAAATTATTTTATTTTGTTTAAACAGACAAGTGGTGACTTTGAGATTTATATTGGATACGATGGAATAGAGCAAAATACATTTTTTGGTTCGAATGGTGTTCCTGTAACCTTTAAATTTTCTGAATATCCACACTGGCCGGATAGTCTAATAGAAAAAATTATATTTTCTACGTAAAAATAATAATATTTTTGTAATATATATTTTTGATAAATAAATAATTCTTAAAAATGAAAACAATTATTTACATAGATAAATAGATTCATCTTGGGTTCTAAAAAGTATTACACTTCGACCTTATGGTCCATTGTACTCCCTCCCCCTTCTACTTCAGTCCGACGAAATTCGCTTCTCCCATATGTTGGCAATAGCCATGAGCTTGCTTATCCGTTCTTCCTGAAGGTTTATATATTCGGGGTTCGTAGTCAAACATAATGTGGCTGGACGTTTCCTCCTCGCCACACAATGGACCCGTTATGAAAGTCCTATTGTGTGCAGATGCTTCCGCAGGGGATAAAGCCCGGTAATGAATCCGGTAACCTTCCGCAGTTGCATCCTTTTCAGCCTCAGTGCATCGAGAGATAACCTCTTGGATGCACTCTGAAGCAGTAGCTTCCTGAGTTCTTGCCGCGGTTCTTTTTTCCAGTGATCACGGTATTTAGAATTTTACCACTCGTTGATCGATCACCTGTTTACATGCAGTCCTTGGAGTTCCTAAACCCATTCCGACACCCTTCTTTGCCAAGGCACCTGCTTTTTCGTTTTCTTCGAAACCACTGTGACCCGGTTTTTTAAGAAAAGTGAAAATGATTTATTTATTCATAAACAGTACCTTAAGATAATTAAAAAATGAAAGAAAGAAAAAAGGACTAACAATTTTTTAATTCTCCCACAATTAAAAAAAAATCTTTTATGGTTTTAAAGATGGGCATATTTTTCGCTTTCCGAGGAACTTTTGAGCAAAAATTATAAGAAAACTATTGAGTTTATGGAAAAAAATTTCAAACAAAGGTTTAAAAAGATGAAAATTTTTTGTTATTCAATTTTTGTTATATCTATTGGGGTTTCAAAGATAGGCAGTTTTGCCCATTTTGCCCAAGCATGGCTCGATTTTGCCCATTAACGAACTTGACCTTACTTTTTTGCTATAGAACATATAAAAAATTCAGCTCGTTATCTCTTTTCGTTTTTGAGTTATCGGCTTCACAGAAGGACAGACGGACGGACGGACATGTGAAAATGGCCGAATTAGACCATTTTATGAATATCTTTGTGAAGCATTTTTGTCAAGGATTAATATTTTCAAGCGTTACAAAATCGGGACTAAACTTAATATACCTTGTATGTTTACAAATATACTGGGTATAAAAATGGGTTTTAACAATAAATTTTCTCATTAGTGATTATGGATTTCATTACAATTATATAATCTAGAATCTGAAAATCCTTCAGATTTTACTATTGCATTATATATTACGATGAATTTTGAATTATTCAAAAATGGTCAAGATTTTTAAGAATAAATATAAATGTTTAAATTCTATTTTAGTTTTTTGAGGTACAAAATACATGTAAAGTAATAAGTATTCTGTCTATCTCATTAATATTAACAAATAAGTAATATTTGTATAAAATATTTACTGCTGTCGTCAACAAGATTATGGGATAAATTTTCAATCCAGATCGGTTCAATTTTATTGAACGGGAGTGTATGTATTATATATAATCAAATTTTTGTATTAGTCTCAGCGGGTATTAAATGATACACCCTATATCTATAGAAATAAAGAAGCTAGAGTGTTTACCACAAACCTTTGTAAAGTTCAAAATTGATCTTGAACTCTTTATTCTATCAAGTATGATTTAAGCACACCGATTACCTGTAAGTCATTGTCCAGTTAAAGAATCCATTGAATGTGGATAGAAATGACGATGGTTTATTTAGGAATGGATGATATGGACTTTCATCAGTTAGCATAATCCAGATTTGTTTCGAATCTCTTCTGTGTTTTGGTAAATCTTCGATTGATTTTAATGATTGTATTGGAAATAATACTGCATCGGCTTTGTCCAATTCTGTGCGATTCTGCATCATTATTTCACAGTTACTAACTAAACAATTTTCCCATGGATTGTGCCTAAAAAATGAGTTATATAAATGAATCATGTTCAGACATATTGGGACTGTTCGGCCGAACTAAGAAGTTAGTAACCTTAGTAAGATAGTCAGATTAACTTACTTAGTCGTTGGCCGGGACACTTTATACTTACTAAGAAACTTTTCTTATGCCGCCATTTTACTTAGTATCTACGTCACGGGCAGTGTTACCAGATATCCCGTTTAACGGTAGATCTACCGCTTTTTTAGTATTTCTACCGTTTTTTTTGAAATTTTTTGAGTAAATAAAAAAATTTTTGAATTTGTATCATTTTTTTAAAATTTTTTATATGACAAATAAAAAGAATTAATATTATTTAATATTTGAAGAAAAAAAATTCTATAATATATTAAATACTAATGTAATATAATTTTAATTATTCTGAATAAAAGTATTTATTTCAAACTATTTAAATTGGAATTTTCACTTTTTGAATCTACCGCTGTATTTTGGTGGATCTACCGCTTTTTAAGAAATCGGACTGGCGACACTGATCATAACCTATTTGTTTATGTATCAAATTCAGAACATTTCTCATGTGTTGACAATTTTTATTATTGTAATAAGTGAGATAAAAATTTAATAAAATGGATAATTTTATAAAGAGTATTTTAATGGAGGAACTTCTATATGACCCAGCCGATTTCTTAAAAAGCGGAAGATTAAGAAAAAAAGCGGTAGATTCAAAAAGTGAAAATTCCAATTTAAATAGTTTGAAATAAATACTTTTATTTAGAATAATTAAAATTATATTTCATTAGTATTTAATATATTATAGAATTTTCTTTCTTCAAATATTAAATAATATTAATTCTTTTTATTTGTCATTACTTATTGTTTAAAATCCCATTATAAAATAATACCTTAAAGTAATTACAGAACCATATTCAATTTTTTCAAATAATGGAATATGGTCTGTAATGACTGATTTTGTATTTGTACGACTGGGGAGTTTTAAATTTATTATTATTATAAAAAATTGAAAAAAATGACACAAGTTCAAAAATATATTTATTTATTAAAAAAAAAAAGGTAGATATACTAACAAAGCAGTAGATCTACTGTTAAATGGGAGATCTGGCAACACTGATTAAGAAGCAAAAGAAAGTGTGTCCAGGCCGAAACTCGCTGACTCAGATACTCAGAACAAAATTTTATTTATTCTGACTATTTTACTAAGATTTCTTAGTTCTTATTTCGGCCGAACACAACCATTGGCTTAAATGTCAAATTAAATAAACAATATTCACTTCCGTTGGTATAATATAATCGAAAGGCAGCCATACTAACAATGGATGTAAATAGACGCTAGTTTATTTATCTAGTTTACATCGACATCATGATAGTGAGAAATCATATGCATTTTACTACCATAACATGTCAGGTAGCTCAGCGGTAGAGCATTGGCCTAGAATACCACAGGTTCGATTCCCATCCTAAATTTGTATTATTTTTCATATCAAGCATTTGATGTTAGACAGAATGAAATCATTAAAAGCTCAATAATTTGAATTTCTTATTTGAAATTCGCGGTATTCGCATGCTGGTGAGATTTAACCACAAATTAAATTTTAATTGTTGGATTGTAATGATTAATATAGATATTTTAATTATACGGTTATTAATTAATTAATTAATCTTTAATTATTTATTTAACAAAAACCAGTCTTACAGCCAAAAGCTCTCTGCTTGGAACTGAAAGGTTTCGGGTCCGAATTCCGGCGGTGGAATTTATTATCAATTAAAATTGATGGGGCGGTTAATTGATTAAACTACCAACGTATGGACAACAACGAAGTAACCGGTTATGCTTCACGAACTCCAGATGAATGTATCGGCACAGGCCCCATCAAAATTTCATTACGCAAATGAAAGAATTTCGGCCAAACTTAAAAATTTCAAAGTCATTTTTTTGGCTCCAGGATGCTAGCACCCCATCCATGGCATTTCGAAAAACCAATTATACCATCTAATTGGTCATAAATAGTCAGGTAGTCCCATAAATTGGTCAGCGATAGAAAATTTTTTATTGATCTTTTAATTTTTTTAAGGTCATAGAAAACTTTTAGCACCTCATCCATGGAATTACGAAAAACCGATTATATCATCTAATAGATCACTAATTGATCATGAAAGGTCATGAAATAGATTTATGCGGTCTCCCAGGAAATAGATTTTTCCCATTAAATAGATCTGACCAATTATCAGTGGATTATTCTCAATCGATTAGTGCCTTTATATTTTTTCTATATGGAATATGGGGTGCTAAAATTTTTTCATGGCCTTGAAAAAAATTTAAAAGAACGATAAAAAGTTTTCTATCCCTGACCAAATAATGGGACTACCTGACCATTTATGACCAATTAGATGGTATAATTGGTTTTTCAAAATTTCATGGATGGGGTGCTAGTTTCCTGGAGCTCACTTTTTAACCCGACTTCAAAAAGGAGGATGGTTCTCAATTCGTCTGTATTTTTATTTATTTTTTATTTATTTATTTATTTTTTACTACTCAAAATTCGTATTTATAGTATTTTATTGGTATAACTAATTGTTGAAATGTGGCCTGACTAAAGCCGCCATCTAAGCATATGACGTCATTTCTCCTTTATTTCTACACGCCTGACTCTACATATGACATACATACCTTTGCGTACCAAATCGTTTTATATGACGTCGTTCTATACGAAATGCATCATTCCAAATTAATATTTTGAATATTGTTGGTTTGGGCATTGGAGGTATTTTATCCAAAAATAGTATTTTACCAAGTTCTGATAGTTTTCTTATCTAAAAAAAAATAATTATAAAAATAGCAAGTGAGGGGGTTATGAAAAGTGATCCAAGTGAATACAAAATATGGTTTTTCGAAAATTAACTGTTAAATTTTCATGAAAACCGCCACTGGTTTTTTAATTATAGATTATTGTAATAGTCCACAATGTATATTTAATGCATTCGAGAAATGGAAGATTCGAGAATGATGCTGTAGAAAGATCTATTGGGTATATAAAAGGACCCGAACGGCTGAGTAACAACAAGTTGCATTTTACATGTGATACTGATACCAGCGATTCAAAGTGATTTTTTTTCTTCAATTATTGTTTATTATGACAAATATCTACGTTATTGTTATTACTTTCATTGTTGCAATCTAATAAATTGTAATTGTTCAAATTAGTTTAACATTGTTAATATGTAGATTAAAAATATTGATAGAATGTTAAGTACACTCCCGTTCAAAAAAAAATGAACAGACCTGAACCGAATCAGTCTCTCACAATTTTGATTATTCTTGTAGTAACAGATACAACATTTTATTTAATTTTTACACGTAAGAGTAAGATATAACACTTAACATGAATTAGCATTACATATATTTTTTAAATTCTCACTCTGTCACGGACACCGTATATACAAATTAAATATATAAATTCAGTTTATACTTCCATTTCTTTTTTACACACTTAAAAATTATACTACTTATCTTTGTTTATAAATAAATAAAATTATACATTATACAGAGAGTTACAAAAGTGAGGAGTTTTATGAAATGTAAGATAATTAACATTTCAGGTCTGTTCATTTTTTTGAACGGGAGCGTACAATGAAGTCCCCTGTTAAATCAGATGCCTACCCGCGGTGATGCTGTTTACGATAAGCGTAATATTTTTGAAGCTTTAATATCAATTTGTCTAAGTGTTAGTATCTGTTATGGTCTAAGATCCGGCATTAGTGAAAACAAATGCCGGTATCTACAAGGTATTTTTTTTTTAATTTCTATTTTTTTAAATTTTTCTTATATAGGCTGCACTTGATTGTAATGAATTTTAAGACGGCTGCCAGTTATGGATGTATTCTAATTATTCTGAACTTTTAAATTAGCTAAAAAATTTTCAATTAACATATGAGGGAAGTAACCTAAGTTTACTTTAAGTTTGAACACCTGGCTGCAGGTAACCGTAGCAGTAATAAGCAGCGCTGCCTGCTATTACAAGATTTGTCGTATCGTATACTATGTTATTTAACAAGCAAAATTCAATTAACACGTGAGGGATTTAATTATAAAAAAATCAATTTTTAATTAATTAATTAATGTTAATTGCAGCAGAACTACCCTGGCAGACATTGCATTGCCAAATTGTTTATATTGCAATAAGCGTTTTCAATAATATTTCAATCAATTAACGGATGAGGGAAGGTTTTCACTGTCGGATCTTCGACCATTATGTATAAAGTGTTGAATACATAACGAGGTCATGGCTTAATTAGTTAAAGCGTCTGCCTAGTAATAAACAGGATATCGTGTGTTCGAATCTCACCGGGGCGAGTTTTTATATTTTATTTAATTAGTTCCCCGAAAAAGTCTGAATTACTATTATTAAAACAATACAAGACATTTCTTTAAAAAACAAATTAACTCTGAAAAACTGTTATATTTTTTAATTAGTTCTCAGAAAAACTTTCCAAAAACTCTTAATAACTCTTCTGGCAGAGTCCAAAATATTATTTGTTTTCTGTCTTTAAAACCTTTAATAAACTATTTATTTTAATTTTTCAGACTTTTTCAGATCAAATAAGACTTTCAGAAGTTTTATGCAGATTTTTAATAGAATTATTCTCAGTTTTCGAAGAGAATTATTTCCATCAGGGATTTGTAGGTATATAACATGTACACTCCCGTTCATAAAACTCGCCACTTTTGTAACTCTCTGTATAATTGATGCATATTCCCTATTAGGGAATATGCATCAATTTTTTTTGTTCTGTTTAATTCACTTTTTACTTCATTATAAACATAGTAAACAATATAAATATTGTTGAAAGTGTTTAAATTAATTTTTAAAATAATATATAAAATACCGATTCAATTTGACCTGTTTGAACGACCCCATTTTTCGCGCGCTTTGGATGACGTCACAGAACATATTCAGTGTTTACTGTATGCATTGACTGTTATTGATATTTCGATAATGGAAAAAGCTACAAACACTTTATAGATATTGTCTGGTACCGGAATGCAAAAACACTACTACAAGTACACCAGATACTGTTTTTTCTGTTCCAAGAGATGTGAAAATACGTAAACAGTGGTGTAAGGTTATGAGAGAGATGAAGTATCTCCAATATCGCGTTTACATTTTTGTGAAGATCACTTTCATGAAAGTATATATTGTATTAAATTATTATATTATTATATTATTAAATTATTGTATTATTATTATTATTATTTTTATTATAACAAGATTTGAGGTTATGTTTAGGTAAATACTGCTGAGTACATGCATGCAAGTAAACCTATTTAGTAAATTATAAAATATCATGTATTACAATAATTATCTTGCAGCTTACACTCATTTGACCTCAGCGGACGTAAAATCTGGATTCGATACAAAATATGCTGTCATCATAAAAGCATCTATTTTTGGTAGATTGTTCGATTGTGCTTTGACATAACCACTTTCAGTCATTGTTCTTGATAATTTCTAATGACACTAGATACCAAAATCGCACTAGGTAATGGACAACACTACATAAATATAAATAAAAACAAATTTTCTTTCAAATACGACTAGCACTACGGTATAAATATCGACGCTGATAAATCTCATTATATGTTCTGTGACGTCATGCTTCGATTCAACCAATGGTGAAGCGTTTCGCAAATTTGAATTTCGCTCGCTTATTTTGCACTTTTTAATTAAAATTTTACGGAATTAAATACAAACTAAATGAGAAAATAATGGTTTAGGTGTAATGTCAAGACCATAAAGTATGGGGTGTAAAAAATAATATGTAAATCACTTGCATATTCCCTGTGAAAAAAGAAATGGAAGTATAGTAAACAGCAACAAGACTACAAGAATAATCAAAATTGTGAGAGAATGATTCGATTTAGATCCGTTCAATTTTATTGAACGGGAGTGTACATACATCATTGCTGGATAAATTTCGCCAATTCACTGTAGATATATGTTGATTGGGTGGTTTAACTTGCTCATAGTGTTGTTGTTGCAGTTGTTGCTGCTGTTGTTGTTGATTTTTTTTATAAACGATTGTGAAACCGACCATTAATAATATGTAAAAGATTGTTACAATGTATAAACTGATGATATATAATAAATTCCTTGAAATGTTCATATTTAATGTATTATTGAAACCATTTTTAATGTCTAATTTATCAATCCTCATAAGAGAATACTTCCCACTGGATGGTGTTGGTGTTGGTGTTGGATAATATGGTTTACGAAACAACCTAGAAAAAAAAATTAACTCGTTTAAAAAAAAAATCAAATTTTGAGATTAAACAAACTAAAAAAACATGCTTTTATTGGAATATAAAAATGCAAAATAATTTAAAATAAAATAAAGAGAATGAGGGTGGTGTTCTCTAGTTATTCTACGTAAAAGTAGAGCCATTATGAAGACGTCAGTAGAGAGCACCCCATGCTTATGTTTACATTAAAGTTAATTTTGTTGTCAATCACTTAGATAGATAGATAGATACATCTCGGGGTCTAAAAACTATTGCACTTCGACCTTGTGGTCCATTGTGTTCCCCCTTCTACTTCTGTTTGACGAGACTCGCTTCTCCCATATGTTGGCAATAGCCCAGGAGCTGGCTTATCAGGTCTTCCTGAAGGATTATGTATTCGGGGTGAGATGCACTGAATATTCTGTATCTGCTTGAACCTAGAGGTTCGCAGTCAAAGATTATGTGGCTGGATGTTTCTTCCTCCTGGCCACACAATCTGAACATAATGGACCCGTTATGGAGTTCCATTGTATGCAGACGCTTCCGCAGGGGATAATGCCCTGTAATGAATCCGGTAACTCTCCGCAGTTGCATCCTATTCAGCGTCAGTGCATCGAGAGATAACCTCTTGGTTGCACTCTGAAGCAGTACGTTCTCGAGCTACTGCCGCGGTACTTTTTCTCAGTGATCACGGTGTTTAGCATTTGACCACTCGTTGATCACCTGTTTACATGCAGTCCTTGGAATTCTTTAAATAGGCTCTGGGCCTATGAAGTGTATTCCGACTCCCTTCTTTGCCAAGGCATCTGCTTTTTCGTTTCCTTCGAAACCACTGAGACCCGGCACCCAGATCAATTTAACATTGTTCCGTTTTGCCAGCTTCAGCAGTTCCTCCAGAAAATCCTTGACTACCCTTAAGGTGACTTCAGTTCCAGACAAGGCTTTAAAAGCAGTTTGATTGTCCGAGATAATACATACGTTCTGGTTTATGTAGCCTCTACGTCAGTACCGGATTAGCTGCGTAGCAAGAGTAGCAAATGCTACGGGCCCCGCGCACCCACGCCTACCTGAGCGTTAAAAAAATTATTTAAGGAAATAACAAGTCACTGATGTTATATTTTTTTTGAGCCATTATTGATAACGTACTGTCTGCTTTAGATAAACGTATGAAAGCATACCATCAAATAACTAGTATTTTTGGAGTATTTCATCAGTTAAAATCTGTTTACAAAGAGGAGATTTTGAAAAAATCTTCAATTATCGTCTGTGCTTACGCACTTGATTTGGAGGACGGTCTAGGTGACGAATTAGTGCACTTCGCTGAGCTGCTCAAAACAGATGTGGCTACTGCTATTGACCGGAAGAAAGACGAGGCTCAGGAACTGGACTTTAGAATCGTGTTTCCCAAATTTAGAAATTGCCTAGCGCATTTACTTGTATCTCATGATCACCAACTGCAGTGGCGAACGTTCTTTTTCAACGTTAAAGCGTATAAAAAATGAGTAATACGATGGGCCAAAAACGTCTAAATCACCTCAGAGCTTGATGAATATAGAAACTGATTTACTCAGAGAAAACGATATCAATAGTTTAATCTCTAAATTTGTCCACATTAAATCCAGAAAAGTTCATTTGTAACATTTTCTTTTATTAATCATCCTAAATTTAAAATCTAAGGTAAAGCAAGGACCCCTTAATGGAATTTGCTTCGGGCTCCGCGCTGCCTTAATCCGGCACTGTTCTACGTAGGTTCTCACGGATGCAAACCAGTATGGCGTAGATTTCTGCTTGAAACACCCTGGCATATTTCCGCAAGTTGAGGCTTATGTTTGTTTTAGGTCTCTCACCGTAGATGCCCATCCCGGCCCCTTCTTCAGTTTTGGATCCGTCTGTTTACCAAACGATTCCTTTCTTGAGATAGGGTGGTTCTCCATCCGTTCACATGGCCCTATCACATACTCAATCACTTTATTCTATTTTAAATTATTTTGTTTTTTTTTTTTTAGTTCATATTCCAATAAAAACATGTTTTTTTTAGTTTTTTTTAAAACTTTAAAATTTATTTGTTGTTTTTTGGTCTTAAAATAAAATTATTTTTTGTGTTATAGTTTCATTCTTCATTATTATTATTCCCACGAGTAATGGAATGAATCCAATTCTGACCAAAGAAAGTATACAATGGAATATAGCTGAACAAATTTTTGTCAAATAGTTTTCTAAATTTTGTAAACAGTTGGAAATGTCATTTTTATCTTAAATGTTTTGTTGATGACATTTCCATAGAAACTATAAACTATACTTACGAACATACTATAAATCGTTACATATAAGTTAGAGATATGCAAATTTGTATCGTGCTTATGAATAAATATAAATTTTTCTTTTTCTTTGTTTTTTTTTAAATTAAAAAAAAATTAATTCTAATCCTAATACGTCTGTAATATATGTGTGTGTGTATGTACACTCCCGCTCAAAAAAAATTAACAGATCTGAAATGTAAATTTAGACTTACATTTCATAAAACTCCTCACTTTTGTAACTCTCTGTATAATGTATAATTTTATTTATTTATAAACAAAGATAATTAGTATATTTTTTAAGTGTGTAAAAAAGAAATGGAAGTATAAACTGAATTTATATATTTAATTTGTATATACGGTGTTGTCAGTTACAGAGTGAGAATTTAAAAAATATACGTAATACATGTTAAATGTTATATCTTACTCTTATCTATAAAAATTAAATAAAATGTTGTATCTGTTATTACAAGAATAATCAAAATTGTGATAATACGGCTCAAGTCAGTTCATTTTTTTTGAACGGGAGTGTATATACATATGTATAAATGTATATATATATATATATATATATATATATATATATATAAATATATATATATATATGTAAGTAGGGGTGATGAGTTTGTCCTATACTAAATGCATTGATATCTCATCCATTGCCAACTCTAAATAAGTACAAATTTTGCAATTAAATCGTTTCAAATAATTTTATTTTTGTAAAAAAAATATATATTTGTATAAAAAAAATATTTTTTAAAACTGAAATTCTAAATTCTATTTTTTCGATAAGTTTTAATAATTAAAAATATGTTCTAATGTATTTAAAAAAAAAAAAAACAAAATAAACCTTGATAAAAATAAATATAACTAAAAATAAAACTAGATAAAAATAAATAAATTTAAAAATAAAACTAGATTTAGAACATTTTTCGATCTACAAATTTAATTATCTCAGAAACCAAAAACAGTATTAATTTGAAATTTGGTCCAGGTATTTATAAGACTTTGATAAATATTACGACAGTTTTTCATAACACTGGCATATCTGGTTGTCGAGATATAGATTTTTGTATTCATGTTTTTACCGACGAGTCCATTTAACCTATGTAAAAATCTCCTACAAATCGTAACTTTAACATTTTTTACTTAAAAACTAAAAACAGGATTTTCAAATTTTGACAGGATATTCTTTATTATTGAAATAATAAGCTGTAAAATTTTGAAGAACCTGTCATTAAATTGAATTTTCTTCACAACAACCTTAACCTGGCGAGACAGGTTTTTGAACGTTTTTAGCGAACTTCCTGAAAGGAAATAGAGCTATTGGTCCCGTACCGAAGTCAAAATTTCGCAAAAATTTCTTCAAATGTCCATCGATCCTACCTCGTAAATGTCAAAAATCACCATCTGTAAAATTTATATATATATATATCTATGGACATATATATATATATATATATATATATACATATATATATATATATACATATATATATATATATATATATATATATACATATATATATATATATATACATATATATATATATATATGTGTCTGTAATCACTCTAGCGGTCACAGTTTTCATTTTATCGGAATGAAATTTGGTATTTGAAGCGCTTTTGGTACTCAAAAGATCAAGTTCGTTAATGGGTAAAATCGGACAAGGGGAAAGGGGGGTTTAGAGGGAGGGGAAAACACAAAAATTGACATATCTCCCTTAATATTCGAAAAATCGAAAAATTTATAAGAAATAAAGTTTTAGGTATTAAATTTTACTGTAGTTTTGTTTCTTATCATTTTTTCTGTTACCCTAATATTTACAGAAATATTGACGGTTTAAGATTGAAAATTAAATTCCTCAATATCTCTATATACACATTAGAGTTTGAGCAAAAATGATAAGGTGATGAATTGTAGCAAACATGATTTTCTACAACTTTAATCCTTACGCATTTTTCGATTGTTCTAATATTAAGAGAGATATTTTATATTTTGTGTTTTCTTCTTCCTTTATGCCCCCCTTTCCCTTTGACGTATGTCATTTATTAATAAAATTGGCCATGCAAATACTAAAATCATAAACGACATTTCATTTTCATCAGACAAAAATTGTGACCACTAGAAAGTGATTTATGAATTCTAAAGGAAATTCGCTAAGTTGAAGCAGCTCCTGCGTAACGAATTTTTTATTTCCACTTGGAACTTGGAATAGTTTTATTTTATAAAATTTACTTTTAAATATTAAATATTTAGTGTTGAATTTTAAAATTGAAACCGTTTAACTTTCCAAAGCCGAAACCGGCTAATAAACCGTTACATTTAGTAAACGGTTAAAATCTCTGCTTAAAATACGCAATTTTTTTAATCACTCAGCCGTCATTAGTCTCTAAACTACAATTATTAGTATAAATTAGACCGAAAAAGACCGAAACTTGTCACTATATTTAATTAATTTAAATAAAAGTAGTAAAATGAAACAAAACTTTGAATTGAATTTTAAATAAATATTTTTAATTGTTATTTTTAATTGATTATTTTTATAAAATTACAGAGATTAACAACAAACATCACACAAATAATTTTAATCCACAATGTTTTATATGAAAGTAACTAACCAAAAAGAAAAAAATTATCAATTAACTGATATTTTTGTAAATAATTTTCATTTTTTAAATAAAAAAAGATAAATAAATACGAAATTCCAAAAAACCAAACACTTGAATGTGAACAACTTTTTTAGATTATTGTCATGGAATCAGTGATGTTTAAAATAAAGACCGCTTGTAGCTATTTACACGTTAGCTGTATTGTACAGGGTGTCGTGCAAAAGTACATTCACAAACTTTAATTTCAATAATTCTATCTGGAATTAATATTTATTGAGTTTCTCTTTTTTCGATAATAGTCAATATTTGGGAGATTCGGATTGGAGCGATACCAAGTCTGCAGAAAGGATAAATATTGTCACTTTTTATTTTGGAAAACGGAAGAAGCTTTATTTCTACTCAGAGAAATTATCGACGATATTTTAATGTTAGATAGGCAGCTCCTTCTAACCATACGATATTACTGATTATTTTCTGTATTGTAATTATTATATATTTATTATTTGTGTACTCTTAAGGTATTTCCAACTATATTAGTGGATCGGGTAGCCGCGAAAAAAGAACTATATGAAAAATTATATGTGTAAAAAAAATATGTTGGTCTTCCTGCACGTTGTTGAAAACAGCTGCCCGTTGTCGTCAGTGTTCCCATTCATCACATAACATATCATACATATACTAGTCATCATAAATATGCTAGTATATAATTTCAAACGACTTTCAAACAGCGCGCCGGTACTCAGGATGCCAACTGAACCATAAAAAATAACCTTCTGCTGCGGACATGAAAAAAATGCACTTTTTTTACGCATATTTTATCAAGAAACTTAACAACCCGATGGTCATTCTCCCAATCTTTTAAGGAAACATATTTCTAAGGAATTGAGGAACGTATGTGTCGAATTTCAGAACAACCGTGAATATATACAGTCGGAATCGTGCATTTTATTTGACCATGTGTCTGAAGATGCATGTTCAATTTCTGCAACTTACATAACGATTTTCTCAAAAACGTCATGGTGATAAATTCTCAAAAAAATTCAGCTGATTTCTGAGGATTCATTTTACTAATATTGTGAATTTCGTGAAGTTCTTGACAACCTAATAATAGTTTGGAAATACCTTAAGCGTCAACAATACCTTTCGAATTTGTCTAACGTAACCGAAATTGAATTTGACAAAAAATTCAATTTCGGTTACGTAAGACAAATTCGAGAGGACTAGCGTATACTTTATAGTCAAAATGTCATTGATTTTTCATTAAATATTGATAAGAAAATATTAACTCGTTAACCAGGAATCGAACCTCGTCACTCTTGATATCTAGTCCAGCGTGCTTACCGCTACACCATTCATGACAGAATAGGGAATATGCATGAAATTTTTTTTCACTTGAATTGAAGCATGTTTACTTGACAAATATCAAGGTAAAATTACTTTTTAAATAACTTCAAAAATAAGCGAGATATGAATGATTGAATTTCCCGATTAGACAAAGAGGGTGATAGCCCTGTTGATATGTTATGTGACGTCATATTACACTTTCACCATTTAAAATACACGTAAAACTCCGTTTTTAGTATTTTTGTAAGAAAGAGACAGATAATAATCTTTAAAAGCTTATAGCTTCCTTGATATTTGTCGGATTTTAATTTCGTTTTTAAATATTATTACAGTATTAACAGTATTTTCATATTCTGAAAATAAATGTGAAAAAAAATTTCATGCATATTCCCTATTACTTTTTCATGACAGAATTACTCCTGTTGTCAAATATCAACATTATGATTCATATATTTATTATATTCATATATTAAGTTTGGATGTTACTCGCGTGTTAGATAGATAGATAGATTGCAGAGGCTGCCCTGGGCGGACTACACTTCGACTATAAGGTCCATTGTGATGCCTAAGCAAGTGAGGATGTGAGTGGAGTGGAAGGAATTTGTTGGTATAGACTAGGAATTGGTAGGATATGCGGCTGCAGCCTACTAATTGATAGGAACTATGTCGATATTCATCTGGAATTCGTGAAGGAAACGGCAGAAAACCTTCTCAAGCATAGCCGGTTACTTCATTCTTGTCCATACGCCGACAGTTTAGTCAATTAACCGCCTCTTTTTTTTTTCTTAATAATTGACAAACTGCTGATGTGAACCTATAACCTCCCAGTTTCCAAGTAAGCATACTGCGCAGACATAACGCCTTGGACGGCTCGACCACTTGGCTGGTTATTCGCGTGTTGAAGATATATTAAAATATAATCTACATGTGATATCGTGTAAACTGATTAACGATATTTTGTGTAAATAAAACGATGTATGTATGTATGTATGTATGTATTAAATATTTTCGTAAAAATATCTAAATCTGTTGTTGTCTCCAAGAATAAAATAAATATATTACACAAAAAGTCCATAATTATCAAGCGTAGCGTAAATGTTGTAAAACACCACGCTTCATAATTTTAATACACACTTCAAGTATAATTGTCTTATACAATATATATATATATATATATATATATATATATATATATATATATATATATATATATATATATATATATATATATATATATATACAGACTGTGTTGGACAGCTTTTCCTATAGTAAATCAATGTTAAATATTATTTATTACTAGCTGTCCGTCTGGTACTGTATGAAGTCAGTCAGTATACATATAAAGTCAGTCAGTTATCTCACAACTATACTGTATACGTATGGTTGTTTGTTTGTCATTAAAGAGTGGGGATTTTGTGTTGCACAATGCACATACTAAAGTGTACTTTCATCACATGTGTACTGCCTGACTTCATACAGTACCAGACGGACAGCTAGTAATAAATAATATTTAACATTGATTTACTATAGGAAAAGCTGTCCAACACAGTCTGTATACCGTGTGTGTTGGAACGCTTTGCTAATAGAGAATCAATGTTAAATATTATTTACTATAATAACTATACACAATATGCTTAATAAGGAAATAAAAATAGTGGGGGTAGTCTTTAGTGTGTATGTTGTGTGCATAATGCTGACTGATGCTGGCTGCTGTGTAAAGTCAGTACTGCAGAAACATCTAATGAGAGTGGTTTAAATATATTCATTGTTGTCCTCTTAAGCTTAGCATTACTTCTAACAATTGAAAATTCTTTTTTGAATATCCCTTATTATTTGTATGTTTGAAAATAAATGATAGAATTCTATTAATGGTATAACATTTAACAACAATCCACACAAATTAAAAGAAAAATAAATCTCCAAAAAGAGAAATTAATAGAATTCCGACAAAAAAAAAAGTTGAACCAACGGTTCGAATATTCCTCCATTATTTGCTAAACAATATCCGAGTCGATTGTAGAAATCTACTCGATTATTTTCTAGCACTTGAGGAGAAATATTCGCACAAGTGTCTATAATAATTCTTTGCCTTAATTGTTGCAAATTTTCAGGCCTATTCCGCGAATAGATCAGTGTTTTGAGAGAACCCCACAAAAAAAAAGTCGTTAGGAGATAGATCTGGTGATCTGGCTGGTCACTTGAAGGTTACAAAACCACTCATAAGACGTTCTTGGAAAGTTCACATACGTAATGATTAATAATATTATAAATTAGTGTGCATCACTATATCCCCACTCTTAAATGACATCAAACAAACATGCTCCCACAAGCAGCATGTAAGTATGTGTGTGTATGGTTAGTAAATATTTTATTTATTTATTTAACATTGATTCCCTATTAGAAATGCTGTTGAAAACAGACTGTATATATACAGGATGGCGCAAAAATACCTTCCGTATTTTTCAATTCAATAATTCTTTCTGGAATTAATATTTATTGAGTTTCTCTTTTTTTGATTATAGTAAATACTTAGGAGTTTCGATATAGAGTGATACCAAGTCTCCAGAAAGGATAAATATGGTAACTTTTTATTTGGAAAACGGAAGAAGCTTTATTTCTACTCAGAGAAACTATCGACGATATTTTTATGTCAGATATGCAACTCCTTCTAACCATACGACATTACTGATTATTTTCTTGGGGGTTATCTGAAAGAAAAGGTTTATGTAAACAAGCCACAATACTTGGGAGAACTTAAAATATTAGGCGAGAGATTTTGGGCATATCTCAAGAAACTTGACGAAAGGGCAGATGTGCTGAAAAGAGCTCATAGTTTTCAGCGCGAATGGGTTAAACATCATTTGTTAAACATCATTTTTCGTGAATAGTTGGAAAAAAACTTCAACACATTTTATATTATCAGTTGCAAAATATAAAGTTTGTTAACTTCTCATATAATTTTTTAAATTTATAATCGTGAAAGTATCTTTTGCGCCACCTTGTATATATATATATCCATTATATATATATATATATATATATATATATATATATATATATATATATATATATATATATATATATATATATATATATATATATATAGTCTGTTTTCAACAGCGTTTCTAATAGGGAATCAATGTTAAATAAGTAAAATATTTACTAACCATACACACACATACTTACATGCTGCTTGTAGGATGCTTGTTTGTTTGATGTCATTTAAGAGTGGGATTTTTAGTGATGCACACTTAATTTGTAATATTATTATTCATTACGTATGTGAATGCATAGGAAATATTCGGTTGTTTTTTATTTAATGGTATAATCGTATTCCAACAATGGGTTATTACACAATAATAGAAAAAGTGTAAATTATTAAATGCTCCTTTGGGGGGCATTCGGCAAAGGAATGTGTCAATTTATTTATTGTGGCACTTGAGGATAGGCAATCGACAAACATTCGAACAGTTACTCATATGATAAGCTGTTTTGAAAAATGGGGTTGTATATCTGGTTGCAAAGACTGCCACAAAGATAAAGATGATGAAGCCCCACAAAAAAAATGAAGAGAGAGATATAGCAGTTTGTAGTTTATTATTTATTGATGATAACAAATCAACAAGAGAAGTTGGTAAAGAATTGGGCTTAAGCAACTCTACAGTTGCAAACATTTGGAAGCGGAACAGTTTTAAATACTTTATATGTACACAATCCAGTATTATGTACACAACACACACACTACAGAGTACCCCCACTATTTTTATTTCCTTATTAAGCATATTGTGTATAGTTATTATAGTAAATAATATTTAACATTGATTCTCTATTAGTAAAGCGTTCCAACACACACGGTATATGCTAAATGTTAATTTATCACTATAAACTATAAACTGATATTTGTGATATATTTGAATTTTATCAATTAATCCGAAATTTATAATATTATACCGTTTAATAATTTTTTTCCAATAATATATTTATCGCTCCTCATACGACTCTATAAATCCCAACTTCCTTAAGTAGATAATCTCAATTATCTACTTAAGGATGTACGAGCACCGAAGCTTCGAAAATATTAAGGCAATTATAAAAGTTTCAGGGGGGGGGGGGGATTACGGATGTCTTGAATTAATTATTTAATGTTAAAGTTCGAGTTTTAATGCATTGCGCTTATGGAGAAACCCATATTTTCACACATATTTCGACATATTTTGATAATTTTCACTTGGAATAAAATAAGACGAATAAAAGAAAAACTATTTTCTTAAATATATTTTTTGTTAAGCCCAGTATGACGGGCCTAAATTAAATTTTAATTTTAACTTACGACAAAAAATAATAAACATTATGGTGGACTTCTATGAATGTACTATATACGATTTTGAAGAATTTTATAAATGGACTATATTTAGTGCATCCTTAGGGAATTTAGGATTTTTATTACTTCCCTAAGTAGAGAATTTCAATTACCTATTGAAGGAAGTTGGGATTTATAGTGACGCCTAAGGAGCGAAGTGAAACGTTCCATGTTAATGTGTCTTTCCACAGAAGTATTACACTCATTTTAGGTAAGTAACCTCCTTAATATCACGAGAAAGAAAATTATTTCAAATGCAAACCGAATTATTGTCATTTTGGACTGGATTTCGAATGATTGATATGAATATATGATAATTAATAAATGATAATCCAGTCCAACCAGTATATATATAACCAGTATATATATATATATATATATATATGTGTGTGTGTGTGTCTTTAATCACTTTAGCGGTCAAAATTTTAATCTGATTGGAATGAAATTTGGTATTTGAGGCGCTTTTGGTATTCAAAAGGTCAAGTTCGTTAATGGGTAAAATTGGACAAGGAGAACGGGAGGGGGGTTTAGAGGGAGGGGGAAACACAAAATTTGACATATCTCCCTTAATATCCCAAAAAACGAAAAATTTATCAAACGAAAAGTTTTACTGTAATTTTGATTCTTATCATTTTTTCTGTTATCCTAATATTTACAGAAGTATTTACAATTAAAGATTGAAAATTAAATTCCTCAATATCTCTGTACACATTAGAGTTTGAGCAAAAATGATAAGGTGATGAATTGTAGCAAACATGATTTTCTACAACTTTATTTGTTATACATTTTTTGATTATTCTAATATTAAGAGAGATATTTAATATTTTGTGTTTGTTTGACACAAATACATGAAATATATTTGTTTGTAAAAAATTTTGATTGTTGTTTCCATAGTAACAATAAACTATAATCGTTATACATCGTTCTATTTTGGTTATTAATAAATTAAAATTTTTGCAAATATTAAAGTCATATCAGATATTATATTTCATTTGGATGACACTAAAATTATGACCGCTAGAGAGTGATTTATGTATTCTAAGGAAATTCGCTGAGTTGACGCAGCTCATACGAATTTTTTTTAAAATGGAAAATACATAAATTTTATTTCTGATTTATTGGATTTATCGTTATAAATCAATCACAACAAATTTTTATTAATGTGATTGATTTATCTATTTACTAAAAATAAACATTTTTTATTCTTATCATTTTCGTCCTATCTGTTATTGTTTTTGATGAATAATATATTAGTGGACCCACCTATAAAATTTTCTATATCATTTTAAACTATTAAATTATTTATGTACCAACTGGCACGTCCCCCTTTCGCTAGGGGTGGACAAATTTTAGCTGAAACAAAAATGTTCGCCTACAAAAGTCTAGTGAAAAGTCTATGTGATTGTCTCAAGTTGTATAACAAGAGAGAGAATATGATTGGTATATATTTATTGGGTAAGTTTCTCAGGTGAATTTTTTTCTATATCTTTGCTCCTTATACATTTTTCCATTTTTCCAGTTTAAAAAAAAATATACTAAATTTTCCCGCGCAAAAAGAACTATATAAAAAATAATATGTGTAAAAAAAATATGTTGATACTCCTGCGCGTTGGTGAAAACAGCTGTCTGTTGTCGTCAGTGTTCCCATTCGTCACATAACCTATCATACATATACTAGTCATCATACATATACTAGTATATAATTTCAAACGCCTTTCAAACAACGCGCCAGTACTCAGGATGCCAACTGAACCATTAAAAATAGCCTTCTGCTGCGGGCATGAAAAAAATGTACTTTTTTACGCATATTTTATCGAAAAACAACCTGATGGTCATTCTCCCAAAGTTTTACGGAAAAATATTTCTAAGGAATTGAGGAAAGTACGTGTCGAATTTCAGGACAACCGTGAATATATACAGTCGGAATCATGCATTTTATTTTACCATGTGTCTGAAGATGCATGTTCAATTTCTCCAACTTAGATAACGATTTTCTCAAAAACGCAAACAAAATAGATGGTGTAACAGGCAAATCCTCCAAACCCAACGTTCAAATAACGTGGTATACATAGTTATTACTTGGCGCTACTTAAATAACCGTTACTTGGCGCGATTGAGTGTATTCACGATAAAAACAATATTAGTAGTCTTTTATGAACTAAAGGTTGAAGAAATGAGACCTACAATATGTATAAACGTTGTGTGTCATTGAAATAAGAAAACATTTTTCTAATTTATAAATGCAAAATTTTACATTGACATGTTCAGAGCGTAGAACTGGGAAATTGAATCACTGAATTTGTTGGACAAGGTGGCCATCAAATTATACATACCATTACTAATTAACAGTATAAAAATCAGCTTGTTACTAATAACTATGTATACCCCGTTATTTGAACATGTTGGGGGTGGAGCACCTGCCTGTCACACCATCCATTTTGTAGGACGCAAGTTTTTTTGAAGTATTTATTACATTATCTCTTAATTTAACAAACAAATTAACTGTTACAGATAAATATTTTACTATCGTCAAATAAACAAGTTACTTTCTTACGCGGTTCGTTAGTCACTATTATCGAGAATTTTTGCGAGAGAACAGTTGGGCATCTCGTCGAAAGGAAGCTACTGACAAAAATTTAGCTTGTTACTAATCATTAATAAAAAACCGTGCTGTACTGTGGATTATTATGCTACAAATGAACGTACATTTTAGTTAAAATGAAAATCATTTTAATATTAAATAAATACGTTACGCAGTAGCTGCGTCAACTTAGCGAATTTTCTCAGAATAAATATATCAGTTCTCTTTTGGAAATAGATCTTAATTAATTATTAATTTATTAATGTTCATAGCGATTCGGGACCGCTACAGAGGAAAATAGCATATATTTTATTTATAAAAATAATCATGCAAGGCGGCACACTTGCAAGTAGGTAATGCACACAGACATCATGCCTAGATTTGGCCCTGGAAAAGAGACTCCAGGTATATTTGCTATACTCTGGAAAAACTCATCAGAAGTTCAAAATTCCAAACCATTCTAATGGTCTAAGATCCGGCATTAGAAAAACCTTCCCTCATTTGTTAATTGAATGAAATAATGTTTAAAAGGCAGATAACAATATTATAAATGTATGAGTGCAATGTCTGCCACCGTAGTCCTGCTGGCTATATCATATTAATTAATTAATTAATATGATATAGTGTCTTTGTTTGTTGCTCGAACAAATATATTTGTCTCTCTCTCTGCGTAGAACACATTTTTTGAAAATTTTTTTATATAGGCTGCAAATAATTTAATTATATATTTATTATATAAAATATATTTTATAATATCACAGTAATAAAATTTTCAAAAAATGTGTTCTACGCAGAGAGAGAGACCAATTTATTTGTTCGAGCAACAAACAAAGACACTATATCATATTAATGAATTAATTAATGTTAATAGCCAGCAGGACTACGGTGGCAGACATTGCACTCCTATATTTATAATATTGTTATCTGCCTTTTAAAAATTATTTCAATCAATTAACAGATGAGGGAAGTTTTTCACTAATGCCGGATCTTAGACCATAAAGTGAAAGATGTTTTCTGACTGTCCAGATCTCCAAATAAACCGGGACTGGAGATGTGGCGAAGCACGCACGGATGAACAAACGAATTGTTAACGTAAAAAGCCTTACCTTGTACCAAACCATAATTTCAAACTAAATACAATTTTGTTTCGTTCAGTTTCATTTAATCAATTTCAAAACTAAAACATTTATTTTTAAAACTGTCTCAGTTAATTTTTCTTTTTTAACTATTTTTGATTTGTTTAGAGAATATTGTTTTGGTTTTAATTTTTTAATATCGATCTATAAATAATAATAATTAAATTATTTATTACAGCAAAAGATATAATTTTTTAATGGCACACATGTTAGTTATCCGCACCAATAATTCACAGCCAACTCACATTTATGAATGAAATGAATGCATTTAAATATTTTTATTGGTATTAAAGTTTATTTTTTTCAAAAATTCTATCAACCTATTTTTATCTTAAGCACTGACTTCCATATATATATATATATATATATATATATATATGCAGTGTGTGTTGGCAAGCTTTTCCAATAGAGAATCAATGTTAAATATTACGTATTACTGTCCGTGTGGTTACTATATGAAGTCAGTCAGTACACAAGTAATGAGAGACATCACATGTACAGTCATCAACCATACACATGTATGCGTATGGTTGTATGTTTGCCATTTAAGAGTGGGATTTTGTCATTCTCATACTACAGTTCATATGTGGGCAGACCTTGACTGCACTCAGCTCTGAGTGAGAGGTGGGAAGAGAGATAGAGTAAATATAGGGTATTCCCTACCAATTATTATTATTTTCTTTTTTTAATTAAAACATTTTCTGAAAAAAATATAATAATACTATTTTTTATGGTCACTATTATTCAAAGTATACAATACATTGAATACATACGGAATTTTGGGCTGGTAATTTGGGGCATAAAATGTACCTTTTTAATATATTTGGGTATGAATAAAATATAATTGTTAATAAATTATAAAATATAAATCTTTTGATCGTTTACATTTACCACTTGTAAATTTTTTGATGATTTAGCTTTAGTTTAGATTTTAGAATTAGATTTTAGGAAATTCCGAATAATTTGCCTAAACTATTCATATCGGAGAACTATTAAACAATTATTTACTTGATTTAATTATTTTTTCTTAGTAGGGGGTATAGTGTCATGGTAATTTGAGGACACTGGATACAAAAAGATGCCAATGATATAGCTGGGTGGAAGGGGGGGGGGGTAGGTTTGGTAATTTGTTACAAATTTTTAAATGGTTAAATTTTACATAAAGTGGGAATACATATAGTTGTTGTTGTTGTTGTTGTTGTTGTAATTATTGTTATTGCTATCATCATTATTGTTGTTATAATTGTTATTATTATTATTATGTTTTTTGGTGTATTTCTCCATATTGTAAAAGATATTTCTTAAACAATAAATATTTTATAAAACTATTTCTAAATTGATTGAATAAATTATTGGGCAATAATCGGTAGCCAACCTGTATTGAAACATCGTTCCGTCTTACTTCAAAACATACCTTTTTTACTTACTCTCACCCATCTTATGGAGATTCGTTCGACTCCGGCGAGCAGTCTGCGCCCACCTCTGCTGAGTATAGTTAAGAATTCAATGAACATATTTAACCATTACATGTGTACTGACAGACTTTATACAGTAACCACACGGCCAGCTAGTAATAAATAATATTTAACATTGATTCTCTATTGGAAAAGCTTGCCAACACACACGGTATATATATTCATACTACTATATAAATGTGAAAGTAACTTTGTTTGTTTGCTACCTCTTCACCACTAAACGGCTGAACGGATCGTAATGAAATTTGGCAAGGAGATAGATTATATCCTGGAGAAGGACATTGGCTATCTTTTGTCTCAAAAAATAATCTTCAAGGGGATAAACATGAAAAAAAAATACATAGAGTCGAACATAGAATCTCCTTTTTTTTGGGGTGGGTTAAAATTTTTGTTGATTTTATCATTTCCACAGAAACTATACTTCTATAAAATAACTATAAAATAAAATTATTTTATTAAAATTTTGTTTCAATTTTGAAATATCAACTTTGATTATCGTTTCCATAGTAACTATATATCGTTATATTGTATCTTGTATACAACGTTATTTATTGTATATCATATAATATAGCGTGATTATTATTATAATTAGTTTCAATACACATATATATAGCTTTTATATAAATTCGAAATAAATTAGTTTTTATAAAGCCGCGGGAAATAGCTAGTATATATATATATATATATATATATATATATATATATATATATATATATATATATATATATATATATATGAAAACTATGACATATTAAGTGAAAAATTAGAAAATTTTAAAAATTCACAACTAGTAAACAACTTAGAAGCCAAACTTCTGAGGGTTGTCCTTTGCAGGTTGTTTGAATATGCTTCATGAACTATAATCTCTCACAATAGAGAATATGCATGAACATTTTTTTTCACTTGAATTGATGCATGTTTACTTGACAAATATCAAGGTAAAATTTCTTTTTAAATAACTTTAAAAAGAAGCGAGATATGAATGATTGAAATTCCCGATTTGACAAAGAGGGTGATAGTCCTCTTGATATGTTATGTGACGTCATATTACACTTTCACCATTTAAAATACACGTAAAACTCCGTTTTTAGTATTTTTGCAAGAAAGAGACAGATAATAATCTTTAAAAGCTTATAGCTTCCTTGATATTTATCGGATTTTAAT
Source organism: Nineta flava (assembly GCA_963920215.1). NCBI lineage: Eukaryota > Metazoa > Arthropoda > Insecta > Neuroptera > Chrysopidae > Nineta > Nineta flava. Next base: position 3,691,396 of record OY986041.1, read on the forward strand.
TTGGTTTTTAAATATTATTACAGTATTAACAGTATTTTCATATTCTGAAAATAAATGTGAAAAAAATTTTCATGCATATTCCCTATTCCAAGTGATTTAAAATTGAAAGAAAAAAGCTACGGCTATCTGAATATAGCGATTTTTCAAAAATTAATTGATTTTGCGAGGCCATATAGCAAAAAGAAAGAGTCAAGAAGTAAAACTGATGATAGTTACCAATAAACCATATTTTGACAAAATGAAAACCCGACTTCAAAAATAAAATATTCTATAACAAAAAATGCACTAAAAAGTAAAAAAATAATTGCATATTCTTGTGCCAATTTTAGTTCACCTAAGCAAAAATTTTTAAATATATATACGTACAATTATTGTTATTTTTGGAGGCGGTGTCAGCATAGAGAAATTCACATAATTTTTGGACACCGCCTTTTTATAACACACCGAATTTTTTTATAACACATTTTTTTTTTACCTGTTTTTTTTTTTTTTTTTAAATTTTAAGAGCATTTTTTTATAACAGATTTTCAATTTTATTTACATGCATTTTGTTTTTTTTTTGTAAAAATTTTTTTTTTTGGGGTGGGTTTTTTTTTTTGTAAAAAAATTTTTTGAAGTCGGTTTTTAAAAAAATTTTCTTATTTTCCCATTATGAATGAGTATACCCTTTCAAAAAAAAAAAAAATTTCGCAGAAATCGGTTATCACATATAAAATGAGGATTTTCCTCGATTTTCCGGGGATCCCTTCATCAGAATGCGATTTGGTGCCAATGGGACCAATGGGAAACCAAACCCTTTAAAACAAAAAAAAAAATTCAAAATCGGTTCATAAATGTCGGAATTCTGAGGTGACACACATAAAAAAAAAAAAAAATACAGACGAATTGAGAACCATCCTCCTTTTTTGAAGTCGGGTTAATAAAGTACACCTAAACGAAAAATATGAGCCACTAAATAGCAGTCTATATCAAAAACTGTTGATCTGAGACCGTTTCAAAATTAGATAAAATTTTCTGTTAAGATCGGGGGTCAGGCAAAGGCTGACAGTGGAACCATTTTTCGTCGGGTTTGTGTGCATTCTTCAAAGTAAAAGATGAGTGGAAAAAACCTGAATGGAAACTGATATTATTATTGTGTTGTGGTGAAGTAGACACAAATAAAAATATGTGATAAATAAAGTTGATATTGGACAATAAATTAATACTGTCAATGATATGAGGAAATTGATTCATGTACCAGAATCACCCGTGGTGTCACGGTTAGCATACTGAGCTGGAAATCTAGGTTTATGTTTGCTTCCTGGTGTATGAGTTCATTTTTAATTAATAAAATCTATTTGTTAAAACGTTTTTAAGCGTTTTTCCTCCAAAGGAAATGCAGCTATTGTTTTTGCACCAATGTTAGAATTTCGTAAAAATTTCTTCAAATGTCCTACTTACTAGATATTAAAAATCACTATCGTTAAAATTTATATGTATATGTATATATATATATATATATATATATATATATATATATATATATATATATATATATATATATATATATATATATATATATATATATATATATATATTTATGTGTCTGTGGACTCTCTAGTGGTCACAGTTTTATTCCGATTGAAATGAAATTTGGTATTTGAGACGCTTTTTGTATTTTAAAGGTCATGTTCGTTAATGGGTAAAATCGGACAGGGGGAAAGGGGGGTTTAAAGAAAAGGGGAAACACAAAATTTGGTCTATCTCCCTTAATATTTGAAAAATCGAAAAATTTATCAGAAGTTAAGTTGTAGGTACTAAGTTTTACTGTAATTTTGTTTCTTATCATTTTTCTGTTACCTTAATATTTACAGAAATATTTACAATTAAAGATTGAATGTTAAAATTCTAAATATCTCTGTTCACATTCGAGTTTGAGCAAAAATGATAAGGTAATGAATTGTAGCAAACTTGATTTTCTACAACTTTACTCGTTATACATTTTTCGATTGTTCCAATATTAAGAGAGATATTTTATGTTTTGTGTTTTCTTCAATCTTTATGCCCCGCTTTCCCCTTGACGTATACCAGTTATTAACAAAATTGGCCTTGAAAATACTAAAATGAGATACGAAATTTCATTTTGATCAGACTTCAATTGTGACTAGAGATATTTACGAGTATGTATTCGAAAGAAATTCGCTAAGTTGACGCAGCTCTTGCGTAACGAATTTTTTTATATAAATATAATCTATTTGTTAAACCGTTTTTTAATTAATATAATCTATTTGCTAAACCGTTTAATCAGTTTAAGCTCACAAAATATATATAAAGTACTATTTTATACTATTTACTGCTGCTTCCATCACTTTGGTAGGCGGCGCTTGTGTAAATATTAAAGTTTAGAACTGATTCATTCTATAGTTTAGAAATGAATCATTTCTAAACTATAGAATACTCTGTGTAAATATTAAAGATATTTCGTATGTGTAAATATTAAAGATATTTCGAAAAAAATTTACTCTCATGGCTTACGTATTTAATTTTAAGTTAATACACCAAAGTTACATATCACCTTAGTTACATATTATACAATTTTTTTTAAACTCTCACATGTGAGCAGTGGCATAGCGTGGATGCCAGCCGCCCGGGGTGGAAGAAAATTTTGCAGCCCTCTTTTTAAGGTATTTCAACTTAAAAGAGTTTAATATACAGTAATTCTAAAGAAATTTTCGGCAAGAACAGTCATCATTTTTGTGTATTGTACAGGTTACAAATAAAAAAGGCATATATATACATATACATATATATATATATATATATATATATATATATATATATATATATATATATATATATATATATATATATATGTTTATATATATATTTATATATATATATATATACTTTTAACCTTCTGATTTTATTTAACGTTGGCATTTATTAAATTTTGATTACAGTTTGGAAATATGTTCAAATATATATATATACAAATATATATATATATATATATATATATATATATATATGCCACGTATGCCACTTACATTGATATAACAGGTATAGAATACAGCTTTTTATAAGTTGCAATAATCCGGCATTGTCGCTTATATTCCGCCAGTTGATGTACTGTTTGTTAAAAATCAGTTTAGGGAATTCTATAATGCGCGTGGTTCTATATGCACGCACTTAGCACCGGTTATTTTGTCTGTTCTCATACAATTTTTTTATATAAAAAAAAAAAAATTTAAGTACATAGTAAAATTATAATAATTAAAATTATTAATATAATATTTAATCATTTTTATCAGTACATATGTGGGTTATATATTATTAATTGTATATCGATAATTCTTATTTTTATTCATTCATTATTATTCCCACGTGTGATGGAATGAGACATGTTCCAATTCTTACCAAAGAAAGTATACATCGTATATAGCTGAGGAAATTTATGTCAAATATTAATTTTCTTCTAAATTTTAATAGTTGAAAATGTCATTAAAAAATTTAAAAAAAATAAATTAAATTAAATTTGTTTAATGTAATTTTGTTTAAAATTTTGTTGATGATATTTCTATAGAAACTATTGACTATACTATTACAATATAAATAAGTTAATATAAATAATAGACATGTAAATTTGTATTTTGGTTATTAATAAATTTAAATTTTTATCAGACGTAAGGAAGTGGGTGACAACTCACTTTCAAAATTCCATTATATATATATATATATATATATATATATATATATATATATATATATATATATATATATATATATATATACAGTCTGCTTTCAAAAGTGTTTCTTATAGGGAATCAATGTTAAATAAATAAATAAAATATTTACTATTAATTATATAAAACCATACATTCATACACATACTTACAAATATCTGACTGCTTGTGGGATGATGTTTGTTTGATGTCATTTAAGAGTGGGGCTTTAGTGATGCCCACTTAATTTATAATACTATTATTCATTACGTATGCACACACACACTACAGACTATAGAGTACCCCCACTATTTTTATTTCTTTATGAAGCATTGCGTAGTTATTATAGTAAATAATTTTTAACATTGATTCTCTATTCGCAAAGCTTTCCAAAACAGACGGTATATATATATAGGGTGGTGCCTAAGTAACGCTATGATTTAATTAGTGAATAAATTTTTTGTTTACGTAATTTTTTTTCAGAATTTACTTTGAAAAACTTGGAAAATTTATGATGGAAAGATTCAGCACTAAACAAAGAACTAAAGTTGTTCAATTTTATTTTGAAAGTCAGCATTCGATTAGTCAGACACAAAGATCATATCGAAATATCTTTCATGTTCGAAATGCACCTAGCGCTCCAACAATTTAGCAATTGGTTCAGCGTTTTCGGCAACATGGAGCTGTATGTGATCCTTCGCGTGTTGGAAGACCAAGTGCAGTTCGAATTGATGTGAACATTGCTCGGGTGCAAGTAAGTGTTGAGAAAAACCCCGAAACTTCAGTTAGTGATTTTACATACGTTACACCTTTTCCCATATACGATTCAATTGGTTCACGAGTTAAAACCAAATGATGCACAAATATAGTCGCATTCAATATAGTCGCCGTTTTCAAGAATTGTGTTACACCATTTGAAAGATATTATTTTCAAAACATAATGTGAACATATTTCCAAACTGTAATCAAAATTTTAATAAATGCCAACGTTAAATAAAATCAGAAGGAAAAAAGTTATTTATTAAATAAATCATAACGTTACTTATGTGCCACCCTGTATGTATATATATAAATCAAGCTAGTAATAAAAGCATGTTAACAAATAAATAATTAATCTTACATTTATTCGAAGCGAAAAACGCATGTTGATAAAAACAAATAATGTAACAACTAACTGAGTTAATTGTTTGAATACCCAGTATATACTGAGTTGTATATACTTTGAATTGTGAATATTTCTGCCTATTCAATGTTTATAAAATATGAATTATTTGTAAATGTTTGTTTTGTGTTAATAATTAATATTGAAACAGTAAAAATTTTCTTGCATTTAAAAAAATTTATATTAATGTTAATATCTTTGTGAAGCATTTTTGTCAAGGATTAATATTTTCAACCGTTAAAAAGTCGGGACTAAACTTAATATATATTTTATATTAATTTTATACCTTGTATATTTACATATACAGGGTATAAAAATAGTATGTACGGTTGTTATGTATACCTATGGGTCCATGGAGACCATGCCTTCAATCGCCTATCAATTGTATTTCTAATTTTTTTCAACTTTGAGGACAAATTTTGAGAAAACTATTGAGTTTATGAAAAAAATTTTCAAACAAAAGTTGTTTATTTTAAAAAGAAAAAGATTTTTTGTTAACCATTTTTTTTTCTATCTCTTACGGTTTCAAAGATATAATTTTTCCTCCATGACGGGGGGAAACACTTTCCGATTTTGCCCATTAATGAACTTGACCTTACTTTTTTGGTCTATCTCTTTTTGTTTTTGAGTTATCGGCATCACAGACGGACGGACAGACAGACGGACATGTGAAAATGGCCGAATTAGGTCATTTAATAAATATCTTTGTGAAGCATTTTTGTCAAGGATTAATATTTTCAAGCGTTACGTAGTCGGCACTAAACTTAATATACCTTGTATATTTACAAATATACTGGGTATAAAAAATATAAGAAACGAAATAAATAATTAGTCTTACATTGTTTCGAAGCGAACAACAGCAGGCCAAACAAATTTTTGACACGAATATTCAAACTAAATAATAGAATCACTGATTGTTAAACGCATTTATTTATTTAGTTCTATCAAAAACCGCACACATCACAATTGTTGTTGTTATTAAGTGTAAAAGGTAATACGTATGAACTCGATCTGATCATATTTACGAGGCGGTAATTTTATGATTACCTAGTTTTAACAACAAAGTAACACAATAATTAATTATTATTAGTTTGAATAAAACATACAAAAGCATTATTATTATTAAAATATATTTATTATAAAATTTTCATAATTTTAGTGTTACAAAAAACAACACGTCATAATTGATATTGCTCATAATGTATATGTGGCAGATGGATTGTCGAATTCGCTGTTTTACAAAACCGCTAGTTTTTTTAGAAAATAACTCCGTTATGTAAAACAACTGAACGACGTTCAGCTAGATTGTCATTGCGATACGATTTACAAAACTGCTACCCACATTTAGACGTAATGCAGAATAGCTTATCTGTAGTCACACAGACCGTTTTGATATAGGGAAATATATAGAACGCCTTTTAGTGCGGGGCCCAAAAACACCCAAACCCGATCAACTCGGGATATGACTGATGAAGTGAAAGATTGTAGTACTCGGTTATATTAGTTACCTTATTTAATTTCAATAATTTTTGATACTATATCTAAAATGTATAGAACTTGTTAGGAAAAAGGACCTTTAGTAATGGGAGTTCTATTAAAATTCCGTTTAAACTAAAATCTACAATCAGACGTTTCATTTGACGCTGTTTTACATAACGTCTAATCGTTGACCTGCTGCATTGATAAATGCAAAACGTTTAAGCAATATTACGTGTTCAAGTTCAGCAATTATGTAAAACCGCTAAACGTCGTTCAGTTGTTCTACATAACGGACTTGTTACGTAAAACAACTAGCGGTTTTGTAAAATAGCGGATTAGACAATCCATCTGCGACATATATATCATTTTTGTTTAGATACATAAGCAGTTACACAACTTTATTATAAAAGCAACAAGTGAAAATAACAATTAACTTAAATACTTGGTACAATTCGACCAGTCTCATTGTTTTGCTATAACAACGCAAAGTGAAGCATTTTGTAATTAAATAAACGTGTCGGCATGCTAAACAGATACAACTTGACAATACTGTACGTCACTCTACGTTGTACTATGCGAATACATGTATGTAAACAAACAGTATATCAACAGGCGGAATATAAGTGACTTTACCGGATTGCAACTTATAAAAAGCTTTAGGTAGTATTTGTATATACGTATGGATAAGTATCGTATGTGTAACGTATCTACCGGTACAGTCTTGATCTAAAATTATGGCTCATTATGCTATACGTTCGTTCACTCTTACTATACGTATACGCTCCATAACTTTTTGATAATATTGTATCACGGCAACTACCTTAATAACAATATTATATTTTTATTACCCGAAAATCAGCCGCTATTGTCTTTAAAAAAAAAATAGGAGGCGCTATAAAAGAACTTTGCAGCAGTTGGTGTCGATTACTCTAGGGGTGGTGGCCCTCGATATACAGATAAAAATTTGTGGATTTAGACTGATTATAGATTCTTAGAACTACTTATGTTTCTGAACTGTTTATCATAAATGAAATTACACACACACATATTAATATAAATATATGTGCGTGTTTGCGCATATTAGGCCGCAATTTTAATTCGATCGGAATACAATGTGTTTTTTGATATTTGAAAGGTATAGTTCGGGCAAGGTATTATATAATGAGGGAAAATCGATTAAAGAGAAAGGAGGTATGAAGGACGGGGAAGCAGAAAATTTGGAATATATCTCTTAAATATTCGTAAAATGAATTTAATTATTATTATTAAATAAAACAAATATTTGAAATTTTCATAAAATCACTTTATTTTGAGTAGTTTTGGAACACAGTTTCTTCTTCAGAAATAAAAATGACATGAAAGGATTTTATTTCTGAAGAAGGAACTGTGTTCCGAAACTAGTCAAAATAAAATGAATTCAAATATTTGTTTAAATACAGACATATATAAAATTTCAAATTCGTCCCATTTACCTAGATCGGTTATTGAATTATAAATACGTATTTCGACTACAAATTAGTCATCGTTAGTATAAATTAGCTAGTCGTAATTTACTCGTTGACAATTAAAAAAAGATAGATAATCGAAATCAATAGACAAGAATAAAAATATAAAAAAAATTATTAAAATATAATAAATTTTATTGAAATTACTCTTGTTAAAATTGCTTTCATTCAAATTTACTCTTGTTAACATCACTCTTATTAAAATTACTCTTATATTGTCTCAGGATATGTTATTCGTTGCTAATTTGGTGACAGTATCACCAAACACGACAGTTTAAATTACGACAGAGTAAATTCGACTAGCTAATTTATATAGACGATGCCTACTTTGTAGTCGAAATACGTATTTATAATACAAAAACTAATCTAGGTATTGGGGCGAATTTGAAGTTTTATTTCAAAAAACTAGAGTTCACATTAATTATCATTTGATAATCTAATATCAATAAAACTGTCACCAATCAGTGAAACTGTCACCCAATTAGCAACGAATAACATATACCGAGACAATATAAGAGTAATTTTAATTAGAGTGATGTTAACAAGAGTAAATTTGAATGAAAGCAATTTTAACAAGAGTAATTTCAATAAAATTTGTTATATTTTAATTTATTTTGTTTAATTAATTAATTTATTTTTATTCTTGTCTATTGATTTCGATTTTCTATCTATTTCTAATTGTCAAAGAGTAAATTACGACTAGCTAATTTATACTGTTGGGGTGACTACTTTGTAGTCGAAATACGTATTTATAATACAAAAACTGATTTAGGTATTGGGGCGAATTTGAAATTTTATAACATTTAATGTACAAAGAAATAAACTTGCCAAGTAAAATATGAAGTACCCTGCACCTAAGAAACTTACCTAATAAATAAAAACCAATCATTTTTCCACTTTTATTTATTAACTTGGTGCTTACATAGATTTCACCAGTTTTGAAGGCAAACATTTTTGTCTTTTCTGGGACTTAGAACTGATAATTAAAAAAAAAGGAAAAATATTTCCTAATTGATTGATTCATCATCGCCCAGTCAAAACAACTGAAGTTAGAAACATGAAATTTAGAAGATGTGTTCTTTAAAGAATGTTGTACTAAAAAAGCATTTTCGAAAATCAACACCTTAGAGGGTGAAATAGGCGGTGAAAGATTGTATTAGGGTTCCGTTTTTTTCTAAAGTTAGAGATATTAAAATTGCTATGTTAGTTATATTTTTTTTTGAAAATGGACTCTTAGGTTAAATTAAAATTTAATTTTGGCGGTACCTCAAAAAATAAGATATTTAAGAAAAAAACCTGACATTTCGGGTAATAGGGAATATACATGAACATTTTTTTCACTTGAATTGAAGCATGTTTACTTGATAAATATCAAGGTAAAATTACTTTTTAAATAACTTTAATAATAAGCGAGATATGAATGATTGAAATTCCCGATTAGACAAAGAAGGTGATAGCCCTCTTGATATGTTATGTGACGTCATATTACACTTCTACCATTTAAAATACACGTAAAACTCCGTTTTTAGTATTTTTCCAAGAAAGAGACAGATAATAATCTTTAAAAGCTAATAACTTCCTTGATATTTGTCAGATTTTAATTTCGTTTTTAAATATTATTACAGTATTAACAGTATTTTCATATTCTGAAAATAAATGTGAAACAAAATTTTCATGCATATTCCCTATTAAGCTATCGCCGACATAAATAAAATTTACCCGAAATTTCAGTTGGTTTGTCAAATTTTTAGGCCGGCCATATCGGAATTTAATTGGATCAACATCATTATTAATATGTCTATTTTCAATTGTGTAGTTTTTTTTTATTCGTCTTATTTTATTCCAAGTGAAAATTATCAAAATATGTCAAAATATGTGTGAAAATATGGGTTTCTCCATAAGAGCATTGCATTAAAACTCGAACTTTAACATTAAACAAGTAATGTAACAACTAACTGAGTTAATTGTTTGAATACCCAGTATATACTGAGTTGTATATACTTAGTATTGTTAATATTTCTGCCTATCCAATGTTTATAAATTATGAATTATCAAAAAATCAGCACTGTTGCTGGTTTCGTTCAGAAGATATTTCGGGGTCAAATTATCTATGATATTTCCTGTAGTAATAGCACTGTAAGTGAGAATGCCAAATGTCCCTTAAACTCGGCCTTGCGCTCTACCGTGCTCTAGATTTGTAAATGTTTGTTTTGTATTAATAATTAATATTGAAACAGTAAAAATGTTCATGCATTTAAAAAATTTGATATTAATGTTCTTGCGATTTTTATATATTTAAATATTGAGTTATATAATTGAGTTATACAACGCGACCGTCTGTTAACGCAAAGCGTTGGTCATCGCGAGCCTTTAGGCGACGCGAAAAGGTAGTCAACGCGAAGATTTAGAAAATTAACGGAAAGCGTTGGTAAACGTAAAGCGTTGGTAAACGGAAGAGTTGGTCAATGAGAAGCGTTAGTTATCCAAAGCGGAGCGTCAAAGATTCGCGAAGCGTGATTTCACGCGAATCGTTAACCAACGAGAAACGTAAGCTTAATTGAACCATAAGTAAGCCAACGCGAAGCGTTGGTTAAAGAGAAGCGTTAGTTAGTCAAAGCGAAGCGCCGGAGAGTTGCTTTGGTGATTCGCGAAGCGTGATTTTACGCAAATCGTAAAATTATCGTTGGTAAACGATAAGCGTTAACCCACGCGAAACGTAAGCTTAAGTAAACCGTAAGTCATCTAAGCGTTGGTCAGCGAAGCGTTGGTCATGAGAAGCGTTAGTCAATAGAAAGCGTAAGGTAAACGCGAAGCGTTAGTTAATCAACGCGAAGCGTTTGTTAATCAACACAAAGCATTAGTTAATCATCACGAAGCGTTAGTTTATCAACGCGAAGCGTTAGTTAATCAACGCGAAGCGTAAGATAAACAACGCGAAGCGTTAGTTAATAAGCGCGAAGCGTTAGTTAGTCAACGCGAAGCGTTGGATTATCAACGCGAAGCGTTAGTTAATCAACGCGAAGCGTTATTAAATCAACGTGAAGCGTTAGTTAATCAACGCGAAGGGTTAGTTAATCAACGCGAAGCGTTAGCAAATCAACGCGAAGCGTTAGTTAATCAACGCGAAGCGTTAGTAAATCAACGCGAAGCGTTATATAAACAACGCGAAGCGTTAGTTAGTCAGCGCGAATCGTTGGTTAATCAACGCGAAGCGTTTGTTAATCAACTCGAAGCTTTAGTTAATCAACACGAAGCGTTAGTTAATCAACGCGAAGCGTTAGTAAATCAACGTGAAGCGTTAGTTAGTCAACTTGAAGCGTTAGTTAATCAACGCAAAGCGTTAGTAAATCAACGCGAAGCGTTAGATAAACAACGCGAAGCGTTAGTTAGTCAACGCGAAGCGTTAGTAAGTCAACGCGAAGCGTTAGTTAGTCAACGCGAAGCGTTAGTTAGTCAACGCGAATCGTTGGATAATCAACGCGAAGCGTTTGTTAATCAACACGAAGAGTTAGTTAACTAACGCGAAGCGTTAGTTAATCAACGTGAAGCGTTAGTTTATCAACGCGAAGCGTTAGTTAATCAACGCGAAGCGTTAGTTAATCAGCGCGAAGCGTTAGTTAATCAACGCGAAGCGTTAGTTTATCAACGCGAAGCCTTAGTCAATCAACGCGAAGCGTTAGTCCACGCGAAGCGTTAGTTAATCAACGCGAACCGTTGGATAATCAACGCGAAGCGTTAGTTAATCAACGCGAAGCATTAGTTAATCAACGTGAAGCGCTAGTTAATCAACGCGAAGCGTTAGATAATCAACGCGAAGCGTTAGTAAATCAGCGCGAAGGGTAAGATAAACAACGCGAAGCGTTAGTTAATCAACGCGAAGTAAAGCGTTGGTCATCGCGAGCCTTTAGGCGACGCGAAAAGGTAGTCAACGCGAAGATTTAGAAAATTAACGGAAAGCGTTGGTAAACGTAAAGCGTTGGTAAACGGAAGAGTTGGTCAATGAGAAGCGTTAGTTATCCAAAGCGGAGCGTCGAAGATTCGCGAAGCGTGATTTCACGCGAATCGTTAACCAACGAGAAACGTAAGCTTAATTGAACTGTAAGTAAGCCAACGCGAAGCGTTGGTTAAAGAGACGCGTTAGTTAGTCAAAGCGAAGCGCCGGAGAGTCGCTTTGGTGATTCGCGAAGCGTGATTTTACGCAAATCGTAAAATTATCGTTGGTAAACGATAAGCGTTAACCCACGCGAAACGTAAGCTTAAGTAAACCGTAAGTCATCCAAGCGTTGGTCAGCGAAGCGTTGGTCATGAGAAGCGTTAGTCAATAGAAAGCGTAAGGTAAACGCGAAGCGTTAGTTAATCAACGCGAAGCGTTTGTTAATCAACACAAAGCATTAGTTAATCATCGCGAAGCGTTAGTTTATCAACGCGAAGCGTTAGTTAATCAACGCGAAGCGTAAGATAAACAACGCGAAGCGTTAGTTAATGAACGCGAAGCGTTAGTTAGTCAACGCGAAGCGTTGGATTATCAACGCGAAGCGTAAGTTAACCAACGCGAAGCGTTAGTTAATCAACGCGAAGCGTTAGTAAATCAACGCGAAGCGTTAGATAAACAACGCGAAGCGTTAGTTAGTCAACGCGAAGCGTTAGTTAGTCAACGCGAAGCGTTAGTTAGTCAACGCGAATCGTTGGATAATCAACGCGAAGCGTTTGTTAATCAACACGAAGAGTTAGTTAATCAACGCGAAGCGTTAGTTAATCAACGTGAAGCGTTAGTTAGTCAACTTGAAGCGTTAGTTAATCAACGCGAAGGGTTAGTTAATCAACGCGAAGCGTTAGTTAATCAACGCGAAGCGTTAGTTAATCAACGCGAAGCGTTAGTAAATCAACGCGAAGCGTTAGATAAACAACGCGAAGCGTTAGTTAGTCAACGCGAAGCGTTAGTAAGTCAACGCGAAGCGTTAGTTAGTCAAAGCGAAGCGTTAGTTAGTCAACGCGAATCGTTGGATAATCAACGCGAAGCGTTTGTTAATCAACACGAAGAGTTAGTTAACTAACGCGAAGCGTTAGTTAATCAACGAGAAGCGTTAGTTTATCAACGCGAAGCGTTAGTTAATCAGCGCGAAGCGTTAGTTAATCAACGCGAAGCGTTAGTTTATCAACGCGAAGCCTAAGTCAATCAACGCGAAGCCTAAGTCAATCAAAGCGAAGCGTTAGTCAACGCGAAGCGTTAGTTAATCAACGCGAACCGTTGGATAATCAACGCGAAGCGTTAGTTAATCAACGCGAAGCATTAGTTAATCAACGTGAAGCGCTAGTTAATCAACGCGAAGCGTTAGTTAATCAACGCGAAGCGTTAGTAAATCAACGCGAAGGGTAAGATAAACAACGCGAAGCGTTAGTTAATCAACGCGAAGCAAAGCGTTGGTCATCGCGAGCCTTTAGGCGACGCGAAAAGGTAGTCAACGTGAAGATTTAGAAAATTAATGGAAAGCGTTGGTAAACGTAAAGCGTTGGTAAACGGAAGAGTTGGTCAATGAGAAGCGTTAGTTATCCAAAGCGGAGCGTCAAAGATTCGCGAAGCGTGATTTCACGCAAATCGTTAACCAACGAGAAACGTAAGCTTAATTGAACCATAAGTAAGCCAACGCGAAGCGTTGGTTAAAGAGAAGCGTTAGTTAGTCAAAGCGAATCGCCGGAGAGTCGCTTTGGTGATTCGCGAAGCGTGATTTTACGCAAATCGTAAAATTATCGTTGGTAAACGATAAGCGTTAACCCACGCGAAACGTAAGCTTAAGTAAACCGTAAGTCATCCAAGCGTTGGTCAGCGAAGCGTTGGTCATGAGAAGCGTTAGTCAATAGAAAGCGTAAGGTAAACGCAAAGCGTTAGTTAATCAACGCGAAGCGTTTGATAATCAACACAAAGCATTAGTTAATCATCGCGAAGCGTTAGTTTATCAACGCGAAGCGTTAGTTTATCAACGCGAAGCGTTAGTTAATCAACGCGAAGCGTAAGATAAACAACGCGAAGCGTTAGTTAATGAACGCGAAGCGTTAGTTAGTCAACGCGAAGCGTTGGATTATCAACGCGAAGCGTTAGTTAATCAACGCGAAACGTTAGTTAATCAACGCGAAGCGTTAGTTAATCAACGCGAAGCGTTAGTTAGTCAACGCGAAGCGTTAGTAAGTCAACGCGAAGCGTTAGTGAGTCAACGCGAAGCGTGAGTTAGTCAACGCGAATCGTTGGATAATCAACGCGAAGCGTTTGTTAATCAACACGAAGAGTTAGTTAATCAACGCGAAGCGTTAGTAAATCAACGTGAAGCGTTAGTTTATCAACGCGAAGCGTTAGTTAATCAACGCGAAGCGTTAGTTAATCAGCGCGAAGCGTTAGTTAATCAACGCGAAGCGTTAGTTTATCAACGCGAAGCCTAAGTCAATCAACGCGAAGCGTTAGTCAACGCGAAGCGTTAGTTAATCAACTCGAACCGTTGGATAATCAACGCGAAGCGTTAGTAAATCAACGTGAAGCGTTAGTTAGTCAACTTGAAGCGTTAGTTAATCAAAGTGAAGCGTTAGTTAATCAACGCGAAGCGTTAGTAAATCAACGCGAAGCGTTAGATAAACAACGCGAAGCGTTAGTTAGTCAACGCGAATCGTTGGATAATCAACGCGAAGCGTTTGTTAATCAACACGAAGCGTTAGTTAATCAACGCGAAGCGTTAGTTAATCAACGTGAAGCGTTAGTTTATCAACGCGAAGCGTTAGTTAATCAACGCGAAGCGTTATTTAATCAGCGCGAAGCGTTAGTTAATCAACGCGAAGCGTTAGTTTGTCAACGCGAAGCCTTAGTCAATCAACGCGAAGCGTTAGTCAACGCGATGCCTTAGTTAATCAACGCGAACCGTTGGATAATCAACGCGAAGCGTTAGTTAATCAACGCGAAGCATTAGTTAATCAACGTGAAGCGCTAATTAATCAACGCGAAGCGTTTGTTAATCAACGCGAAGCGTTAGTAAATCAACGCGAAGGGTAAGATAAACAACGCGAAGCGTTAGTTAATCAACGCGAAGCGTTAGTTAGTCAACGCGAAGCGTTGGATAATCAACGCGAAGCGTTAGTGCATCAACGCGAAGCGTTAGTTAATCAACGTGAAGCGTTAGTTAATCAACGCGAAGGGTTAGTTAATCAACGCGAAGGGTTAGTTAATCAACGCGAAGCGTTAGTTAGTCAACGCGAAGCGTTAGTTAATCAACGCGAAGCGTTAGTTAATCAACGCGAAGCGTTAGTAAATCAACGCGAAGCGTTAGTAAATCAACGCGAAGCGTTAGATAAACAACGCGAAGCGTAAGTTAGTCAACGCGAAGCGTTAGTTAGTCAACGCGAAGTGTTGGATAATCAACGCGAAGCGTTAGTTAATCAACACGAAGCGTTAGTTAATCAACACGAAGCGTTAGTTAAATAACACGAAGCGTTAGTTAATCAACGCGAAGCGTTAGTTAATAAACGTGAAGCGTTAGTTTATCAACGCGAAGCGTTAGTTAATCAACGCGAAGCGTTAGTTTATCAGCGCGAAGCGTTAGTTAATCAACGCGAAGCGTTGGTTAATCAACGCGAAGCGTTTGTTTATCAACGCGAAGCCTTAGTCAATCAACGCGAAGCGTTAGTCAGCGCACAACGTTAGTTAATCAACGCGAACCGTTGGATAATCAACGCGAAGCACTAGTTAGTCAACGCGAAGCGTAGTTAATCAACGCGAAGCGTTAGTTAATCAACGCGAAGCGTTAGTAAATCAACGCGAAGCGTATGATAAACAACGCGAAGCGTTAGTTAATCAACGCGAAGCGTTAGTTAGTCAACGCGAAGCGTTGGATAATCAACGCGAAGCGTTAGTTAATCAACGCGAAGTGTTAGTTAATCAACGTGAAGCGTTAGTTAATCAACGCGAAGCGTTAGTTAATCAACGCGAAGCGTTGTATAAAGAACGCGAAGCGTTAGTTAATCAACGCGAAGCGTTAGTTAATCAACGCGAAGCGATTGTTTAACAACGCGATGCGTTAGTTAATCAACGCGAAGCGTTAGTTAATCACCGCGAAGCGTTAGTTAATCAACGCCAAGCGATAGTTAATCATTGCGAAACGTTAGTTAATCAACGCGAAGCGTTAGTTAATCAACGCCAAGCGATTGTTAATCAATGCGAAACTTCAGTTTATCAACGCAAAGCGTTTGTAAACGCAAAGCGAAATGTAAGCTAAAGCAAACCGTAAATCACCCAACGCGAAGTGTAGCTTAATGAGAAGTGTAAGTCAAATGGAAGCGAAAGGTCAACGCGAAGCGTTAGTAAACGCCAACTGTTAGCAAAGCTTTTACTAACGCGGAACGTTAGCTGCAGCGAACCATAAGTCAGCCAACGCGAGGCGTTGGTCAATAAGAAGCGTTAGTTATGCAAAGCGAAGCTTCATTGGTACGCGAAGCGTTATGCCAAGCGAATAATTAACCAACGCAAAGCGTTAACCAACGCGAAACGTAAGCTTAATGTTAACTTTAATGAAACGTAAGTCAGCGAAGCGTTGGTCAATGAGAAGCGTCAGTCAATAGGAAGCGTCAGATCAACGCAAAGCGTTTGTTAATCAACGCAAACCGTAAGTCAGCCAACGTGAAGCGTTGGTCGATGAGAACCGTTAGTCAATAGGAAGTGTTAGGTTACCGCGAAACTTTAGTAAACGCAATGCGTTTACTAATGCGAAACGTAAGCTAAAGCGAACCGTTAGTGAGCCAATAAGAACCGTTAATCAGTAAGAATTGTTCGGTCAAGGCTTTGCGTTTATCAACACGAAACGTAAGCTACAGCGAACCGTATTCAAAGCGAAGCGTCAATGAGAAGTGTAAGGTCCACACGAAGCGTTATATTATATATATATATATATATATATATATATATATATATATATATATATATATATATATATATATATATGTAAATATATGTATATATATATATATATTTAAATATATATATATATATATATATATATATATATATATATATATATATATATATATATATATATATATATATATATATACATTATATATAGATAATTTTTGATAGGATCGATGGACCTTTGAATAAACTATTTGCAAAATTTTGTACAAAAAAACTTATATACACACCTGGTTGAAAAAACTGAAATAAACATAAAAACAATACTATTTGATGTATGTTATGTTTGTACATGTGAGGACAAATTTTGAGAAAACTATTGAGTTTATGAAAAATTTTTGCAAACAAAAGTTCTTTATTTTAAAGAGAAGAAAATTTTTTGTCAATAAAATTTTTGTTTACCTCTTACGGTTTCAAAGATATATTTTTTCCACCCTGGCGGGGGGAATTACTTTCCGATTTTGCCCATTAACGAATTTGACCTTAATTTTTTGGTCTAGAACGCATACAAAAATTTTCAGCTCGTTATCTCTTCTCGTTTTTGAGTTATCGACTTCACAGACAGACAGATGGCCGAATTAGGCCATTTTATGAATATCTTTGTAAAGCATTTTTGTCAAGGATTAATATTTTCAAGCATTACAAAGTCGTAACTAAACTTAATATACCTTGTATATTTACAAATATACTGGGTACAAAAATAGTATGTATGGTTGTTATGTATACCTACGGGTCCATGGAGACCATGCCTTCATTCGCCTATCAATTATATTTCTCATTGTTTTCAAATTTGAGGACAAATTTTGAGAAAACTATTGAGTTTATGAAAAAGTTTTTCAAACAAAAGTTGTTTATTTTAAAGAGAAGATGTTTTTTTGTCAACAAATTTTTTTTCTATCTGTTACGGTTTCAAAGATGTGTAATTCCCCCCTCTTATGCACAAATTTGTGCACAAATTTGCTCTTTGTGCACAAATTATGAGAAAACTATTGAGTTTATGGAAAAACATTTCAAGCAAAAGTTGATTATTTTATAATGAAGAAGATTTTATGTCAATAAATTTTTTTTCTATCTCTTACGGTTTCAAAGGCGAACATTTCCACCCCTCCTAGTGGGGGGAAACACGTTCCGATTTTGCCCATTAACGAACTTTACCTTACTTTTTTGGTCTAGAACACACAGAAAAATTTTCAGCTCGTTATCTCTTTTCGTTCTTGAGTTATCGGGTTCACAGACGGACAGACGAATAAGGCCGAATTAGGCCATTTTATGAATACCTTTGTGAAGCATTTTTGTCAAGGATTAATATTTTCAAGCGTTACATAGACGGGACTAAATATAATATACCTTGTATATTTACATATACAGGATATAAAAATAGTATGTATAGTTGTTATGTATACCTACGGGTCCATGGAGACCATGCCTTCATTCGCCTGTCAATTGAATTTCTCATTTTTTTCAACTTTGAGGACAAATTTTGATAAAACTGTTGAGTTTATGAAAAAAGTTTTCAAACAAAAGTTGTTTATTTCAAAGAAAAGAAGATTTTTGGCTTACAAATTTTTTTTCTATCTCCTACGGTTTCAAAGATATAATTTTTCCCCCCTAGCGGGGGGAAACACGTTCCGATTTTGCCCAATAACGAACTTGACCTTACTTTTTTGGTCAAGAATACACAAAAAAATTTTCAGCTCGATATCTCTTTTCGTTTTTGAGTAATCGGCTTCACAGACGGACAGACGGACAGACGGACAGACGGACGGACGGACATGTGAAAAAAGCCGAATTAGGCCATTTTATGAATATCTTTGTGAAGCATTTTTGTCAAGGATTAATATTTTCAGGCGTTACAAAGTCGGGACTAAACTTAATATACCTTGTATATTTACAAATATACTGGGTATAATAATTAATTCAAGACCCTCGTAACCCTCCTGAAACTTTTATAATTGATTTATGTACACTTCAACTATATGTAAACAAAAAATCATGCCTTCATCTTTTCGAAGCTTCAATGCTCGTACATCCTTAAGGTGGTGAAACACAAGGTAAGTTCATTGATATTTATCCTTTGAATTATAAATCAACAAATATACTCTGGTTCACATGTACGATTTTTCAAAAAATTTTTGAATAGTCTCCGAAAATTACGACCAAGGTGTCATTCGATCCGGAGCATTTAACATTTAAAAATTGAAACATTCGAGATATCGAAAAAAAAAAATTTATTGATAATTATTTTTTAATCTTAAATTTTGACGTATTTTCAATTGTTAATATAAAATTGGAAAATGCAAAATTTTGAATTTTTCCAATGGGGATCTATTTGTTAGCCTATTAAGAATAACTCGACGAAGTGAAAAAAATCCTGAGGCTTTAGTTCAATAATTATCGCGGTTTATCAGTTAACATTTACTGCAGAAAAAGTTGTTAATTAACAAAAGCATAACTAATGAAAAAATTGGGATAAAAATTTTTTAACCGCGGATTATTGTTCCCAATAGTACATGAATTTTATCATTCCTTAATATTCATATTTATGTTTAAATATATGTTTAAATAATTTTTTTAGTTACTGCGTCAGAGTGACGCAGCGCGCGTAAAAGTCAGACTACCCGTTTTTGGCACTATTTTCAGGGCTCTGTAAAAATTATAAATATTGGAGATACAGTTCCGGGAGTGTGGACTTTTTTTTTAGCAAATTTAATGATCTTTTCAAATCTTTTTTAACATTTTGAAAATCTTGAATATTTTTCGAGATATTCAAAAAAAACTAAACCCCCACTTTTTTTTTTAGTTTATTGTTTATAACTTTTGCTATTTTTTTCGGCCCCTTTTGGAACCTTTCCTTAAATGATTTACACAATAATCCGGATCGAATGACACCTTGGTCGTAATTTTCGGAGACTATTCAAAATTTTTTTGAAAAATCGTACATGTGAACCAGACTAATACGTGTTACAGCGTTTTCAGACAATCAATCTTTGACGAGGAAAAATATCATGTTACTCTGCACCTATAATGTTTTTACAATTACAATTTTCGCCGACGAAGCCGCAACCAATAATATTTGCGAACATACATTTTAATTTTTTCAATACAATCGATCATAATTAATATTTTATGTGGAAAATAATATTTCAATATTGCTTATTGCATTTATTGGAAAATTTAATTATTAAATGTAATAAAAACAAAAATGTTTTCTTTTAAATGAATATCCATTTCAATTTTTATTGAATCTGCATATTATTTATTGTATCAAATATCGTAGGGGGCGGAATATATGTACGGTATTTTGTGTGTTTAAATCAGTGTTTCTCAATCAATTTGGATCACGTTAAATCCAGGCGCGGATCTAGAGTTAAAAATGTGGGGGGGGGGGGTGTAACAGACTAACTAAAAAAATAAAATTAAGGTTGTTGGGAAACTGGAAGGGGTAAGTAAGGGTGGGAAGTTTGTCCTATACTAAATGCATTGACATCTCATCCATTGCCAACTCTAAATAAGTAAAAATATTGCAATTAAATCGATTCAAATAATTTAATTATTGTAAAAAAAAAATATATATGTAAAAAAAAAAATATTGTTTAAAAATTAAATTCTAAATTTTTTCACCCATTAAATATGAATATTAAGGAAAGAAATAAATGCACGTGTAAGTACGATACTTCAACAAACAATAATCCGTCGGCAAATAATTCTTACCCCAATTTTTCCGTTAACTATGCTTTTGCAAATTTTCCAATCTGAATGACCCCGATAATTTTTAAAATAAAAGTCTGGAATTTTTTTTACTTCTGGAAGCTATTCTTTGAAGGATTTAAAAAAATCCCCGTTGGAAAATTTAAAAAATTTTGATTGTATATGTTTGTTATTAACAAACAAAGATACGGAAAAATTGAAAACATAAATTCATTATTGCGACTTTCAAATTTAAATATCTTTTAAACAATTAAAGATATGACAAGATCACTTCAAGTCTTTTTAACCCGACTTCAAAAAAGGAGGATGGTTCTCAATTCGTCTGTATTTTTTATTTTTTTTTAATGTGTGTCACCTCAGAACTCCGTCATTTATGAACCGATTTTGAATTTTTTTTTTTGTTTTAAAGGGTTTGGTTTCCCATTGGTCCCATTGTCACCAAATCGCATTATGATGAGGGGATCTCCGAGAAATCGAGGAAAATCCTCATTTTATATGTGATAACCGATTTCTGCGAATTTTTTTTTTTTTTTAAAGGGTATACTCATTCATAATGGGAAAATAAGAAAATTTTTTTAAAAACCGACTTCAAAAAAATTTTTTACAAAAAAAAAACCGACCCCAAAAAAATTTTTACAAAAAAAAACAAAATGCTTGTAAAAAAAACTGAAAATCTGTTATAAAAAAATGCACTAAAAATTATATAAAAAAAAAAAAACAACGGGTAAAAAAAAAAGTGTTATAAAAAAATTCACTAAAAATTAGTTGGTCGTTTTGTAGGTCTACCCATATTTAGACAAATAAAGTCAGTTATAAAACTTCAAAGTCACTGAAAAGCGAGAAATAAAACCTATTTTGACAAAATGGAAACCCGACTTCTAAAATCAAATATTCTATAACAAAAGATGCACTAAAAAGTAAAAAAATAATTGCATATTCTTGTGCCAATTTTAGTTCACCAAAGCAAAAATTTTTAAATATATATGTACAATTATTGTTATTTTTGGAGGCGGTGTCCAAAAGTTATGTGAATTTCTCTATGCTGACACCGCCTCCAAAAATAACAATAATTGTACATATATATTTAAAAATTTTTGCTTAGGTGAACTAAAATTGGCACAAGAATATGCAATTATTTTTTTACTTTTTAGTGCATCTTTTGTTATAGAATATTTGATTTTAGAAGTCGGGTTTCCATTTTGTCAAAATAGGTTTTATTTATTTTCCATTAACCAATTAACAAATTGAGCTTTTAAACGAAATATTAACTCAAATTTCTAATAAATAACGAATGACAATAATGGATCATTACTTTATGTATGTTTTGAATTTCGGTTTGTTTATAAAAAAAATGGAAAATAAAATTTTTTAACTGGTTTAGTATTTTTGTTTGTGTACTGTACCTATCCACTGAGTTAATGTAATTGTATTTTTGGTAGACTACTTTATAGACAATAAAGTAGTAGTCATTGCCTTGAAAGAAAACCGCAAAAACAATGTCTGATAACGAATCTTATAGGTTAATAATTAAAAAACAAAGCTTTAAAATAAAATAATCAGTAATAACTCTTCAAGAGTTTGTTAAGGCATCTCCAAAGATTATTCAAATATAAGAGATCCAACAATATGGCAGCGTTTATTTTAGAATTTTGATAATCTCAAAAATTTCATTTTTATATATTGTATTTTAGTTTTAAAAACGGTCGTTTTTGTGCTTATTCAAACATTAAATAGTTTATAATTCGAAAATGGTCAAGTTTACGAAAAAATGACCACATATACTTTTTGCCTAAAATGACACAAATTACCCAAAGAAAGTCACCACAACGCAAACTGAATTTCTATAGTATTTAGTATATTTTGAAAACATTCTGAAAGAATAAGCTCATATTTCGCCAGTTCATAAATTTTATTTTTAAATCATAGGTCCTCGCAAAATCGGTAATAGGCGTCTTGATCCTCAGACATAATATGCCCGACAAGATATCCCAAGGACAAAATATCGCCAGGAAAAAACATCCTTCGACATGATATCCCTCGACTCCGAGTTGTTCGGGTTTGCGTGAATTTGGGCCCCCGCAATAAATGACGTTCTATATATTTAAGATATCGTGGCAAAAACTATTATTATTGATATTATTCTGTGATTTCAAAGTTTTCGTGATTTCCTTGGGATATTTCGTCGAGGGATATTTTGTCTGGGGACTACATGCACTACAACAAACCTACTTGAATCTATGCCAATTTGGCTGAGAGCCAATTCTCACAAGGATTCTGCGAAAAACCAAATTTTAATCTTTTAATCTAATTAAAAAACGAGAAACAAAAAAATTGCTATACATAACCGGGCGAATTAGCCGCCTCTGAATTTGGTTGGTTAAAATTTAAAAATTTGGTTGATATTTATTTCGTAAGTTTTCCCTTAGTATGTTTTTAAAATAACTTGATAAATTATTCTTTCTTTTGTTTCAAATATTTTAAAACTGGCCGCGTTATAAAATTATAAAAACGTACTAAGAGAAAACTTGCGAAATAAATTTCAACCAAATTTTTTCTTACATTTAATCAATTTACCCCTCATTAATTTTCTTGGTAAATATTTAAAGTAAATAGCTCTTCTCTTAAATGGGATATCATCACTTTTTAAGGAGCAACTATTATATGAAGTATCTCCACGAAAACTCGGCCCTTTTTTACAATTATGTTTTTGATCGGATATCACTACTTTTTGCAAGGCTTAAATATACAAAGCCGGAGGCTTTGCTGTACGTTTTGTTGCGTTATATATATATATATATATATATATATATATATATATATATATATATATATATATATATATATATATTATATATATAAATTTTAAAATATAATGATATTTTTCTATTTTGATGCAATTTGTTTTTAATTGATCTAACAAGGCCCAGCCTATTTTTGGCTGATTTGTTGTACATGAATATTACATCGAACCAGAACAATAGGAAACATGAAGTCGTTCTGGCCCGTTTGAGAAATGGTCATACCAAATTAACACACACATATATAATGAAAAAGACCCCGAGACCAAATTGCCAATACTGCAATATTCCTATAACAGTTGAACATATTCTAACCAACTGTATACAATTTCAAAATGAAAGACAGTCAACTGAATTACCACCCACAATTCAAGAAGTTCTAGGCGATAACCCCCAAACATTGGAAAAACTTTTCAAGTTCCTGAAACTAACAAAGCTGCTTCCACAAATATAGAAGATCACAACTTAGTCCAATTAGTGTAACTTATCACTTATTGTATTGTTTGGATAACCAATGTAGTTGAAAAGACAATACAATGTTAATTAGAAAAAAAAAAAGAAAAAAAAAAGAAGAAAATATATATTTTAATGATTAGTTATTTATTACTTTGATTTGACAAAATTTTGTAACGGGTCTTATTGAGAGATCCGGTTCCAAATAATGCCCACCCACAATCGAGGCTTTTAAAATTATCATTTTTTCATGGAAACATAATAAATTGTCAGAATTTTTCTCAAACATAGTATGCTGAAATAATCAATAAATAATAATTCTATTTATTTTTATTTATTACGCAATTTGACGTTTTTATAGCCATTTTGCAAAAAGTGGACGTAATTAGGCACCAGTAAACCTTATTAAACTAATTTTACAACATTTTTAAGAGCAAATCGAATTCATTGGTTTGATTAATGGTTTTCAATAAATTTTTGTTAATTGTAAAGGCTCGAGGATGCTAGCACCCCATACATAGAATTTCGAAAAACTAATGATACCATCTAATTGGTCACTAATTGGACATAAATGGTCAGGTAGCCCTATTATTTGGTCAGCGATAGAAAACTTTTTTTCGATAATATAAATTTTTTTGAAAGGTTATGAAATAGATTTAGGCGGTCTCCCAGGAAATAGATTTTTCCCATTAAATAGATCTGACCAATTATTCATTTTAACTTACCTATTATCAGTGGATTATTCTCAATCGATAAGTGCCTTTATTTTTTCTCCGTATGGAATATGGGGTGCTAAAATTTTTTCATAACCTTGAAAAAAATTTAAATCATCGATTAAAAGTTTTCTATTGCTGACCAAATAATGGCGGGGTTACCTGACCATTTATGGCCAATTATTGACCAATTAGATGGTTTAATTGGTTTTTCGAAATTCCATGGATGGGGTGCTAGTATCCTGGAGCTATTGTAAAATTAAACATTTAAAAAAATGTAATTTATGCTAATTATTCATGAATATTTAAATAAATTACCATAAAAGATATATAGATGTAAAATACTTTTTAATAATAACTTTGAACTTGTAATAGAAGTTTGTTTTACATTTTTTATATAAAATAGAAGATAATTTTTACACATTTTTATTTTTTGGAAATGAATGCAATAAATTATATTTTAATAAACTTATTTTGTTGTTCAATTAACATTTTTTCCAAATACCTATTTGTTTTGGCGTAAGGTAGTTGTCTTGATACAATATTGTCAAAAGTTTGTGGAGCGTATGCGTATTCGCTCCGATCGCAACCGTTCTCAGCGCCATGCGTTGTCAAAAAATCAACTTCATGACCATTGTCATTGTATTAAAAAAAACTCGTTACGCAGGAGCTGCTTCAACTGCGAATTTCCTTAGAATATATAAATCACTCTCTAGCGGTCACAATTTTAGTCTGATCAAAATGAAATTTCGTATATGATTTGAGGGAAATGGCCGGGAGGGTATAAAGAAAGAAGAAAAAATATATAATATCTCTCTTTTAATATTAGAACCATCGAAAAATGCATAAGGAATAAAGATGTAGAAAATCAAATTTGCTACAATTCATGACCTCATCATTTTTGCTCAAACTCTAATGTGCACAGAGATATTAAGAAATTTAATTTTCAATCTTAAACCGTCAATAATTCTGTAAATATTAGTGTAACAGAAAAAATGATACGGAACAAAATTACAGTCAAACTTAGTACCTACAACTTTACTTCTCATAAACCTTTCGATTTTTCAAATACTAATGTCAAATTTTGCGTTTCCCCCTCCCTTTTAACCCCCCTTTCCGCTTGTCCGATTTTACCCATTAACGAACTTGACCTGTTGAATACCAAAAACGCCTTAAATACCAAATTTAATTCCGATAAAATGAAAACTGTGTCCGCTAGAGTGATTACAGACATATATATATATATATATATATATATATATATATATATATATAAATTTTACGGATGGTGATTTTTGACATCTACTAGGTAGGATCGATGGACATTTGAAAAAATTTTTACGAAATTTTAACTTCGTTACGGGACCAATAACTCTATTTCCTTTCTGAAAATTCGCTATTTGTATCTGTTCGCTAGTTGTATCTGTTCAGCATGCCGACACGAATATTTATTTATAAAATGCTTCACATTGCGTTGTTATAACTAAACAATGAGACGGTCAATAATTCTCGTTTAAAATACGCAGAACAAATCCAATAATTGATAACAATTTTTTTTAAAAACCCTTAATAAGTGTACGAAAATTTGGAACATTCTATAAGAATGCCCATTGGCACGACACAACTACCTTAAATGGTGAGACGGCTAGTATTTATATATGCTATTCCAAATAATTTTAAACGGTTACTAAACTTATTTAACCTTATAGTTTTGTTAACTTATGTTTATTAGTTGTGGTACATTATTAATATTTTTTGAGTTAAAAGCTTATTTTTAAAAGGTTTTTATTTTAGTATTCCGTACTAAAAAACGGCCTACTTTTGGCATCACCACGGTGTTCGTCTATCTGTCTATGTTACAGACTATTCCACACACAAATTAAGGAAGTTGGGGTTCACAGAGACGCTTGAGGTGCGAAGGGAAACGTCCCATAATAATGTATACGCGAGTATAGTATTTTTGGCGGGCGACCTCTGCGCCGTCCCATGCTTTTTATTTTAAATTATGGTTCTGTCAAAACTCGTAAACAAAAAGTCAACTTTAATTTTAACTATAAAGAAATAATTACATACAACGCCAGAGAAAAAATTGATAAGCAGCTTCCTGATATGTTAAACATATCGTTGCGAAATTATTGAATTATTATTATTTTTTTTATACGTCCATGTTTACCGAGGTCGCGCTTGTAATACTCAGTATGCATATGGACGTCACCTTTAGTATTTTTGCTTAAATTTATTTATTTTTGGTGTACTATGTAAATGCGTGCCCGCGCATTGTTTTTAGCGAATTTCCTCCAAAGGAAATACAATACTGTTTTTGCACCAATGTTGAAATTTCGTAAAAATTTCTTCAAATGTCCATCGATCCTACCTATTAGATGTTAAAAATCACTATCGCTAAAATTTGTATATATACATATATATATATATATATATATATATATATATATATATATATATATATATATATATATATATACAACATATGTACTTTTTTTAAATGTCTGTGGACTCTCTAGCGGTCACAGTTTTATTCCGATTGGAATGAAATTTGGTATTTGAGTCGCTATTGGTATTCTAAAGGTCAAGTTCGTAGTTCGTCAAGTTAATGGGTAAAATCGAACGAGAGAAAAGGGGGTTTAGAGGGAGGGGAAAAAACAAAATTCGAATATCTCCCTTAATATATGAAAAATCGAAAAATTTATCAGGAGTTAAATTGTAGGTACTCAGTTTTACTGTAATTTTGTTTCCTATCATTTTTCTGTTACGCTAATATTTACAGAAATATTTACAATTACAGATTGAAAGTTAAAATTCTAAATATCTGTGTTCACATTAGAGTTTGAAAAAAATGATCAGGTAATGAATTGTATCAAACTTGATTTTCTACAACTTTACTCCTGATACATTTTTCGATTATTCTAATATTAAGAGAGATATTTAATATTTTGTGTTTGTTTGACACAAATACATAAAATATATTTTATTTTAAAAATTTTGATTGTCGTTTCCATAGTAACTATAAACTATAATCGTCATTCCGTTTTTTTGGGCTATTAATAAATTTAGACTTTACAAATACTATATCAGATATTACATTTCATTTTGATCATACTAGAATTATGACCGCTAGAGAGTGATTTATGTGTTCTAAGGAAATTCGCTAAGTTGACGCAGCTCCTGCGTGACGAATTTTTCTTTTGAGAATTCAATGATAAATGCTACAGCCATTTGTTACAGCCATTCTGTTTATGGAAATCGTGTGAGTGTTTTACAAGATAATTTAAAAAAAAAACTTATTTTATAATTAATTAATTAGCTCAGAGTTGTTAATTATAACTAGAACTGATTGTAATAAAGTAAATAAAATTATGATGACATATTAAAATATTTTTTTTGTTTTTTAAGTTTAATTTATTCTATGTGAGTGAGTAATTCATATAAAAATGTTCACATATAAAATGTCAACTGAATCACCGCCTAGGGCCTAGGCGGTGATTCTATAATACTATTCATAACTTAATAATGTGTGTATTGTGTTTAAGATTTAGTGGAATCAATTCGCAGTAGGTAACAACACAAGGTTAATCAAGAGTGTCCCTACATTCTACCTGTTGGCACATACATTCATTTAAATAAATAATAGTTTAAAGAAAACTAATAAAAACACGCTTTTATAGAAAATCTAACAAAAAAATAGAAAATAAAATTTAATAAAATTGGATTAAGAAAAGTGTAAATAAGAAACAAATGTATATTAATGGAAAAAAGCGTGGGGTGCATAGTGTCAATAGTTATTCCATTAATATACATTTGTTTCTTATTTACACTTTTCTTAATCCAATTTTATTAAATTTTATTTTCTATTTTTTAGTTGGATTTTCTATAAAAGCGTGTTTTTTTAGTTTTTTTAAACTATTATTTATTTTTCATTTTTTTGTTGAAGTTCGCGTACGAGCTAGCTCTATCTCTCTTACTCTCATGCAAAGGATGTGGAAAGAAATTGATGAATCCTGGCGAATCTAATCAGGATAATCGGATATTTTAATCGAATTATTGCATTGTCATCGGTCTTTGACAGGTGTGCAAAATTTGAATTAAATCTGATCGTGCAAAGTAGAAGAAAATCGAACCCAAAAGAGTCGGTTACATACATACATACATACAAACATACATACATGTGAAACTAATCAAAAGCGTATAAAAAGAAACGTTAGGAGCTTCGCCATCTTAGCCATCATTATAGTCTGATCAAAATAAAATGTTGTATTTGATATGATTTTAGTATTTACAAAGCCAATTTTATTAATAAATGGCTTAGGACAAGGAGAAAGTAGGGCATAGAAAAATGTATGAGTAGTAAAGTTGTAGAAAATCATGCTTACTATAATTCATTCCCAGATCATTTTTTTTCTCAAACTCTCATGTGTACCTAGATATTCAGGATTTTAACTTACAATATTAAATTGTAAATATTTCTGTAAATATTAGTGTAACAGAAAAAATGATAAGAAACAAAATTATAGAAAAACTAATTTTCTACAACTTTACTTCCTATAAATTTTTTGATTTTTCTAATATTAAGACAGATATAATAATAATAAAAATCTTTAATTATTCAATTCATCTTTATTTATTAGAAAAATTTTATAATTGATTTGTGCCATATTTATTCGAATTTCGGAAAAATTTTTTGAACAAAAGTTGTTAGTATAGTTATAATGAACAACTTTTATTCGAAGTATTTTTTCATAAACCGAATAAATAAAACTCAAATCAATTATAAAATTTTTATATTTTAGCTCGACTTTTCTCGTTGATTGTACACTCCCGTTCAATAAAATTGAACAGATCTAAACCGAATCAGTCTCTTACAATTTTGATTATTCTTGTAGTAAATGCTTTTGTTTCTTTTTTCTTCCATTTCTTTTTTCACATTTAAAAAATATACTACTTATCTTTGTTTATAGATAAATAATATACAGAGAGTTGCAAAAGTGAGGAGTTTTATGAAATTTAAGTAAATTAATATTTCAGGTTTGTTAATTTTTTTTGAACGGAAGTGTACATGGAATACGGCAAATATGATAATTATAAACGTAAAAAATAACTTCACAAGAATAAATGGGATATTAATTGGAGGGAGGGTATTCAGCTGTGGCTGACTTTTAGTATTCACCATGGCAATTATAGAAAACCATAATTTGAATAGCTGATCGTCACTGAACCGAAGAACATCCCAATTTAAAGATACAATTTTCCATATCTATAAATCAATATCTATATACCAAATTTCATATCTGCCGCTCTCTCGACTCCCCCCTTTTCCCTTATTCCGTTTTTCCCATTAACGAAATTGGCCTTTCAAATACCAAAAGCCCCTCACATAACAAATTTAATTGATATCGCTATCGATATCATTATTATGGGTTACTTATCACCACGATTGATAAGTAAATGAATTTTCTGGAAAGAAAACAATAATAATTCACAATAATAATATTAATTATTGATATCAATAATAAAACAAAACTTAAAAAAAAATGATGCTCACAATCCGTATCACTACAGTAAAACTGATATACTACATATATATTCATCATTTGTAAACGCTGTACAATATATATAACATACTTACATGCGTCAGCTGCCTCGCAGCATACCCTGTGTACGTCGGCAGCACATAAGTATCTAATATACTATACAGCTAGACATGAAGCTGACTGACTAACTGACTGACCGACTGAAGTTTACAAGTTATACACTCACATTACTAAATAGTGCGTACGATAGGTTGCGCACAAAAAAACGTAACTAGGTCATTCGATCACTAAATTTTGCTCTTCATATTTTTTTTCATACCGACCGCTTTATATGAGAATCGATTCTTAAGGAGTAAACTCCAAAAAACCTGGGATAATAAAGATAAATATTTCTGAAATAAATTTTTAAAAAAATCACGTTTTACCGTTTTTTTTCTTCGAAATATAATAATTTACAATTTGTTTCTCTTTCAAAATTACATTAATTTTTATATAAATATATGTATGTGTATTTTTTCTATAAAAATAGCAAACCAGTTTTTTGTCCTGATTATATAAGTCAATGTTGGAATTATCTTAAGTGATATTTTTATTCCTAATTCCTAAAGAAATTCGCATAGTTTGCACAGCTGGTGGGAAACTAATGTTTTTTGTTCTTGTTGGAGAGAAGTGGGACACCCATTACTTCATAAAGTTGATTGTTCTCTGTCATCAAATTCAAGTTCAACACAAACTGACCTGTGTGTGTATATTATCTTGTTTATTTCAGTTCTGTAGAAAAAACTTACACAAAAATATAATTTATTTCTTCTTATCAAGATGAAATATCTGATTTTGAGTTTCGTAAACAATACTTGATCGTATGAATAGCCAAACCGTAACAAATTGCTTGTGATATTGCTTTGTATAATCAAAGATTATCGAAAATGGAATCTCTACAAACAATAACACTAACTGGGTTCATAACTAACTGGGTTCGTTGTATAAGGTTGTTGTGAAGAAAATTCAATTTAATGACACATTCTTCAAAATTTGACAGCTTATTTTGAACTTGATCCTGTTTTTAATTTTTGAGTAAAACAAAGTTAAGGTTACAGTTTTGAAATAAGGTTGTACTTGGCGTTAAATGGAGTTGGTGGTAATCAAAGTTGTTAACATTCAAAGCAACCGTGATAATAGAAGGAAGTTATAGTTGTTAAGCAACAGATAAAAATGATAAACAATATCAAAATAATAATTTAATAATGAAGTAGCGATACCGCTACAATATAAAAATCTATATCTCGACTACCAGAAATGCCAGTTTTATGAAAAACTGTCATAATAATTATCAAAGTCTTATAAATACCTGGACCAAATTTCAAATTAATCCTGTTTTTGGTTTCGGAGATCATTCAATTTGTAGATCGAAAAGTGTTCTAAATCTAATTTTATTTTTAGTTTTATTTATTTTTATCTAGTTTTGTTTTTAGTTATATTTATTTTTATCTAGGTTTATTTTGCTTTATCTAGTTTGATCAACATGCAACTTTTTTTTGAAATACATAAAAACATCTTTTTAATTATTAAAACTCTTCGAAAAAATGGAATTTAGAATTTCAGTTTTAAACAATATTTTTTTTTATACAAAAATTAAATTATTTGAAACAATTTAATTGCAAAATTTTTACTTATTTAGAGTTGGCAATGGATGAGATATCAATGCATTCAGTATAGGACAAACTAACCACTCCTACTTACCCTGTTTTATTAATAAATGACATATGTCAAGGGGAAAGGGGGAGCATTAGAACAATCGAAAAATGTATAAGAATTTATTACTTGGTCATTTTTCATAAACTCCAATGTGTACAGAGATATTACGGATTTAAACTTTCAATCTTTAATTGTCAATATTTCTGTAAATATTAGTGTAACAGAAAAAATGATAAGAAACAAAATTACAGTAAAATTAATTTTCTACAACTTTACTTTGTTTTTTTTCACGATGTTTTCAATATTAAGGGAGATATACCAAATTTTGTGTTTCCCTTTTACTCTAAACTCCCCTTTCCCCTTGTACGATATTGCCCATTAATGAACATGGGCTTTCAAATACCAAATGCAGCCTACATACCCAGTTTCATTTTCAATCAGATTTTACAGATATTACAGATGGTGATTTTCGACATCTACTAGGTTGGATCGATGAACATTTGAAGGAATTGTTGTGAATTTTTTCCTTTGATACGAGACCAATAGATCTCTATTTCTTTGAAGGCGAAATTTGCTAAAACGCAGTATATACAGGATATTTAAATAATGAACTTAAAGCTACTTTTTCATTCATCAAGTATCAAGTATGAAACACAATGCAAAACAAAAATTAATTTTTTTTATAGCGAAAGTTGACTAATAATTTATAATAATTTTAATTAAAGTGTAAGTACATTAAACTCTCACAGGTAATTAGAATTTCATGTCCATTAAGCTAGGACACAATTATAATTGTCTCATTATTAGACGCTAATTAAATGCAAATTAAATGACCTAATTAAAAATTAAATGGTCCTTGTTGTATTGTGTTAACGCTTACTCTGCTAGCTTAATGTTAAGCTAGCAGAGAAATATTAAAAAAAAAGAACCAACTAATTATATTGTATTTAATATCAAATTATTAAGCTAATTAAATGACGTAATTAAAAATTAAATGCTCTTTGTGCACTGTGTAACCGCATGCTCTGCTAGTTTAACCAGCATTTAATATCAAATTATTAAGCTAATTAAATGCCCTATAAATTATTTCAATAAAATTTATTTTATATTAAGTTATTTTGTTTAATTTTTTATTTATTTTTAATTTTTTCTATTGATCTCTATTTTCTATCTATTTCTAATAGGGAATATGCATGCAAATTTTTTTTCACATTTATTTTCAGAATATGAAAATACTGTTAATACTGTAATAATATTTAAAAACGAAATTAAAATCCGACAAATATCAAGGAAGCTATAAGCTTTTAAAAATTATTATCTGTCTCTTTCTTGCAAAAATACTAAAAACGGAGTTTTACGTGTATTTTAAATGGTGAAAGTGTAATATGACGTCACATAACGAATCAAGAGGCCTATCACCCTCTTTGTCTAATCGGGAATTTCAATCTTTCATATCTCGCTTATTTTTAAAGTTATTTAAAAAGAAATTTTACCTTGATATTTGTCAAGTAAACATGCTTCAATTTAAGCGAAAAAAAATTTTCATACATATTCCCTATTCCGAAAATGAATGCCACTTTTGCTTTCGATTATATCTAATAACAAAGATGTAATAAATTCACTTTGCTAGGAATATTTGCAGCTGAATGGTGGTAGAATGTATTTATAGTTTAAATTCAGTAGTATTATGATTTTTTTTTTGTTTTTTTTTTTTTTATATTTATTTAAATAAAGATATAAATCTAAAATAAAATATGCTTTTAAAAACTATAGAAAGAATAAATTATATAAAATAACATAATAATGTCTCATGATAATAGTGAAAAAAAAATTATTAAAGAGCAAATAAATTAAATTAATAATCAATATTAAATTGATTGTATTAATCATTTATGATGTGGTGTTTCGAGGTACGCGCGTACGGCTATTGAATATTTAACACTTCAATAAATTCATTAATAATACATTAACTTTTATAAGAATTCTCTATCTATATCAATAACTAAATACTGCTTTTAAAAAGTGTCTTTCCTTATCTTTCTTAACTTTTAATGACATTTAAACGCTCCAAACATGTAACTAATGTAATATTATGTATATTAACTGTAGATATGATAGAGTAATCCATTAAAAAATATTAATTACTTAGTCAAATATTATACAGTGTGTTTCAGTGTATTCATTAGAAATATTTGTAAATATTATTAAAATAATCAAAGAGAACTCTAGTTTTTTTTGAAATTATATTTCAAATTTTGCCCCTATTCCTAGAACATTTGTTTGTATTTTATAAATACGTATTTCGACTACAATGTAGTCATCTTCAGTATGCTAATCGTAACTATGTCTGGGATATGGATTCAGAGATATGTTGCTTGTTGCTAATTTGGTGCCTGTCTCACAATGATATTAAAAAATTCTGTCCTTTTATACGATTTGGCTGAGGGTATAATCTGACTTGAGGATTATTTAAGTTGCCTGACTACTGGATTAGAGATATGTGGAAAGCCCCACCTATTTATTGGCGGTATTTTTTGGTGACTATGCGGCGTTTGTTTTGTCACTAAAGTGAGTGTACCTACCTTAACCTTGACATTCAGGTATTGGATTTTTATTTTTATTTTTGAAAATGGTTTAATTTTATTAAATCAGAATTTGGAATTGGGCCATTGTCTAAATTCATTATCTGTTTTCTCAATTTGTATTTGTAGATACTTTCGTATGCATCTAATTCTGTGGGGTTTTGTACCGATTTAAGTAGTTTTAGATTCGATTTAAATCGTATAAAAGGACAGAATTTTTTAATATCATTGTGACACAGGCACCAAATTAGCAATAAGCAATACCTTCCATGGTGATTTTCCATACACTACTAAACAATTCACAATAAATTTGGTAGATGTCGCTTTAACAACATGGCTGCTATAACGTAACAAATTTCAAGCATCCCAATTGAAAATCCTTTATATAGGTAACATTAACTGGCCTTATCCTTATCATATTTGTTTCACTATCAGAATAGTCCCCCTCCATAGAAATGTGGAATTTTTGTATGAAAAACAGTTTTTGTAGAGTCCATAATTATACCATTAAACATTCTGGAAGATTTATCTTGAACACTCGGTAACAGTAAATAAATTATCATGATCACACCTATTTTTAAAAACTATCAAAATCTGCTCTAGACAATGATACCATTATACGCAATAAGTTTTGCTATGGAAATTTTTTTGAGTGTTTTTCGCCAAAATTGGCAAAACGGAAGACATCTCCGAAGTATTTCGGTTTCTACCGGTACATCTGTCACAGGGAATTTTCTTAAAATAAACCATTCGACGTAATAATTAAAATATAGACGTAAACTATACAAAGTTGAATTTTGATTGGGGGAGCTAATTTTAGGGGATAAATCGGGGCATGGAATATAAATGTTGGTATCGTGTAGGGCATACCAC
This sequence comes from Nineta flava, assembly GCA_963920215.1. NCBI lineage: Eukaryota > Metazoa > Arthropoda > Insecta > Neuroptera > Chrysopidae > Nineta > Nineta flava. The sequence continues at coordinate 3,726,552 of OY986041.1, forward strand.
TAACGCACCCAGAACCTTATACTGTAGGTTGCTGTTTGTTTTTATAAGATAATAGCATTTTTAATATTTACAGTTTCAATTCGCATCTTTTAAAACAGGGATCACCAATCTTTCTGAGAAACACTCCAAATTTATTCACAACAACAATTTAAAGTTAATTATGTAAACACAAGCATGGGGTGCTCTCTACTTACTCTTGTAAAAGTAGAGCCATTATGAAGACATAAGTTATAAAATTTTAAAAACATACTAAGGGAAAACTTACGAAATAAATCTCAACTAAAGTTTTTCTTACATTTAATCAATTTACTCCTCATTAAGGAGAAATTTACATAATAAATTTATATCATTTTCTGACACTTGGTAAATAACTCGGTCCTCCCATTCCATATCATCACTTTTTAAGGACAAAGTATTACATTAAGGATTTCCCCGAAAACTCGGCCCTTTTTTATATTTATGTTTTTGATCGGATAAATAAATATTGGTCTCAGACCGGTGGAAAATCTTTGGAGGTTTTGGTTATTTTTCCCGCAAAGGCGAATGAATGGTACACAAAGTTTTTACTATTTGGTAAAATCCTCATCAAAATCGATTCAGCTCTTCGAACGTGATGTGGAAACAAACAGCCAAATTTATCAATTATCAAAATTTACTATTACTTTGAAAATATATTCCATTTATAGAATTGACTACATATAGATTTTCTACAGTTTTATTATACGACGTACATAGATTTAGATAAAATTGTTCAATTAAAATCCTTTAAATTCAAGGATTATAGTTCTGTAAAAATAACAACAAATATTTATAGCATAAAACCTATTTTGACAAAATGGAAACCCGACTTCAAAAATCAAATATTCTAAAACAAAAAATACACTAAAAAGTAAAAAAATAATTGCATATTCTTGTGCCAATTTTAGTTCACACAAGCAAAAATTTTTAAATATATATGTACAATTATTGTTATTTTTGGAGGCGGTATCTAAAAGTTATGTGAATTTCTCTATGCTGACACCGACTCCAAAAATAACATTAATTGTACATATATATTTAAAAATTTTTGCTTAGGTGAACTAAAATTGGCACATGAATATCCAATTATTTTTTTAATTTTTAGTGCATTTTTTGTTTCAGACTATTTGATTTTTGAAGTCGGGTTTCCATTTTGTCAAAATAGGTTTTATTTCTCGCTTTTTAGTGACTTCGAAGTTCTATAACTTATTTGAATGGTCTAAATATGGGTAGACCAACTAAACGACCTACTAACGTTTAGTGAATTTCTTTATAACACATTTTTTTTTATCCGTTGTTTTTTTTTTCATTTTTCCATTACAGATTTTCAGTTTTTTCCCATTATGAATGAGTATATCCTTAAAAAAAAAAAAAATTTCGTAGAAATCGGTTATCACATATAAAATGAGGATTTTCCTCGATTTCCCGGGGATCCACTCATCAGAATGCAATTTGGTGCCAATGGGACCAATGGGAAACCAAACCCTTTAAAACAAAAAATTCAAAATCGGTTCATAAATGACGGAGTTATGAGGTGACACACATAAAAAAAAAAAATTCAGACGATTTGAGAACCATCTTCCTTTTTGAAGTCGGGTTAAAAATAATCAACATTTATAGTTTGTTTATAGTTTGTACGTGCCCAATTTCTATAATTTAGAATTTAATATTCAAAGCAATGGTACGTCAAATTTTGACGGGGAGGCAAATGGGATGGCCAGTGGTAATGTAGGTCTTGAAGTGATACTGAACCTCCCCGTACAGTGGCGTAGCCTAGAGGGGGTGGCTGTGGCGAACCACCCTGAGAGGCACCTTTAGGGGGCGGCAAAATTTCACTATAAATAATAATAATATCTTGTAAATATTTGAATCATTTCATATTTTGATAGTGCAATAAAAGACTTTGTCCTTAAAAAAAGTAGACGAATAAAGTTTTAGTTAAAGATAGAAGTTTTGTTTTTAATTCTAACAAGTACATATTATTTTTCAATAAAATATAAATATTAACAGTATCGTTCTAGTTCTAATTGGAAGTCGATTTGCGTTTTATATTCAATTCGCTAATAACTTAATCTTGTTGATCGTCAAGGTATAATCATAAGTGTTCTATACCTGTTATATCAATGTAAGTGGCATAAGTGTAATGAGGGTTAATTATATCAAAACCGGATGGCATTGATACACACAATTCCTTGCACTTATTAGAGCTTAAATTTCGAATGCCATCCGATTTAAACAGATTACTACTCGCCATCCGGTTGTAACTATAACTAAATAAAATATTTTACAAATGGTATCAATATTATTGTAGTAGTCCGGTGGTTTATGACTTTTTCATTTCAAAATTTGATTAAGCAATGCAACTTCAGTAGCAAGCTATATAAAGAGCTTTTGCGCCGAGACTTCTTCAAACGTGTTGCCGGCGTCCTATGATCTTGATAAACGTTTAGATATTCCTTGACGACATTGATTTCATTTGGCTGGAGATCTGTCCATTCCAAACTATAGTGTTCGTTGAGAGAGAGAGAGAGAGAGATTCCCTGCGAGATTGATTTTGTGCAGATGTTTATTGAGTTTGCAGTGGTCTAACGCGCTCTGTCTACTTGGGAACTGGGAGGTTATGGGTTCGAATCCCGACATCGGCAGTTTGTCAATTATTAGCAAAAAATGGGGCGGTTAATTGACTAAACTGTCGGCGTATGGACAAGAACGAATTAACCGGGTATGCTTGTGAAGATTTCACAAGCAGAAGATTTCGCGAACTCCTGATGCGTATCGGCATAGTTCCTATCAAAGTCGGCTGCAGCCGCACATCCTACCAATTCCTAGTCTACACACAAAAATTCCTTCCACTCCACTCACATCCTAACATCCTTAGGCATCACAATGATGGACCTTATGGACAGCTTAATAAACTACCCGGAAAAAAACGGCGTATTTAAATGGTTTTTGCCGCAGTGAACATTGCGAAATCTTCTTTCAAGGACGATTATTTGCGATTTCCATTTGCGAATCTTTGTCTTCATTTGTCAACATTATACAGGCTGTTTCGTAAGTAGCCGAGTTCCATACGAGGGTAGGTAGAGGGTACGATTTTGGAACGAAAAGTCCTGAAACATTTTTTTTATGACGCACCGTTAAATAATTATTAATTAATTAAGGAAACTCGGTTGAAACCAGAGTTGAAAAAAGGGCATTTTTTGGATAATTCATTTTTGATTTAATTATCAATTTTTGGACAAATGTATTGCTTAAATTTTTCAAATTATTAATTCTTGCATTAATTAAATTTTGTGTAAAAAGTGAAAAAATAAATTGTTTTAATAATAAATTTAAAAAAAAAATGCGCAAATTCAATTCGTTAAATTATAAAGTTTTCTCAAAAATGCATTAATAAAATTATTTAATTGATTAATTTTTTTAATAACGCAATAATTGGATTTTTGGAATTATCAATTTTTAGAAAATCGCAAGACATGCACCCCCCATAAAACGAAGATCTCACCCCTTAAATTTTACTTTCCTGTTTCTGTGGAAACGAGCGACAGATAATATTAATGAATTAATTAATTCTTTTTATTAATTAATTAATTAGCATCCTTAATTAATTAACAATTAATTAACGATGCGTCTAATAAAAAAATTTCTCAGGACTTTTCGTTCCAAAATCGTACCCTCTACCTACCCTCTTATGGAACTCGACTACTTACGGAACACTCTGTATATAGATTTCTTTAAAGAAATGTCCATTAATCCGGATACATTGATCATTAGGTGACCTTATTTGTGCAACTTAACGTTAAATTCGCCACTGGAATGATTTATACCCTGATATGGTTTGAAGGTGTTTTCTAACTCTAGAAGAAGGTCCTGATGTTCAACTATTGGCATATTAATTGTTTAATAGTTTTAGACTTGAGAAGTATAAAATAAGGAAATAGGAAGTGTATTGTTTTGACCAATTATTCGAATATAAATCAATATTCACCTCAATTTAACCATTTATTTTCTTTGGTATAAAATCGATTTTGGTCTTACAGTCTTGGCCAGGGAGTTGCCGAAGGTTAAAAATAAAAACCATGATAATGCGTAATAGATATTGTATTTGAATTTGAATTTAATAATTTAAGACTTGAATTTAAACACATAATTCCACGTTTAAAAAAAAGTTGAATGTATTATGCATTTTCATTTGAATATAGGGTTGTCGTGAAACTGGTGAGGGAAAGTAGGAGAGGTGAGTTTGTCCTATACTAAATGCATTGATATCCCATCCATTGCCAACTCTAAAGAATTAAAAATTTTGAAATTAAATCGTTTCAAATAATTTAATTTTTGTAAAAAAAATATATTGTTTAAAACTTAAAACCTAAATTTTATTTTTTCGAAGAGTTTTAATAATTAAAAATATGTTTTTATGTATTTGAAAAAAGTTGCATGGTGATAAAACTAGATAAAACTAAATAAACCTAGATAAAAATAAATATAACTAAAAATAAAACTAGATAAAAATAAATAAAACTAAAAATGAAACTAGATTTAGAACATTTTTCGATCTACAAATTTAATTATCTCACAAACAAAAAAACAAGATTAATTTGGTCAAGGAAAATTTTGGTAATGAAATTTGGTCCAGGTATTTATAAAACTTTGATAAATATTATGACAGTTTTTCATAAGACTGGCCGCATATCTGGTTGTCGAGATATAGATTTTTACCGACTAGTCCATTTAACCTATGTACAAATCTCTTAAAAATCGTAACTTTAACATTTTTTTACGCAAAAACTAAAAACACGATCAACTTTCTATCATGACAGGATATTCTTTATTATTGAAATAATAAGCTGTCAAATTTTGAAGAACTTATCATTAAATTGAATTTTCATCACAACAACCTTAAGGTTTTAATTTTTCCATTTGAGTAATTAGTTCCATGTTTCAAAATCAAGCTTACTAGATATTGCATTTTGAATTTGAATTTAAGTATTTAATACTTGAATTTAAGGACTTATTCAATGTTAAAAAATGAAATTTAATGCATAATGCATAAACATTTCAATTTAAGACTGTAATACATGAATTTCAGGAATTAGTTCCACGTTCCAAAATAATGCTTAATAGATATTGCATTTGAATTTGAATTTAATAATTTAAGATTTGAATTTAAACACATAATTCCACGTTTAAAATTTAAAGTTTAATGCATCATGCATTTTCATTTGAATTTAAGGCTTTAATTTTTGAATTTGAGGAATTAGTTCCACGTTTCAAAATCAAGCTTAATAGATAATGAATTTATCTTTGAATATAAATATTTAAGATTTGAATTTCAGCACTTAATTCCACGTTTCAAAATAAAACTTAATGTCTGATGTATTTTCACAAGTATTCAAGAATTTTGATACTTGAATTTGATGAATTGATTCAACGGTTTAAATAGAGTTTTCTTATATAACGCATCTTACTTTTTATTTAAGGATTTAAAACTTAAATTTGAAGACTTCAAATTCAAGTTTCAGAATAATATTTAATAAATATTGCATTTCAATTTAAATTCAAGGATTTTGACAAGTTAATGCTTATTCGACGGTTTAATATAAAGTACCTATTTTCAGGTATTTCCAAATTATTATTAGGTTGTCAAGAACTTCACGAAATTCACAATATTAGTCAAATGAATCCTTAGAAATCAGCTGAAATTTTTTGAGAATTTATCACCATAGCGTTTTTGAGAAAATCGTTATGTAAGTTGGAGAAATTTAACATGCATCTTCATAAACATGGTGAAATAAAATGCACGATTCCGACTGTTTTTACTTCGAACTCTCTCAATATAGTCACCGGTTGTTCTGAAATTCGACACATACTTTCCTCAATTCCTTAAAATTTTTTTCCTAAAAACTTTGGAAGAATGACCATCGGGTTGTTAAGTTTTTTGAAAAAATATGCGTAAAAAAGTGGATTTTTTTCATGTCCGCAGCAGAAGGTTATTTTTTATGGTTTAGTTGGCATCCTGAGTACCGGCGCGCTGTTTGAAAGTCGTTTGAAATTATATACTAGTATATGTATGCTGACTGGTATATGTATGATATGCTATGTGACGAATGGGAACACTGACGATAACGGACAGCTGTTTTCAACAACGCGCAGGAGTACCAACATATTTTTTTTACACATATACTTTTTTATATAGTTCATTTCGCGCGGGTACCCGATCAGATGATATAGTTTGGAAATACCTTAAGATAAAATCCATTTTGAATTTAAAGATTTAAGACTTGAATCGAAGGACTTCAAAAAATAAATTTGTTTTTAAGAATTTTGAGGCTTGCATCTGGAGAATTAATATTTTCAAATAAAATTTTTTGTTAAATAATTAAATGCATTATTGAATTCAAAATTGATCACAAAATTCGTGAATTATATTATTCCAGACAGGATTTTTCAAATTTAGATCAAGGTTATTATTTTCAAGTTTATCTTTAAGGTGAATAAACTTTATACAAACTAAAAGCTTATGAATTTGCCAACAGGTAACTAAATAAGACTACCTATGATGACTATTAGTTGATACCAATTCTGAAGAAACACGTTTTTAATAATAACCACTCACTACTAGTTTAAATAAATTAATATAAATCGTATGGCTAAAATATATATATTTATATATATATATATATATATATATATATATATATATATACATATATATATATATATATATATATAAATTTGAAAAATTGGCTATACATATATATATATATATATATATATATATATATATATATATATATATATATATATATATATATATATATATAAGATTTTGATCTATCAAATATACATTGCGTATAATATATTATCTCGGGTACAGCGGGGATTATTTTTAGGACCGTTTTTAACTATAAGTCATAGGTGGGCAAACCTTGACTGCACTCAAGCTCTGAGTGCGAGGTAGGAAGAGAGATATAGTAAATATAGGATATCCTACCAATTATTATTATTTTTTTAATTAAAACATTTTCTGAAAAAAATATAATAATACCAACTGTTTTTTATGGTCACTATTATATAAACAAAGTATACAATACATACAATACATTGAATACATACTCTGGAATTCAGGGCTGGTAATATAGGGCATAAAATGTACCTTTTTAATATATTTGGGTATGAATAAAATATAAATCTTTTGATCTTTTACATTTACCGCTTCACAATTGTAAACCACTTGTAAATTTGTTACTTTTTTTCTTTTTAATTTAATTTGTTACTAATTTCTAAATGGTTAAATTTTACATAAAGTGGGAATACATATAGTTGTTGTTGTTGTTGTAATTTTTGTTATTGCACATATCATTATTGTTGTTTTTATTATTATTATGTTTTTTGGTGTATCTCTCCATATTGTAAAAGATATTATTTAAACAATAAATATTTTATAAAACTATTTCTAAATTGATTGAATAAATTATTGGGCAATAACCGGTAGGCAACCTGTATTGAAACATCGTTCGGTCTTACTTCAAAACATACCTTTTTTCTTACTCTCACCCAGATTATGGAGAGTCGTTCGACTCCGGCGAGCCGTCTGCGCCCACCCCTGCTATAAGTGATTATCGTCAAAGGATGCAGACAAATATATGGGCCCATCCAAGCCAAATCGACCACTTTCGAACCCGACCTCTTTCGCTTTGGCTGCTATATTTATTTGTTTATATGCTATACAGTATATACTCCACTACAAACGTTTCTGCGAATTTTTAATATCCATTTAATATACGTATTTGTGCATAATATTCGCAATATATTTTCTAAATGTTTATCGGTAAGGAAGTTTCGTGAATCTGATTTTATATGTTTCATATGTGAAAATCCCGATCACATAGATAAGAAGATGCGAAACAACTACTAAATTTTTTATTTATTCTTAATAATTCCGAATATTAAACGAAGATGGGTTTTCTGCGACGATTTCCCAAATACTTTTTGTGCTTGTGATCATGGCTCCTAATAAATTATCATTTGTCGGGAGTGTAATCATTTCGTTTAATAACGCGCAATCATCGAAATCCGGAAAAAATTTGAGAAAAATTTTTTATTAAAATGGGAATTTTAAATTTTCTATTAAAAGGAGTCACTAAAAAATCACGCATTACATTTATATTTTCGAAATCTTTAAATCCATTATGCAATTGTAAAATTACCGTTTCTTATAGTTTATAGTTTAGGTGTTATAGTTTAGGAAAATTATTCGGAATTTTTAAACCATAAAAAAAATTAACCACTATCTCTAAACTATTTTTCAATTCTATTAAAATTCTTAGCAAAAATTGACCTCTTTTATTATAACGGTTAAGCAGTAAAGGATCAAAAGATTTATATAACATTTATATTTTATTCATACACAAATATATTAAAAAGGTACGTTTTATGCCCCAAATTACCAGCCCAAAATTCCAGAGTATGTATTCAATGTATTGTATACTTTGAATAATAGTGACCATAAAAAATAGTAGGTATTATTATATTTTTTTCAGAAAATGATTTAATTAAAAAAAGAAAATAATAATAATTGGTAGGATACCCTATATTTACTCTATCTCTCTTCCTACCTCTCACTCAGAGCTAAGTGCAGTCAAGGTCTGCCCACCTATGGTATACTTTGTATAGTGACCATAAAAAAAGGGTTGGTACATGCATGTACTTTGTGATGGTTTTCAATACCGAAAACCTTCGAAGGGCATACTTCAGTGCTTGATTTAATAAAATTTATTGAAATCTATTATTAAAATCACTACTTTTACTTTTTTGAAACAAGAATTTATGCGAAAAATAATTTTCACTAGCACAGAATATTGGCCAAGAGTATAACATTTATATTTTATTCATACACAAATATATTAAAAAGGTACAGTTTATACCCCAAATTACCTGCCCAAAATTCCAGAGTATGTATTCAATGTATTGTATGTATTGTATACTTTGTTTATATAATAGTGACCATAACAAAGAGTTGGTATTATTATATTTTTTTCAGAAAATGTTTTAATTAAAAAAACAAAAAAATAATAATTGGTGGTACCCTGTATTTACTCTATCTCTCTTCCTACCTCTCACTCAGAGTTGAACGAAGTCAAACTTTGCCCACCTATGCTCTTTCGTCAATCGAAAACGAAGAATTCAGTGCGAGCGAACAATCTATAATAGTCAATAGGGAATATGCATGAAAATTTTTGTTCACTTGAATTGAAGCATGTTTACTTGACAAATATCAAGGTAAAATTACTTTTTAAATAACTTTAAAAATAAGCGAGATATGAATGATTGAAATTCCCGATTAGACAAAGAGGGTGATAGTCCTCTTGATATGTTATGTGACGTCATATTACACTTTCACCTTTTAAAATACACGTAAAACTCCGTTTTTAGTATTTTTGCAAGAAAGAGACAGATAATAATCTTTAAAAGCTTATAGCTTCCTTGATATTTGTCGGATTTTAATTTCGTTTTTAAATATTATTACAGTATTAACAGTATTTTTATATTCTGAAAATAAATGTGAAAAAAAATTTTCATGCATATTGAACATACATTTGATGCTTTGAGAAGCTGTAAATTATACCGACTCTACCCTACTTAATATTTCTATAATGTATACAAAACATCTCAACACACAGTAGGTTATGCATAAGACAATGAATATGATATTAGTGGGGCTGTTTATCCAAAAAACTTGTATACCAAATACAAATTAATATTCTGAGGGGTCATTGGATGTGGGGACATTTAATACAACAACATCAATATATACCATACATATGATATATTATAATGGGCGACGATGTGTTATTGTATGAAAAGAATGAATATATCTCGATCCGATACGAGTCATCCAATCCATGTATTATAAAACCTGGTGTGCCAACGGCATGGACCGACTACTGACCTAAGAGTTCTCCAAGGACGTACATCCCTGGAATATTGAACAAACAAACAGTATATAGTATATAGTAGGTTTGCGCGCATACGTGATTTAAATATATTGATTATTCCGAAAACGACTTTTTCAACGACGACACGTTCAATTATTATGGTCTTTTTATTGTTGTAATCAACAGTTTATTTGTCATTATTGATTTTCAAGTCATTCAAGTTGTTGATGACTACTGATTGATTGAGCGCGGCGCTTAACGCTCTTCATATATGTGTTACGAAATTATTTATTGTTGTTAATCAATAGTTAAAATTGTTTTTATTTTTATTTGTTTATTTTTTTGGGTAAGTCATTTTATAAATTTAATTAATTTGAATAAAAAAAAAAAAAAATTAACCCACCTGTCTAGGATCGAACCCTGTACCTTTGGATCTCACGTTCACTGTGCTAAACATTACATCCCTCCAATGATTCGTTTTTAATTTAATTGCATACTATTTTTATATTTTGTACTAATGCAAATTTTTATGGAAAATTTGTGATCGTCTTAAAATAATTGTAAAAATGTCTGCCATAAAAAATTTGGTATGGTTGTTATATGCAAATGTTACCCAAATACACGGATATGAGTTTGAAATTTTCGAATTTTTTAGTTAATAGGTTAAAAAAAAACATATTTTTCAAGGTTTTTGTGTGGAGGTGTCAATTAAAAGCTTTTTGAAACACCAATTTCAGAAATGAGTATAATTTATTCAATTGTTTTTAATTTTCTGAAAAAACACTTACTACCCGATCAGCGTTTCCCTAAAAGTGTGATAAGATATAGATTGAAGGGAAATTATCAGAATTGTAAAGTTTACGCAGCTCCTGCATAACGAATTCTTATGTATTTTTTTTTAACGAAAACTTGTTTTGCAATCATATCTTGACCGATTTATAGAAAATTATCTTAAGAAAATTCAGCTTTGGGGGTTTTTTATGTCTCGTCGCCAAAATTCCTTATTTCAGTTTTCATGTCATATTTTCGAATTCCATCATTAGATCAGCTTCGACAGTATTGAATATTATTCTACTATCATGAGGATTATTAAATACGTGTGTAAATTTCCATGAGAATCGGTTCGGTAGAAAGAAATTGGTGAAAAGTCATGTGATTTAAACAAGATTTGAATCAAAGAAGCTAAATTAAATAAAACCATTTAAAAATTCTGGCGTTAGGGAATATTTTCTGAATAATAATTTACATAAAATAATAATTTAGTTACAAAAAAAATTGTAATATTTATCTATACAGGGTGGCCGCCGTAAGTAGTCGAGTTCCATAAGAGGGTGGATAGAGGGTACGCTTTTGGAACGAAAAGTCCTGAGACATTTTTTAATTAATTATTAATTAATTAAGGAAACTGTAGGAAAGTAAAATTTAAGGGGTGGAATCTTTGTTTTATGGGGTGCATGTGTTGATGATTTTCTAAAAATTGATATTTCCAAAAATTTAATTTTGGAATTTTTTAAAAATTTCATCAATAAAATAATTTTATTAATGCATTTTTGAGAAAACTTTATAATTTAACGAATTTAATTTGCGCATTTTCTTAAAAATTTATTATTAAAGCAATTTATTTATTACATTTTTCAAAAAATAAAATAATTTAATTAATGCACTTTTCAAGGAATTAATAATTTGAAAAATTTAAGCAATAAATTTTTCAAAAACTTAATAATTAAATCAAAAATGTATTATCAAAAAATGCACTTTTTGCAACTCTGGTTTCAACCTAGTTTCCTTAATTAATAAATAATTAATTGCGTCTAATAATGTCTCAGAACTTTTCGTTCCAAAATCGTAGCCTCTACCTACCCTCTTATGGAACTCGACTACTTATGGGACACCCTGTATATGGGAGCATTCCACGCCAAATCGACCAATTTGGAACCCGACGCCAAAAAAATTTTTTTTCCAATTAAAAAAAAAAAAAGAACGAAAAGTAAAATAAATCAAAGTGTTTTTTGGTAAAAATAAAAATTTTAATAAAAACATGACATTTCGAACTGCTAAAATTTAGAAAAAAATAATTATTTGATATAAATTTCCAAAGCTATATTTGATATAAACTTTATTCGGTAAGAATTGAATTAATTCCATTACTCGTGGGAACAATGAAGAAGAATGATACTAAAACACAATAAATAATAGTTTAAAAAAACTAAAAAAACACGCTTTTATAGAAAATCCAACTAAAAAATAGAAAATAAAATTTAATAAATTTGGATTAAGAAAAGTGTAAATAAGAAACAAATTTATATTAATGGAAAAAAGCGTGGGGTACATAGTGTCAATAGTTATTCCATTAATATACACTTGTTTCTTATTTACACTTTTCTTAATCCAAATTTATTAAATTTTATTTTCTATTTTTTAGTTGAATTTTCTATAAAAGCGTGTTTTTTTAAACTATTATTTATTTTTCATTTTTTAGTTGAATTTTCTATAAAAGCGTGTTTTTTAGTTTTTTAATCTATAATTTTTTAAACTATTATTTATTTTTTCAATACTTTTCAATAAGTATTTTTAATCAGGGACTTTTTAGAAGTTTCACTTCTACCGTGTGTGACTTTCACACACACATATTTTTTTTTTAAGTCAGTAACTTATCTGGGAAATTGAAGAATCCTGGCTAATCTATCTAATCAGGATAATCGGATATTTTAATCGAATTATTGCGAATTATTGCTTTGAAAGGTGTGCAAAATTTGAATTAAATCTGATCGTTCAAAGTAAGAGAAAATCGAGGCCAAAAGGGTCGGTTTCATACATACATACAAACATACATACATACATACATACAGGTGAAACGAACAAAAAGCATATAAAAAATACTTTATTACTTAATTTTGTTTTGTTAATCTTTGTATTCTATTTTTCTATTCTAAAATTATTTTGCATTTTTTAGTTCATATTCCAATACAAGCATGTTTTTTTAATTGCTTTTTTTTTTAAAGTCTAAATCTTATTAAAATTATTAACCATTGAAGTCATTAATAAATCAGGTTATTCAAATTGTATATATTAGAAGCGTGTTAATAAACCTTTGTGTAATTATTTCAAACATTCTCAGATTGCAGAGCTATATTTGAACGTGTAATTTAACATAATTTCTTACTGATTTTCCTTTCAATTAACTATAAAAAAAAAGAATACCAATATCATTTAATAAGTTACAGAGTGTTCATAAAAAGGTATAACGTTTTTATGACTTCTGCCCAATAAAAAAACAAGAGGACTTAAATTATCGAATTTCCTCCGAATAAATAAATCAGTTATCTGTCGAAAATAGATCTTAATTAACATTTATCTTTATATAAAATTTCAAATTCGCCCCAATACCTAGATCAGTTTTTGTATTATAAATACGTATTTCGACTACAAAGTAGCCATCTTCAGTATAAGTTAGCTAGTCGTAATTTACTCTTTGACAATTAGAAATAGATAGAAAATAGAAATCAATAGACAAAGAAAAAATAAAAAAATAAAACAAAATAAATTAAAATATAATAAATAGCCCACTTGACATACGAAATTGCAATCTGATCGGATTAAAACTGTGACCACTAGAGCATATCTGGGCACAGTTTGACTTCGTTCAGCTCTGAGTGAGAGGTAGGAAGAGAGATAGAGTAAATACAGGGTACCTATCAATTATTATTATTTTCTTTTTTTAATTGAAAGATTTTCTGAAAAAATATAATAATACCAACCCTTTTTTATGGTCACTATTATACAAAGTATACAATATTTACAATATATGGAATACAAACTCTGGAATTCTGGGAATGAATAAAATATAAATGTTGTATCAATCTGTTGATCTTTTACCGATTGATTGTTATAATAAAAGAGGTAAATTTTTGCTAAGAATTTAAATAGAATTAAAATTAAAATAAAGAAGAATTTAAATGAAAAATAGTTATAGACTTTTAGAGACGGTTGTAAATTTTTTTGATGGTTTAGATTTTTGGAAATTCCGAATAATTTTCCTAAACTATTTACCTGATTTAATTATTTTTTCTTCGTAGGGGTATAGTCAATAGTGTTTGATGACACTGAATATAATAAACATGCCAATGATAAGGCTGGGGGGGGGGGGTATTTTGTTACTGATTTCTCAATGGTTAAATTTTACATAAAATGGGAATTTTATGTTAGCTTACTATACCTGACTGAGCTTCTTCGAGTTAGTCTACTTTGAATTAAAAAAGTGAAAAGTACTATTCGTGCTAGTGAGAATTATTTTTCGCATAATTTATTTTTTCAAAAAAAAAAACAAAGTAGTGATTTTAGTGAAACGGTAATTTTACAATTTAATAATCGATTTTAAGATTTCGAAAATATAAATGTAATGAGTGATTTTTTAGTGACCCCTTTTAATAGAAAATTTAAAATTCCCACTTTAATAGAAATTTTTCTCAAACTGTTTCCGCATTCTAATGATTGCGCATTATTAAACAAAATGATTACCCTTCCAACAAATTATAATTTATTAGGAGCCATGATCAATAGCACAAAAAGTATTTGGGAAATCGTCGCAGAAAACTCATCTTCGTTTGAATATCCGGAATTACTAAAATCAAATAAATAAACTTAGTAGTTGTTTCGCATCTTCTTATCTATGTGAATCGGGAATTTCGCATATGAACCATATAAAATCAAATAAATTATTGGGCAATAATTGGTAGGCACGCGGTATTGAAACATCCCCCCGTCTTACTTCAAAACATACCTCTCTTGCTAACTCTCACTCAGCTAATCGAGAGCTCAGTCCCGCCATGCCCACCTCTGCACTAGAGTGGTATATATATTCATATTAATGATGGTCATTTTCGACATCTACTAGGTAGGTTCGATGAGAAAAATTTACCGTAATCGCTTAATCAGTACAAAACGAATAACCAAATTTTATTATATGGCCTGATTTCTTAGAGACTCTAGATCGAAATATGATCCATCCACTTTTTATGAAACACCCTGTATAGTATCTGTATGTATTTAAAAAAAAAATATCAACAAGACTCTAACCCATTGTTTGAACAATAAATAGATACACCATTGCTGTTAATAGTTAACGGCCTTTTTATTATGGACTCGCGTGCCGAATACAAATTGAGTAAAATCCACTAAGTAGATAAATATTCTTTAATAACAATATACAAATATTAATAATCATTTATCCTTCATTTTGTACAAAGACAATGTCGTAGGTAGGCACTCACCATTAAGACCATTAACAATCTTTATTTATAGTTATAAACAATTTTATAATTTAAACAATGGTTTAATAAACATAATAAAGAAAAAATTCTTGTTTTGTTTTCGTTTGTTATCACAGAGTTCAAAGCGTGTGAGTGTGTGTGTTGCTGCTTCTGAAGCGTGCACCAAGTGCACCACCAACGTCATTGGGTTGCTGTATGCATGGAATGAAAATGTTACACTGTCGAATATCCATTAATTTCATTCAATCATGTATGGTTTTGGTAAGTCATGTTTATAATAATATTTAATAATAGGGAATATGCATGAAAATTTTTTTTCACATTTATTTTCAGAATATGAAAATACTGTTAATACTGTAATAATATTTAAAAACGATATTAAAATCCGATAAATATCAAGAAAGCTATAAGCTTTTAAAGATTATTATCTGTCTTTTTCTTGCAAAAATACTAAAAACGGAGTTTTACGTGTATTTTAAATGGTGAAAGTGTAATATGACGTCACATAACATATCAAGAGGGTTATCACCCTCTTTGTCTAATCGGGAATTTCAATCATTCATATCTCGCTTATTTTTAAAGTTATTTAAAAAGTAATTTTACCTTGATATTTGTCATGTAAACATGCTTCAATTCAAGTGAAAAAAATTTTCATGCATATTCCCTATTCGTTGTATCTTCGCTCGCAAAAATTTTGTAAAGCTTTTGTAAAACTTTGCGAAATTCCTCGGAAAAAATACACTCTTTCCGAAATAGATCGTAACTAACTTTTATTTTAGGGAAAGCCTGGGAAAATTATTGGTATACAACTTTGCTTCCACCGTTTTTTCCGAAATTAAAAAATTACGCAGGATTTTCGTCAACTAAGCGAATTTCCTTAAAATACATAAATATATATATTTTGATTGAGATAATAATAATAATTAGAAAGAGAGGTACCGCAAATGGGTCCTTAGCACCTAGACCAAGAGATCCATAGTGCACTTCTTGAGAACAATCTGTCACCCGAAGACGAGACTTCTTCGGGTAAGAGGTGCTATTTTAAGCAGATGAAGCAATAGGAATTCTGTTGAGGCCAGACGCCACACAGAAGGCCCACAACTTCTCCGCCGGGATTGCTTCCAGGATTGATGGATCCAAG
Source organism: Nineta flava (assembly GCA_963920215.1). Lineage (NCBI taxonomy): Eukaryota > Metazoa > Arthropoda > Insecta > Neuroptera > Chrysopidae > Nineta > Nineta flava. The sequence goes on from OY986041.1 coordinate 3,742,919, forward strand.
GTTTCGGACCCAAACATTCTGTATCTGACACCCTGCCGGTTTCTGCAGGTGCAAATAATATGTATGGAGGTTTCATCGTTCACCATACACGCCCTACAAGCGGGATTATCAAAGATTCCCAAGTTATGAAGGTGGTAGTTCAATCGACAGTGCCCTTCAACCGAACATAGTCAAATGGCCTAGCTCTGCTTATGCACAACTTGGCCTGTCGCATGCCCTGCCAAAAGTCCCAGTAATAGAGATGAGTTTGTCGCAGCGACCCCTTGATTCGATAAATTACGGAGCATCTTGCTATGGGAATGACAGGCTCAGGTGAAAGGGGCGTTCATTCCCTTTAACGCCATAGTGACCCGGTACCCAGTCTGACTGTGTTATTCAGTGCCAGCCAGTTCATTTCCTCGAAGCATTCATAGACTATTGTCGATTGGATTCTTGACGTCTCAAGGGGCCGACGTGCTGCCTGGCTATCTGAGAATAGCTGATATGTGCCCCACTGTAACCTTTCGTGTTGCAAATCTGGGCACCTCTCAGCATGGCGAAAATTTCTGATTGAAATACTGTCGCATATTGACCAAGAGGAATCCATTCCTTTATTCTAGGTCCCTTAACTCCCACAGATAAATCTCCGGCCCTTGACCTATCCGTATAAAAATATGGTCCGGGAGGAGTGAAAAGTTAGATAGCCCGTATAAATAAGTGTTTATTTATAATTTATGAGCTAATTATCAATATTCATGTCTGTAATTTTAAAATACGGAACTTCCATACAATCGCTCACTTCGTGCTTCACCCCCTTGAGAGTGCATTTTCCCAAATATGGGAAACATGTTTTATATTCACACATTTTTACATAACAAATTTTATAATAAAATTTCAAATTCGCCCCAATACCTAGATCAGTTTTTGCATTATAAATACGTATTTCGACTACAAAGTAGTTATCATCAGTATAAATTAGCTAGTCGTAATTTATTCTTTGACAATTAAAAATAGATAGAAAATCGAAATCAATAGACAAAAATAAAAATAAATTAATTAATTAAACAAAATAAATTAAAATATAATAAATTTTATTGAAATAACTCTTGTCTAATATTGTCTCAGGATATGCTACTCGTTGCTAATTTGGTTACCATTTTAAGAGGTTACACTACCTTGGCGCTCGGGAAAAAAGACATTGAAATAAACTTTTGTTTTTGACGCAGCTATTAAGTATATTAAATAATTTTTACCAAATTAGCAATGAATAACATATCCTGAGACAATATAAGAGTAATTTTAATAAGAGTGATGTTAACAAGAGTAAATTTGAATGAAAGCAATTTTAACAAGAGTAATTTCAATAAAATTTATTTTAATATATTTTGTTTAATATTTTTATTTATTTTTTTCTATTGATTTCGATTTTCTATTTATTTCTAATTCTCAAAGAGTAAACTACGACTAGCTAATTTATACTGATGATGACTACTTTGTAGTCGAAATACGTATTTATAATACAAAAACTGATTTAGATATTGATTTAGTGAATTTGAAATTTTATTTTAAATTTGTCGTGGTACAAAAGCTCTTTACCAGACTTCCTTTTGATTCAAGTCTAATCTAATCTACTCTCCGGCCGACGAGTTTCATCATCGCCCTCTGGTGAACAATTTTAGAGCTGCTGTTTGTTATGTTGAAATATTAAGCTCGGGCACCTGCTCGAGTACCCGGTAGAGGTAAAACAAGTGAAAATAACAGCTAACTGAGTTAATTGATTAAATACCCAGTATATTCTGAATTTATGTAAATAAGTTTATATCAAAAGATGTTTATTTTTAAAAAAGGAACATTTTTGTCTTTACATTATTGTTCTACCTTTTATGGTTTCAAAGATGGGCAGTTTAGCCAAATTTTGCCCAGACATGATCCAATTTTGTCCATTCACGAACTTGACTTTACTGTTTTGGTCTAGAACACAAATACAAAATTTCAGCGCGTTATCTCTATTCGTTTTGGAGCTATCGAGTTCACAGACGAACGGACAGACGGACATGCAAGAAGGGTTGAATTAGACCATTTTATGAACACCTATTCAAAACAGTTATGCCTGCGATCAATATTTTCAAGCGTTACAAAGTCGGAACTAAACTTAATATACCTTGTATATTTACATATACCGGGTATAAAAATAACTAGTTTGTGGAAAAAAACGAAGTTAGCTCTGATTTCCAAATATCGTTTGATAAATCATTATTGATGACATTCATGTTGTAAAAACAATTTAAATATTCAAAACATGATTTTTGGAAAAATGTATTAAAAAAAAAAAAAATTAAAATATTGAAATGAAAAATAAATTTAATCAGAAACTAAATCAATTTTTATTTGTTTTTTTTTTTAAATTTAGTAAATGTTAATTTTTTTTTTTAAAGTTATTAATAAAAATATAGATAAATACAAATCCACCTACGTAATCGAGAGAAGATATGAGAGATACGAGATAGATCAATATCTTGTTACATAGAAGTTTTGAATAATGGAATATTTTTTGAACATAAAATTGGGCGCGTCCAAATTTAACATGGAATTTTAATATTTGACAATTTTTTTAATCTTTTTTTTTTCTAAACCAAACGAGATAAATTATCAAAATAATAAATAAATATAAATATCACAAATGTCATTCGGAATGTATAAAAATGTACTATCGATCACCAAAGTCTTATTCATTTGGTTTTTCCGGAAAATATGTTTCGAATAAACGTTATATTTATAAAGAATAACTTTTATCTAACGCACTTTTTCGAAAACCGAATAAATTTCGCACAAACCATTTATAAAAGTTTTGACGCTAGCTCAACTTTTGACGCTGTATGTACACTCCCGTTCAATAAAATTGAACAGATCTGAACCGACTAAGTCTCTCACAATTTTGATTATTCTTGTAGTAAATGTTGTTTACTATACTTCCATTTCTTTTTTCACACTTAAAATGTATACTACTTATCTCTGTTTATAAATGAATAATTAGACAGAGAGTCACAAAAGTGAGGAGTTTTATGAAATGTAAGAAAATTAATATTTCAGGTCTGTTCAATTTTATTGAACGGGAGTGTACATTGAATATGGGATTTATTCGTCTTGGACGCTCACACGATTTCAGCGCGCTCAATCGTGGTTTTCAGCGTTCTACTTAGCGTTGTGAGTGTCAAAATTCACACTTGCGACTGAGTTCATGAGGTAGATCTCGCGCTCACAGACGCTTACTCCACAGTGGTAGGGCAGCAAAAGCGTGAGCGCCAAATCTTACTATTTATCAAAACGAATGCTACGTGAGCGTAAGCTAACCAAAATTTTGTCATATGTATTAAAGTACTTAAAATTAAAATCGTTGACAAATCAGTAAAAATTGCTAATTATTTACCCAGATTATTTTCGATCGATTTAAATGATTCAGAATCTGGTAAAACGTATACTATTTCTGTGACTTCCGACGAAATAAAACGTCGCCATGTTGATATAAACTATCGCTCACAACGTCCAAAACGATCGATTTTTTCTGATCGATTCTAAGCGCTCGTAGGCCAACATGAACACCAATAATTAGTGCTTATAAGCGTGAGCGCTCAAAGCGTGTGAGCCTCCAAGACGAATGTACCCATGGTTAAATGAGTGCAACATACATATAGTCTTTAGTAATAATATGGTTCTGTCTTAAGGCTATCATTCCGATGGCCGGATCACTGTAGTGTGTATCAAGCGGAAGTGATGGCTATTAACGAGGTATGCGAATGGATAAGGACTAAAATCCTTAAGCTCAGTCTACCTAACCTCAAAGGTAACATAGGACTGCGAAACGTCCTTAAATGAGCTGGCGGAACACATGAATGTAAACCTTATATGGGTACCGGAACACAAGGGTATTCCAGGTAATTGTGAAGCCGACGAACTAGCTAGGATTGCTTTGCCGATTTTGATGAAATTTTTACAACTTCAAAGGATAACAAATTAAATTAAACGCTAGTATACATTTTACATAAAATAGTTTTATTTAGGTGCCTACTTTAATTACAAATTCAAGCTTATGTTACATTTTCGCGAAAACGTTGATAATTTTATCGATACCCAGGTTCACATCTTTGTGTATATGTAGGAGAGCTAGCCCGGATAATCTATCCTGTGCCATTGAGGCACGCAACCAAGATTTTTGTTTGCGTTAGAAGAGTTTTGGCGGCAATGTATATGTGCATACAACATACGCTTACTTTTAAATTAGTAGACGACTATGTACCTTTAAATTAGTAGATGACTCTGCGCACCCAGCGAATAGTCATCTCTTTTTTCCTATACAAGTATTCATGTGCTAAAAAGAAACAGATAATATGTTGTCAAAAATGTGACATAATGTGTCAGCATATCGTCTATGATGACTAAGTACTTCGCTGTGTTCCGAATCACGCACGATTCATTGTTTTTAAGGCATTGGATATAATATCATCAGTCTATCTACCTCAATAAACCGTGAAAGTGTGACGTCACAAGTCTATTAGAGTTGTGTGCATGTTCATCGTGCCCACAACAGTGTATCCGCGCTTGGTGTACCTGGCGTTGTACCCGGCGCACTTTCTAAGCCGGATTGCCAGTTTATTAAATGTATAAATTAAAATTAAATCGCAGATCAAATCTTTTTGCGTGATATTTTAATTGATTTGAACTCAGTTAATCTTTGTGTAGGTGTTTGTTATTTTGATAGATATTTATTATTTGTTTTCATCGCCAATATTTTGTGGAAATGTAAACAAATTAATATAAATATAATGGTTAAAATATTTTACCTGTTTTTGTTAAATGATCATTGGAATTTTAAAATAAATACATAAATTATATACAAAAATTTATCACTTTGGATAATTTGAGTCATATAGACCGTCATTGGTTTTATTTTTCTTAGGCAAACAGGTTGTGTGGTTTTGTAAATATAAATTATATAGTTGGCTGTAAAATTGATGAGAAAGAAGTACCACACTTTTAATGATTCATGGCCCTAGTGCAGAGGTACTAGGGCAGGCCTGACATACCAGTCAATCATGAGTCAGTCATTGGTTGAATGGGGCATGATTTGAAATAGACCTTTGTTCCATTCTTAAAATTTACTTGTAGGGATGTAGTGTATGGGTAATCTTTATACACATGTATGAAACCTTTCTAAATCATTTATGAAATAACAACACAATAACTGTGGATAGACAGACTGTAGAGGCTGCCCTGGACGGGCTAAACTTCGACTGGATTCCTTCGAGTGGAAGGAATTTTTGTTCCGACTATGGTAGGAACTATGCCGAGATTCATCTGGAGTTCGTGAAGGAAACTGCAGAAAACCTTTTCAAGCACAAACCTTTTTAGTCAATTAACCACCCCCTTTTCTTTTTCCTAATAATTGACAAACTGCCGGTGTCGGGATTCGAACCCATAACCTCCCAGTTTCCAAGTAGGCATACTGCGCAGGCATAACGCCTTAGACCGCTCGGCCACTTGGACTGGTCAATACTGTGGATACTGGACTCCAGTATTCAGAGTGCAAGACTCACTTTTGTCTCGTGTACATTTAATATTTGTTTATTTGTGTATACTTAAGCATCAACATAACGATGTTTGTCCAAATTCCTTTCAGTTACGTAAGGCAAACTGTAGAAGACTTTAGCGTATACTCCGACAAATTTCATTGTCATTGTTCGTGGAGTTCAATGGGAAAAATTGGACGAGGGGAAAGGGGGGTTTAGAGGGAGGGGGAAACACAAAATTTGATTATCTCCCTTAATATTTGAAAAATCGAAAAATTTATCAGGAGTTAAGTTGTAGGTACTAAGTTTTACTGTAATTTTGTTTCTTATCATTTTTCTGTTACACTAATATTTACAGAAATATTTACAATTAAAGATTGAAAGTTAAAATTCTAAATATCTCTGTTCACATTAGAGTTTGAGAAAAATGATCAGGTAATGAATTGTAGCAAACTTCATTTTCTACAACTTTACTCCTTATACATTTTTCGATTATTCTAATACTAAGAGAGATATTTAATATTTTGTGTTTGTTTGAAACAAATACATAAAATATATTTTATTGCAAAACATTTTGATTGTTATTTCCATAGTAACTATAAACTATAATCGTTATACCGATCTATTTTTGGCTATTAATAAAGTTAATTTTTGCAAATACTAAAGTCATATCAGATATAATATTTCATTTTGATCACACTAAAATTATGACCACTAGAGAGTGATTTATGTATTCTAAGGAAATTCGCTAAGTTGACGCAGCTCCTGCGCAACGAATTTTTTTATCAACCTTGAGGGTGTTATGTATTGGAATTGGATAAAAAATCACTGATATTTTCAACAAAAATTAATGAACACAATATACCATTCCATTCCATAGCATAAAATATATTTTATTCTATCCTTGTATTTAGTTTCACATCTATTAATGATGTACGAGTACTGAAACTTCAACAATATTAAAGCTTGATTTTTGTTTACATGTAGTTGAAGTGCATATTAATCAATTATAAAAGTTTCAGGGGGGGTTACGGGGGTCTTGCATTAATTATTTAATGCTAAAGTTCGAGTTTTAATGCAATGCTCTTACGGAGAAACCCATATTTTCACACATATTTCGACATATTTTGATAATTTTCACTTGGAATAAAATAAGACGAATAGAAAAAAAAACTACGCAATAGAAAATAGAAATATTAATAAAGAGATTGATCTAATAAAATTCGGGTATGACCGGCCTAAAAAAAGAAGATATTTAAGAAAACAACTAAGATTTCGGGTAAATTTTATTTCTGTCGGCGGTAGCTTAATTACCTGGAATCTCAGGTTGTTTTATTAAATACCTTTTTTGTTAAGCCCGGTATGACGGATCTAAATTAAATTTTAATTTTAAGTTACGACAAAAAATAATAAACATGAACTTTTATGAATGTACACTCCCGTTCAATAAAATTGAACAGATCTGAACCAAATTAGTCTCTCACAATTTTGATTATTTTTATAGTAAATGATTTGTTTACATAAATTGATTTTTACATAAATAAAAAACATAAAACTTTCATTTCTTTTTTCACATTTAAAAAATATACTACTTATCTTTGTTTATAAATAAATCGTTATACAGAGAGTTGAAAAAGTGAGAAGTTTTATGAAATGTAAGCAAATTAACATTTTAGGTCTGTTCATTTTTTTTTTTTTGAACGGGAGTGTACTATATAAGATTTTGAAGAATTTTTTTAAATGGACTATACCATCAGCGCTCGTACATCCTTAATGGCATACACTTCAGCCTGGAATATTAAGGCGTAATTACCAAGACTGATATGGATGCTCTTACTTGGTCACTCACAATATAGTCCTGATCCTACTTCAGTATCGGTTTAGGAACTTTATGATACTCAGTCTATTTAAATAGAGGTCAATGTGATTATTGTCCTTTATTTCGAAATTACCAGACAGTCACTAATTTCTTAAGTATTTGTTTGGGTCAAAAGTATTATAATAACAATAATAATTCTTTAGGTTTTTTTTTATAAATATATTTAAATCGGAAATCACGTAGTTTCCATGAATCAAATACCTACCATTCAATAATAAATAATTTAAATAATTCAAAGATATATAATGTATATGACGCAGATGGATTATCGAATCTGCTATTTTACAAAACCGCTAGTTGTTTTACATAACAACTCTGTTATGTAAAACAATGAACGACGTTCAACTAGATTGTCATTGCGATAGGTTTTACAAAACTACTACCCACGTTTAGACGTAATGTAGAATAGATTATCTGTAGTCATAAAGACCGTTTTGATATAGGGAAATATATAGAACGCCTTTTATTGTGGGGTCAAAAAACACGCAAAACCCGACCAACTCGGGGTATGACCGATGAAGTGAAAGATTGTAGTACTCGGTTGTAATAGTTATCTTATTGAATTTCAATAATTTTTGACACTATATCTCAAATATATAGAACTTGTTAGGAAAAAGGACCTTTATTAATGGGAATTCCATTAAAATTCCGTTTAAACTGAAATCTACAATCTGACGTTTCATTTGACGCTGTTTTACATAACGTCTAATCGTTGACCCGCTGCATTGAGTAATGCAAAACGTTTAAGCAATATGACGTGTTAAAGTTCAGTAATTATGTAAAACCACCGTTAAACGTAGTTTAGATGTTTTACATAATGCAGTTGTTATGTAAAACAACTAGCGGTTTTGAAAAATAGCGGATTCGACAATCCATCTGCGACATATATATATATATAAAGTTGATTATTATTCAAAACTAATAAATATTATTTAGGTAGTTTAGCTGTTTAAAGTACCAAAGTACCACACCACCTTTGTTTAAATGGTGTATAATTATCTACACATAAATAAAATAAATTATATTACATTTTATATATAATTATATATTTAATTATTTATTATTGTTATTGATTATTATTTATAGTTTTTGTATAAGGAGAAGTAAATTCCGCACTTTTTTCAAAATTGTTTAAGGTTGTTGTGAAACTGGTGCGGGAAAGTAGGGGTGGTCAATTTGTCCTATACTAAATGCATTGATATTAATATTATTTAATAACTATAAATATTATTATTTTTAAGAAGTAATGATCGCAAGATTGGTAATTTTGTATAATAATAATTAATTAAGCCAACCCAATCCATAATTTGACATTATTCTATTAATAAATGAATTCACAACGTTTCAGCTAATAAGTTTAGCCCTCATCAGGCGATGTCAATTATCATTTGAAAAATGTCATTAAAACAATAAATTAAAAAATAAATATAAATTAATTTTTTTAAATTTATTGTTTTATTGATATTTTTCAATTGATAATTGACATCACATGATGAGGGCTAAAATTATTAGCTGAAACGTTGTGAATTCATTTATTAATAAAATAATGTCAAATTAAGGATTGGGTTGGATTAATCAATTATTATTATTATTTTGGATTTAGATTCATATTTAGAATTGTTTTTGCAAAAATGACTAATTTTGATTAGCAAAATTTTTTCCATGAACTCGGGAGAAACTATACGATTTCGGGAGTCTTTCGACGAAATCTGGAGAGATGGCAAGCCTAAAAACACCACTTTATTCACCAAAAAGTTCAAAACAGTGATCAATCAATATTCTAAACAAAGTCAGAGGGTCTGATTGACACATCACTGATAAACATGGGTTTGCTGTCTACCCGAAAACGCATTCGACTAAAAGTGTTGTTGCATTTTTGTCTATCGAAGTTTCTGCTTATATGTTGGATATTTTGAATTAATTCAACAATTACAATAACGATTTTTCATGATTAGGCTTTATTCAGAGCCGGGCCTTGTTAGACGACAGTACCTCATTCAAAACTTTTTGTACTCACTATCGGTCAATATTTTTATCTCCGATTATCACAACAAATGTACCGTAATTCATAACATCTCCTCTAGTCTATACTTATTTCCAAATAGTGGCGAAGAGTTCACATAGATTACCAAAAAAAAAATAATAATCGTAAAAAATTATTATTTAAATAAACACCTTTCGTAGATAAACAGTTATCTGTTTAATTATTAAAGTTTTTTTTTTTTTTAGCAATAACATAAACAAATCACATCAATTCTCTGCTAATTTGCGTAAAACAAGTTTTTGTTTTGGTAATTTTAGGCATGCTATTGACCTTTACCAGTTTGATTTAAGGTTGATCGAACACATGTATCGGTAAAATCGACAATGTATAGTTAAAAATCTGAATTTTTGATATGTTATTAATTGGGTAACTCATATGTATAAAATAATTTTTGAAAAAAATCTGACAAAGGGTTTTCATGTAATCGTTAAAAATTCGAATTTTAATATGTTGTGAATAGAAAATGTTGAATGAACTCATACATTCATCCATTCTGACGAAGAGTTTTGTAAATATCTTAATAGGGAATATGCATGAAAATTTTTTTTCACATTTATTTTCAGAATATGAAAATACTGTTAATACTGTAATAATATTTAAAAATGAAATTAAAATCCGACAAATATCAAGGAAGCTATAAGCTTTTAAAGATTATTATCTGTCTCTTTCTTGCAAAAATACTAAAAACGGAGTTTTACGTGTATTTTAAATGGTGAAAGTGTAATATAACGTCACAATGCATGTCAAGAGGGCTATCACCCTCTTTGTCTAATGGGGAATTTCAATCATTCATATCTCGCTTAGTTTTAAAGTTATTTAAAAAGTAATTTTACCTTGATATTAGTCAAGTAAACACGCTTCAATTCAAGTGAAAAAAAAATTTTCATGCATATTCCTTATTAAAAAGATTAAAAATTCATGAAAATTTTCGTCCGTCATTTTTAGTAATTAAATAATTACATAAATCCGATTACTAGATGTTAGATGCTATCTAAATTTAAATAATTAATTTACAGATTAAAATTGTTAATTTCTGTTAAAAAGAGTGTTTCTATTTATTATGAAATGTACTGTACTGTTCGTTCAACCTTAATACTTAAAATTTATGTGAGACCAGCTATTTAGAATAAAAAAATTAAAATTTATATCCAATAAAATCTATTTGATTAGGACCTCAAACGTTAAATTTTGAGAGAAAAAAAAACACATTAATTAATAATAATTGAAAGTAACTGTTAAGAGAGAGGTTAATATATTCTTTAATTATATCTTTGTAGACCAAAACAAACCGCTAAATATTGTTTCGTGTTCCAACAATTTATTGAACGCTGTATTACCAGTCAAATGAGTACTATCTTTAATAAAATTTATTTAGGATTGTAAAAAATGTTGTAAAGAATATGAATCATCTTACAACGATTTATAACCATTTTTTATTTGTTGTTAAATATTTTAAAAAGTATTTATTGGAAAATATCAATAAATGTAAATTAGAAATTGATTTGACTTGATGTGATAGATTTGACAGTAAACTGTGTTGTATATTTGTGTGGATGTGTATATTGTTTTGGTGTGCGTGGTCGCCTGTTTTCAAAAACAAACCTATCAAAACAGTTTTATTAAATAATTATTTCAAATGTTCGTCAACACTATTTTTTAATGCAATTATATAAATTGCATATTTCAAAGAATATTTATAAACATTGTTTATTATGGTGGCTACTTTAATAATATAGTTATTATAATTTTAAGTACAAACAAATTCTGTTCTCCATAAGACGCTGTGTGCATAATTTGATTTTTAATCGATAATTACTCTTTGAAATGGTTGTCAATAGGTGTTAAATTTTTGAGGGAGGATAACTGCTGAATTGAGCTATTCAATCCACTAAAAAATTTTTTAAATCTACTATTAAGCCTCATGTATGAATGTGCTTAACTGGGGTTTATTTCTTGTCATGAATATGTACAATTTTCGTCACGTACACTCATATACGTAAATCGGTCATGCATTGGACCACCCGAACAGAAGTGGTTTTAAATTCCAACATAAATTAGTAAACAAATGAGAATTGTATTGCTCTCAGAGTTATAAAGTTTAAGTGTGGTTACATTTACTGTTTGGTATGTTCATATACTATATATGAACATATACTATTTGAATGTCGATTATAGACAATGAAATGTTTATATGAGATCAATACAACAATTCTCATTCAATTTAAAATCACTCCTGTCCCGGCGGCCTAAGATTCACAATGTTGAATGTACCGGCGTTTCTTGGTTACAATATATATATATATATATATATATATATATATATATATATATATATATATATATATATATATTAAGGGTAAAAAGTAAGTATCTTTAATAGTGGGGTTAACTTGAGGACGATAATTTGTTTACTTATTTATAAATATATAAAAACCGAACAAACAATTTTTAAGGTCGAACAATAAAGAACAAACAACGAACAATTAACTTAAAATAATAAAATGTCAAAAATAACAAAAAAATAAAATCTATGTGAGGCTAAATTGACTGAGCTCTAAATATAATTTTACATAAATATAATTTTATTAATGCAAGAATAATAATGCATTTTTGTTGCTTAATACATGTCTCCCTAGTACTCCACACCGTATATTTGTTGTCCATCGGTGCCCTGGTTCCCGTGTTTGATTATTTATACGCACATTGTTTTGAGTGCTTTGGTGTTTAATCTGTCTTGGAGCCAATCACAATGCTATTCGTTTTGTTTCAATTTATCGATTCCTATTGGATGTTGTTGAAGAATGGTCTTATTGATCTCACTGTCCTTTTCATGAAGATCCTAGATATTTCATGAAACGTCAGCGTATTACAGGCAGTTACACGTAGTGCCTGAGCGATTCATAAAAAGCTCATCATACTTCGGCGGATGATGTTTAACATAATCTGCGTTGCTTTATATTGTAGTCTCATTGTGAAATACTTTTTTCACATACGAAGATTCTAAGCACTGTACAAAATTGCACGTTCTAACTATGGAAGCTGAAGCCACAGATTTTTTATTTGTAATTATCAGCAACAAATTGTTCAGGAGATGGATCTTGTCAGCAACGGGTCAGGACAGACTTAATGCTCTTGCATTGTTGTCTATTGAAGGCAAATTAGTGCAGGAAATTGACTATGAGGATATAACTGACGTTTTCGCGCGAGCTAAACCAAGAAAAATGAAGTTAATGTGATATGTGATCAGTCATAAAAAATGTATTTATTATTTAATCTTAAGAAATTTATTATTATGTTTAAATAAATAAACCACAAAATCTTCTTATTAGCGAATTTCCTCCAAAGGAAATGCAGCTATTGTTTTTGCACCAATGTTGAAATTTCGTAAAAATTTCTTCAAATTTCCATCGATCCTACCTAATAGATGTTAAAAATCACTATCGCTAAAATTTGTATATATATATATATATATATACCCATTAACGAACTTGACCTTTAGAAATAAAGATTGAAAGTTAAAATTCTAAATATCTCTGTTCACATTAGAGTTTGAGAGAAATGATCGGGTAATGAATTGTAGCAAACTTGATTTTCTACAACTTAACTCCTTATATATTTTTCGATTTATCTAATATTAAGAGATATATTCAATATTTTGTGTTTGTTTGACACGAATATACGAAATACATTTTATTGTAAAAAATTTTGATTGTCGTTTCCATATTAACTATAAACTATAATCGTTATACATCGTTCTATTTTGGCTATTAATAAATTTAATTTTTGCAAATACTGAAGTCATATCAGATATTATATTTCATTTTGATCACAATAAAATTATGAACGCTAGAGAGTGATTTATGTATTCTAAAGAAATTCGCTAAGTTGGCGCAGCTCCTGCGTAACGAATTTTTTCTTTTTTAATTATTAAAAATTAAATGTTTTATTATAATAATCACTATCAGAAAGATAAAAGGGCACCATACCGGACGGGACCTAGAGTGGCATGGAACCTTAATCCGCCACTGAATCTGGATAATTAATAAGCTTTAATTTTATACTGAAAATTTAAAAAAATTTATTTATATTATCTCAAATAACTGTTTCATAAAAATAAATGCAAAATCAGAATTATATAGGGTGATGCAAAAATAATTGCACGATTTTTAAATTAATTAATTCTTTCTGGAATTAATATATATTGAGTTTCTCTTTTGTAGATTATAGTAAATACTTAGGAGTTTCGATATAGAGCGATACCAAGTCTACAGAAAGGATAAATATCGTAACTTTTTATTTGGAAAACGGAAGAACCTTTATTTATACTCAGAGAAACTATCGACGATATTTTAATGTCAGATAGGTAGCTCCTTCTAACCATACGACATTACTGATTATTTTCTTTGGGGTTATCTGAAGAAAAGGTTTATGTAAACAAGCCACAATGCTTGGAGCACCTTAGAATATTAGACGAGAGATTTTGGGGATATCTCAAGAAACTTTACGAAAAGTCAGATGTGCTGAAAAGAGCTCATAGTTTTCAGCGCGAAAGGGGATATCATTTGTGAAACATCATTTTTCGTAAATAGTTGGAAAAAAACTTCAAGAAACACGCACTTTATATTATGGGTTGCATAATATAAATTTTCTTAACTTCTCGTATAATTTTTATACCCAGTATATTTGTAAATATACAAGCTTTATTAAGTTTAGTCCCGACTTTGTAACGCTTGAAAATATTAAACCTTGACAAAAATGCTTCACAAAGATATTCATAAAATGGCCTAATTCGGCCATTTCTGCATGTCCGTCCATTTGTGAACACGATAACACAAAAATGAAGAGAGATAACGAGCTGAAAATTTGTGTGTGTATTCTAGAGCAAAAAAGTATGGTCAAGTTCGTTAATGGGCAACTGGAAAGTATTTCCCCCAGCCAGGGGGGAAAAATTTATATCTTTGAAACCGTAAGAAATAGAAAAGAAATTTGTTAACAAAAAATCTTCTCTTTAAAATAAACAACTTTTGTTTGAAAATTTCTTTCATAAACTCAATAGTTTTCTCATAATTTATGAATTAAATGTTCCTGGGAAAGCGAATTGTTAACAATTCACACAACACTGATATACAACTCAGTATATATTGGGTATTCAAACAATTAACTCAGTTAGTTGTTACATTACTTGTTTTAATTTAAAATCGTGAAGGTACTTTTGCGCCACTTTGTATTTACTTACAATTTTTTCTATAAATATGAATTAAGTGTCTGCTCATCTAATGGATTAAAATTGTATAAAAAAATTAAACAACAATATTATTAAAAAATAAAATAAAATTATATAATCTTGAAATATTAAAACAAGTGTTAAAATCAATATATTTAAATTTTATTGACTTTTTAATAAATTACCTTTTATTTATTTATTTTGGTATTGCAAATTCTTTAAATATTTATCTCATTTAAAATAAATAGTAATATAATTTACATTTTTATCGGTTTTTTTTCCTCTGTATGAGGAATAGTCGAATAAATTTATTACAAGTTTTTATATTAATCTTGACTTGTATACAATCCCGTTCATAAAAGTTGAACCACCAGTGTAAGTCACATTCTAAACGTATATATTACTTAATATAAAAAGATTATTAAAATAAGAAAAGAGAACTCTAGGTTTTTTGAAATTACATTTTAAATTTTGCCCCAATTCCTAGAACAATTATATGTATTTTATAAATACATATTTCGACTACAATGTAGTCATCATCGTAACTATCTCTGGGATATGGAGTCAGAGATATGTTGCTTGTTGCTAATTTGGTGCGTGACTCACAATAATATTAAAAAAATTTGGTCTTTTATATGATTTGCTTGATGATATGATCTATCTAACGGGCACAGGGGTGGGCGCCGGAGTCGAACGACTCTCCATAAACTGGGTAAAGTAAAAAAGGTATGTTTTGAAGTAAGACGGAACGATGGTTGAATACAGGTTGCCTACCGATTATTGCCCAATCATTTATTCAATCAATTTAGAAATAGTTTTATAAAATATTTACGTTTAAAATATATCTTTTACAATATGGAGAGATACACCAAAAAACATAATAATAATAATAACAATAACAATAATAATAACAATATTAACAACAATAATGATGAGAGCAATAACAATAATTACAACAACAAGTATATGTATTCCCACTTTATGTCAAATTTAACCATTTAGAAATTAGTAACAAATTACCAAACCCCCCATCCCACCCAGCTTTATCATTGGCACTTTTATTGTATCCAGTGTCATCAAATTCCCATGACACTATACCCCCTACTAAGAAAAAATAATTAAATCAAGTAAATAATTGTTTATTAGTTCTCCGATATGAATAGTTTAGGCAAATTATTCGGAATTTCCTAAAATCTGATTCAAAAATCTAAACTAAAGCTAAATCATCAAAAAATTTACAAGCGGTAAATGTAAAAGATCAAAAGATTTATATTTTATAAATTATATAACATTTATATTTTGATCATACCCAAATGTATTAAAAAGGTACATTTTATGCCCCAAATTACCAGCCCAAAATTCCAGAGCATGTATTCAATGTATTGTATGTATTGTATACTTTGAATAATAGTGACCATAAAAGTAGTTGGTATCATGATATTTTTTTCAGAAAATGTTTTAATTAAAAAAAGAAAATAATAATAATTGGCAGGATACCCTACATTTACTCTATCTCTCTTCCTACCTTTCACTCAGAGCTGAGTGCAGTCAAGATCTGCCCACCTATGACTTAAAGGATTAGTTGTGTGAAGAACCTCACTCGTTTGTTGGCGGTATCCTTTTGTGACCATGCGGCATGATTATTGTCACTAAGGTGTGGGTGTTGCTAACTTTGATATTTAGGTATTAAATATTGAAACATGGTTTAATTTTTTTTAATCAGAATTTGGAATTGGGCCATTGTCTAAATTCATTATCTCTTTACTTAATTTGTGTATGTAGATACTTTCATATGCATCTAATTCTGTGGGGTTTTGTACTGGTTTCAGTAGTTTTAAATTCGATTTGTCAATTTTGTGACAGCTATACACGATTTTTCGGTTCTCCCAAGTTTCACATGTGCCAGATACTCTTTGATTCGAGTTCCGATTTGGCGACGACATTAACCAACATAAATTTTCGAACAGTTTTGACAACTGACACCATACATGTCCGATTGTTTTTCATTACTAATTTTATCCTTAGGGTTGCCCAGTAACTGTTTGATTTTATTTTTACTAACAAGCGCTGTTTTTAGGTTGTGGTCCCTTAATTCTCTTGTGATTTTATTTGTGCATGGACGGAAGTATGTTAGTTTTGCACCATTTAGTTTGTTCAACGTTGTCAGTCTCTTGTGTTAGTACTAACTTAATACTGCATGGTCACAAAGGGATACCACCAACAAATGGGTGGAGTTCTTCACACACCTAATCCTTTAATTGGCCAGTCAACTCAAATAATCCTTCAGGTCAGATCATATCCTTAGGCAGATCATATAAAAGACAAAACTTTGTTAATATTATTGTGAGACACGCACCAAATTAGCAACGAGCAACATATCTCTGAATCCATATCCCAGAGATAGTTACGATTAGCTAATTCATACTGATGATAGCTACATTGTAGTCGAAATACGTATTTATAAAATACAAATAAATTTTCTAGGAATTGGGGCAAAATTTGAAATGTAATTACATAATATATGTACATTACATACGATAACACTTAGAATGTTTCAGTTGGTTCAATTTTAATGAACGGGAGTGTAGACTACAATAGGCATCAATGTTGATGTTAGTTTTTTTAAATTTTATAATTTATTTGTGCCTTATTGATTCGGTTTTCGAAAAAAAATTTCGAAATAAAGTTGTTATTATATTTATAATGAACAACTTTTATGCGAAGCATTTTTTCGAAAACCGATTCAATAAGGCACAAATTAATTATAAAATTTAAAAAAAACTGGACTAGTACACATGGACTACTAAAGTATCTTTTTTTGTTGAAAATTTCGTAGTAGATTTGAGCTTTAAGAAAAGTACTAAAACAACTTTTGTTGTAGGTACTGGGAATTATACTTGTAGCATAAATTCTCAATAGTTACAATTTGTGACTGCCGTTTTGCGCAATGAGAGCACTCTAAACATAAAATGTATGTTCGATTCACTATTATAGATAACTCGCACCGAGTGTTTTCGATTGACGATAGAGAGTATTCCTAGTGCGCTCCATCTTGATCTGGCAAGTAAGGTCAGAGCAATAATGCAGTGCAATATGGCGTCGAAAAACCTACAGAAGTTTGACATTGTTGGAACTATTATGGTCGTCAGAAAGTTCTGATCATAGACACTAAACAAGGATACCTAACTCCATGTAAACAAATAATTGGCAAAAATAAGATGTCAGTAGTGTTCCTTCGGCACCGGAAATAGAACAGAGAGTATAAGGCGTGAGTTTTATTTGAAAAACATTACGCATTTATAGTATTATAAAAATTATTTGCAGCCAAAGTATTTTTCCAATAAAATATTTTTTTTTAAATAAATGATAAGTAAGTTCAATTTTTCAATAAGGAATTAGTTGAAGTTGAAGTGATAGTTAAAATTTGCAAAATAATTACATAAAAAAAAAAAAAAAAAACATCTTAAATAATAACCTGTAAAGTTGGAATTGTAAAAATGAAAATAAATTATTGAATCAGATATTAAATTAAACTTTTATTTATTAATAATAATGCTGAAAATTAATATTTAATATAATGTCATACAATTTAATTAATTTTGGAATATTTATACTCGCTTTTGGTACTTTAAAATGTCCTGGTTTTTTAAACCCAATTGATCCCGTTGCTTATTATCACAAGCACTAACACTTTTACAATTGTCTACTACACTTTTCCCATTTTAAATGTTTTTTAAACAGTTTTTTATTTAATAAATTTTTTTAAACAAAATTCATACTTCAAAATAATAACTTTGAAATAAAACTAGTTACTTTTGGCTACTTCATTTCTATTTATTATACTATACCGTACGTTTAGTTTACATCTTCGCATAGCAAATCTCCCACGAGTATGAGAGAGTACATATGTATACATTAAGTCCTTCTTCTGATACACATTACTTAATGTATACATAAGTACTCTCTCATACTCGTGGGAGATCTGCAATGCGAAGATGTAAACTAAACGTAGGGTATTTCACTTCGGTACGGATGAGTTTCTATCAACAACTAGCGACCCTAGCGGCATAAAAAGTAAATATAACTTCTACCATTTCGTTGCCATATTTTGTCAATTTTCCCGTTTGAGTTAGATCTCCTTCATATAGTCTCCATGGTTCTGATGATGAAGACGTTTTAATTATAATTACAATTACAAATTGCATCCTGTGTATATTATTACCTGCTTCGGTAATAATAGTACAAAGTGTCATCAGTGCCATCAGATTCAATTTTATTTACATTTTAATTTAATAATATTTCTATTACGCACACGGACGGACGGACATATTTATAAATCAAAGAATAAATTATAAGTACATTACTGACAGTGCTGCCTCTACAGTCTGATCAGTAATTCAAAACAACAGTTAAAATGTAGTTAAGTACTTGACACTGACAGTCAACTTAAGGTAGGTTCAGCATGAAATCACTCTTTAACAGATTTTGTTCATTTTTTCAACTATTATCTGTTAAAAAAATGTATTAAAAAAAAAACTCGACAAATACAAGAATTGAAGGTCATTGACCGACGAACGCAAGTTCAATTCATGAATGATTATAAAAAAACATGAAAAAAATGGTACTACCTTTTTTTAATTTTTAATTTAAAACAACAACAACAAAAAATGTCTATTGTAATCCAAGATTTATCATCGGTTTCTGGTTAATTGAATAAGAAACAAACAAAATACAAAGTTTTGAAATTGATTATGGAATTGATTGTCATAATAGATGAGAGAAGGGGCAGAAGGGGCAGACTCAAATAAATAATATTAAATATAGTCGGGCAGCTAGCTGAGAAAATATTGTTAACTGTATGTGTACTTCAATAATCAAAGAAAAAAATTCGTTACACAGGAGCTGCTTCAACTTAGCGATTTTCTTTAGAATACATAAATCACTCTCTAGCGGTCACAAGTTTAGTCTGCTCAAAATGAAATGTCGTATATGATTTTAGTATTTGCAAGGCCAATTTTATTAATAAATGACATACGTCGAGGGCAATGGGGGTGGAGTTATATGAAAGAAGAAAACACAAAATATAAAATATCTCTCTTAATATAAGAAGAATCGAAAAATGCGTAAGGAATAAAGTTGTAGAAAATCAAATTTGTTACAATTCATCACCTTATCATTTTTGCTCAAACTCTAATGTGTACAGAGATATTGAGGAATGTAATTTTCAATCTTAAACCATCTATATTAAACCTTAGGGTAACAGAAAAAATGATATGAAACAAAATTAAAGTAAAACTTAATACCTACAACTTTACTTTTTATAAATTTTTCGAATATTAAGGGAGATATGTCAAATTTTGTGTTTCTTCCTCCCTCTAAGCCCCCCGTTCCCCTTGTTCGAATTTACCCATTAACAAACTTGGCCTTTTGAATACCAAAAGCGCTTTAAATACCAAATTTCTTTCCAATTAGATCAAAATTGTGACCGCTACAATGATTACAGATTACAGAGTGATTATATATATATATATATATATATATATATATATATGAATATATATATATACATATATATATATATATATATATATATATATATATATATATATATATATATATATATATATAAATCTTATAGATGGTGATTTCGACATCTACTAGGTAGGATCGATGGACATTTACAAAAATTTTGAAGTCGGTACGAGACCAATCACTCTATTGGTCTCTAACTAAAAGATTTAATTGCTTAAATACTCGGTATTTACTGAAGTTATGTTTAAAAGTTTCAAACAAAAGTCGTTTATTTAAAAAAAAGGAACATTTTTTGTCTTTAAATTTTTGTTCTATCTCTTACGATTTGAAAGATGGACAGTTTTGCCCGTTTTGCTCAAACATTGTCCGATTTTGCCCCTTTCACGAACTTGACTTTTTAACACTAGTACATATATACAAAATTTGATTGTATAAGCCAACACCTTCTGTGATCCATCTTGTACCAATTTTAGTTCACCTAAGCAAAAATTTTTTAAATATATATGTACAATTAATGTTATTTTTGGAGTCGGTGTCAGCATAGAGAAATTCACACTTTTGGACACTGCCTCCAAAAATAACAATAATTGTACATATATATTTAAAAATTTTTGCTTAGGTCAACTAAAATTGGCACAAGAATATGCAATTATTTTTTTACTTTTTAGTGCATTTTTTGTTATAGAATATTTGATTTTTGAAGTCGGGTTTCCATTTTGTCAAAATATGGTTTATTAAATAAGTAGTTGTGGAAGTCATAAATATATGAGTAAACGTTCAATTTATTTAAATTAATTCATTTAGTTTTCCAATCCTATGTCCTACGAATTAATTATTATTATACAAAGTTTTTGCGAAATTTCGAAATACATAATATTTTTTCCCTTCGCAATTTCGTTCGATCAGAAATAAAGAGAATTACTATAAAAAAATTATACCATTCAATAAGTCAGAAATTGTACACACAAAAAATTGTACATATTTTAAAAAAAAGTTTACATTTTCAAAAAACTAAAATACATGTAATTATTAATAGGGCGTCGTACTAGCCATCAGCTGCTGGTCTAAATAATACTATTATCAATGAATTTAGAATCCATCCATAATAAGATATAAACTGGTTTTATAAAGTTGTCAAAACAAAAAACCTTGGCTCTACGATCAACAACAATCAATTATTGTTTAAAATAAAAGAATTCTAATCGGCACCGATCGATCCTGAATAAACAAAATCAGTTCAAATGGAATTTTACAAAAATGTTTATTTACTAACAAATTCTTTTATATGGAAATTTACAAACACGTTTTTTTTTTTTTGGTTTTATAAAACATAAATTCAGTTAATAATAAAAAAACTAATGATCTGTTTTTGGGCGAATTTATTTTTTTTGAATATTTTAAAATTATATTATGGTTATTATATGAGACCTATCAAATATTTTGGATTAAGGATGTACGCAACTTGTCCGTCATTTTCGAAAAAATATGGTCCAATGATCATTTTTGTAGTTTTTCCACACCATACTGTGCATCTAAGTGGGTGCATTTGATCTTTAACAATAGGGAATATGCATGAAAATTTTTTTTCACATTTATTTTCGGAATATGAAAATACTGTTAATACTGTAATAATATTTAAAAACGAAATTAAAATCCGACAAATATCAAGGAAGCTATAAGCTTTTAAAGATTATTATCTGTCTCTTTCTTGCAAAATTACTAAAAACGGAGTTTTACGTGTATTTTAAATGGTGAAAGTGTAATATGACGTCACATAACATATCAAGAGGGCTATCACCCTCTTTGTCTAATCGGGAATTTCAATCATTCATATCTCGCTTGTTTTTAAAGTTATTTAAAAAGTAATTTTACCTTGATATTTGTCAAGTAAACATGCTTCAATTCAAGTGAAAAAAAAATTCTTGGATTTAGGGTGCCCCATATTCTGTAATTTTGTTTATTTGCGTGACCATTGAGATGAAAATGGGCCTCATCGCTCATTATCAGTTTGTGAATAAACTCGTTGTTTTCTAGGCACAATTCTTGAAAACGGGGCGACTACATTGAATGCGTATTTGTGCATCATTTGGTTTTAACTCGTGAACCAATTGAATAATCGAATGCTGACTTTCAAAATAAAATTGAACAACTTGGTTGAAAATAAAATTGGTTCTTTGTTCTGTGTTGAGTCTTTCCATCAAGTTTTTCAAAGTTAATTCTGAAAAAGAAATATAAAAATACATAAATAAAAAATTTATTGATTAATTAAATCATAACGTTACTTATGCGCCACCGTATATTTTTCGTAAGCATGGCGCTTGATTTATTAAAAATCGCCACTCTAAAATAAGCTTTAGAAATCTATAAATAAAACTTTTTCTTCAAATAGTATCTTAATTTTTAAGTGAAGCTTTTAGTCCAGACCGCTGAGTGAGGGCTCCAATGGACTGCACAGCCTGGAGTCATCTCGTTACGGACCTGTGAAATAACTTTAAAGGTTTGATGGGAATATGGCCTGAATGATGTTAAATAACCGTGTAGTTATATCCAGAGTATTTTCGGATAGGGCATGGCGGAGCGGGTATTCAGACTGACTCCAAAATCGTTTTGTGGAAAAATTGTGCAGATCTGACCTTCGGAAATGCTGACACAGTATGGGGATCCGATTACAGTCTCCATGTTTAATGTTTTAGTCGAATGTTTATTTGTAATTTCATTTTTATAATCCTTTTCATATTTCTAAACTATTATTGATTTCAGATCTTAATTTTGGACACTTTTCACATAACCACACATGGACGAAATATTGAAAACACACAAGACTATTTATATCCACCGCCATGGTTGCAAAATTTTCGACGAGATGCTGTAGAAAGTGTACCATCGCATATAACGCCACAACGGATTCGTCTGGATCCAGAAATTTACGATGAACAGTGGGAAACCGATGAAGCAGGTTTATTCAGTAGGGCAGCCGTGGAAAGTTCTCCTGTTATGTAAGTTATTTTTCATATTATTAGAGTTTACTCCTTAAGAAACGATTTTCAATTAAGGCGCCCGGTATGAAAAGCATATGAAGGGTTCAATTTAGTGATTGAATGACCTCGTTACTTTTTTTTGTGCGCAACCTATCGTGCGCACTTTTTAGTAATGTGTGTGTATAACTTGTATACTTCGGTCGGTTCAGAATTATAGTGCCAAAGAGTGCCTCTCGTGCCAAAGAGTCCGCTCGAAGCATCCATAGACTATCCTTGATTGGAATCTTGACGCCTCAAGGGCCCGAAGTACTGCCCGGCTATCTGAGAAGATGCTGATATGTGCCCTACTGTAACCTTTCGTGTTAAAAATCTGGGCACCTATCAGCATGGCGAAGATTTTTGATTGAAAAATCGTTCTTTTGGTTGAGATACTCGCCTGATTAACTACATCTAACCAATCCAACCAATGGTTTATGGCACTATTCATTATTCTGTGATTCTGGTGAATTCTAAGCGATAGAAGAAAACATCAAAGGAAAAAATATGTTTATAAAACGGGAGTATTTTCTTAAACAACGACAAACTATTTATCGTATAGATAATATCACATAAAAACATTGAAATTTGAATAGTTTTAAGTTACGCTCAGCGGATCGTGTGGGTAACGGGTTAGTCTGTAATAATTTCGTAAGTATGAACTCATTTTCACTTTGAATAATATATATTCAAAAGTTTCTTGATGTATAAATTTATTTATATAACTTTAATTTAGATTACCTGTGGTTTATAATCTTTGCATAATACCGAAAACACTTTTGACAATTTAATCCATAATGCTCTTTAAAATGATTAGTTTGAAATCGTTATCTTCAGAAATAAAGACTATAATTGTTTTCAGAAATATTACAAATTTATGTAAAAACAAAAGTGTGTGTGTCAACTCCGACGCATGTGGAGTTTACTCCTTAAGAACGATTGTCTTTGAACAGGCACAGAAAAAAAGACTTACTAGACTAAAAAAAAAGATCGATATCATATTGGAGCTAGAAAAACCTGTCTTTCTATAATTAATTATCGATATCAATATCAAAAATAAAACAAAACTTTAAAAAATTTGTATAAAATTATTATAGACATCCACCACTGATACCTTGCCATCTATTGTAAGTTTATTGAATTAATGTGTAGGAATCTAGTTTGTCTGCCATCTATCAATGAAAATCAAAAGTTATTATTATATCATATGGTAAAAAATATTAGAGATTTCTTTTCACACATTACTAAAAAGTGCACGATAGGTTGCCCACAAAAAACGTAACGAATTCAATCGATCACTAAATTTTACTGTTCATATTTTTTTCATACCGACGCCTTATATGAAAATCGATTCTTAAGGAGTAAACTCCAAAAATAAATTTTGTTGTAGACCTTTCTGGACCAGTTTTAAATTTATCAATTAAAAAAATCTTTTAATCTTGTTTAATTAATATATGTGTTTAAAATATGTGGAATGATTTCAGTGCTTCCGAAGAATATTTGTTACCCTTAAGAGCTGCTGTCGAAAAGAGACCCCCTCCAGATGCATCGTATAGGAATTACTTGCCAGAGGATATTGAATCTGATAGTTATGGTTTATCAAGAGTGGAAGATTTGAAATTATTTGGTTAGTATAATTTTAATTAAGATCAGAGTTTCCATCCAAAATGTTCTGACCAATTAAATATTTCGACTACAAAGTAGTCATCATCAGTATCAATTAACTAGTCGTAATTTACTCTTTGACAATTAGAAATAGATAGAAAATCGAAATCAATAGACAAAAATAAAAATAAATAAAACAAAATAAATTAAAATATAATAAATTTTAATGAAATTACTCTTGTTAAAATTACTTTCATTCTTATTGATTTACTCTGGGTAACATCACTCTTATTAAAATTACTCTTATATTGTCTCAGGATATGTTATTCCTTGCTAATTTGGTGACAGTTTCACGGGTTTGGTTTTATTATTAAACCAGTAACATACCTTTGACTCTATATTTCGGAGATAGTGACGATTAGCTAATTCATACTGATGATGACTACTTTGTTGTCGAAATACGTATTTATAAAATACAAATAATTGTACAAGGAATTGGTGCAAAATTTAAAATTTAATTTAAAAAAACCGAGAGTTTATATTGACATCGTTCTGTTTTAAGAATTTGTAGAAATTCCGATGCTAATTATTTTTTGACTTTTTGTAGATTCAGAATGGATTACATCTTCCAACTATAAAGAAGCATCAATACCAAAATTAGTATGCTATGTCGAAAATTGGGCATCGAATCGTAAAGAACCGTTAGCATTCACACCAGAAAATTTAGATCCATATTTATGCACGCACGTGATATACGCGTTTGCCACAATCGATCCACATTCCTTTGCTTTAGTACCGCAAGATTACGAATATGATATTGTTCGTGGCGGTTATCGATCCAGTACCGGTCTAAAACAATTCAATCCGGACTTAAAAGTATTGTTATCGGTTGGTGGTATTCGCGAAAATATTGGTAATTTTGGACGAAAGTTTAGTAATATGGTATCAAGTCCATATCGCCGGCAAGACTTTATTAAATCGGTTGTAGAGCTCCTGCAAAGATATGATTTTGATGGGCTAGATTTTCATTGGGATTATCCAAGTGCTCCAGAATTCGGTGGACGATTAGAGGATAGAGAAAATTATATAAAGCTTTTGCAAGAAGTTAAAGCTGTTTTTCAACAACGTGATTGGCTAGTGTTTGTGGATATCCCAGCAGTCAAATATCGTTTAGATGTTGGTTATAATCTACGAGAAATCGAAAAGACTGTCGATACGATTATACTGGAAACCCATGACTTTTCTTATGAACGTCCCTTGGTAGCGGATCATCATTCGCCGCTGTATAAACGTGATTACGATGAAGGTTTACAAGTGTTTAACAATATTGTAAGTATTCTTCAGTCAGTGAAACGTTGCCCATGCATGTGAATTTCCGACGACTTCTGTCAAATCGCTGTCAGCAGAACGCTTTTACTGAGGGTGTTTTATTAAGTTTTTACTAAGGGTGTACAATAAAGTGCTTGATAAGTAAAACATTAATATTATGTTTTTGACCTTTGTAGGAATTTGCAGTTCAGAATGCATTACAATTGGGCGTTTCTCGATCAAAGATGATATTAAGTTTTGGTTTGTATGGTCGTACATTCACTTTAGCCGATAGTAATATTACAACACCGGGAGCATCAATAACGGGGCCTGGAGTTGAAGGATATTATACACAGAATCCAGGATTCCTAGCATATTATGAATTTTGTGATTTGTTAACACAAAAGAAGGTAGAGAAAAATCGTGATTCAACTGGTGAACCCTATATTGTGAATGGAAGTCAATGGATCGCCTATGAAGATGAAGATAGTTTACGTAATAAGGTAATAAAAATCGTAGTGTTAGCTACCGCGCGTATTAAATATAGTAGAAACACGTGTTAAATATAGTTAGTTTTGTAAGATGAATCGAATGCAAAGACGTGTGTAATGTAATGAAACTTATTTAATTAAATAAATATCCAAATAATACATGGCGCAGTCGGTAGGATACGTGAAAAAGGTTCCATATTGTTAGTTTATTCGTTGTGAGTTTATTCGAAAAATAAAAATGTCGTTAGGCTTTAATACTCCGGGAAAATTAAACTTAAATGTAGAAAGTTTGTCTTAAGAATGGAGAAAATTTAAGCAGTCATTTGACATTTATTTATTGGCGTCAGGTTTATCTAAAAAAACTGGCGATAAAAAATAGCGATATTGTTGAATTTAATTGGCGAGGATGTTATAATAATTATTTTCGACTCAATAACTTATGAGCTCAGGGGCCCCCAAGTTCCGGGGTCAACTATTGCAGGAGCTTGTAGCGATGTCAGATAACGATTTATGCGAAGCTTCGCCACGGAAATGCATACAAAAATGGATGTGGCTGTGTCGTGGACACGGCCGTGTGTTTTACGTAAATACGTATACGTAACGGGTAACGGGTAATGTAACGGGGTATCGCTGTATTGCTGAGAAACCCTTTCCAATCGTATGCGGCTTTCAAACGAGTATAGGCTGACATTGCATTATTTATTTTAATTTTTACTTTAACATCCTATATATTCACTATAACTATTTCACACGAATGTTTTATATACGCAATCGATAGATCTTGACGAGAGCTGACGATTGAAAATCAAACGAACGTCCTAACTTTTCCGAGTCAAAAGGTATACTAAACGGAATTTATGTGACGCACCTCAAAATGGCGGTGCTTCCCCATCCGCCACACGCGATGCGTCTTCACTCAACGTAACGTATTCTTTGATCCTTTAGCTATCGAGTGGTGTAATTAAATTTTGTATGTAGATCATAGATATGTAGCTGCAACCCCAAACTGTATGCCCCGATTTTGTTACCATCAGTTTTCTGAATTGCTTCCCACTATGGAAGCAAATTTAACGACAGGTTTTGGTTCGAATTATATCAGGATATCTTGATATATTCCGACTGCAGCTTCATTGTCTCGAATGGTGGTTAAGATAGACAATATGGCTAATCACGTGAGCGTGGTAGCAGATATGGTTACTAACGAACAGAGATGGATGTGTGTACTTTTGTACCCACGTTTGGAGTTACAGTTCTTTGGCGTGATGAACTATTTTAAAGAATTTAATCAAATGGCATCGTTAAATTTTTTAATATTCTAAATATTTTTAATAAATTATCTAAATAAATATTTTATGGATAATATTAAATAGTATTTGTAAATGACAACTATTTACTATTATTCGTAAATCTGTTTGACAATTAATATCAAAATATGACACACACTAACTTCTGAAAGGTTTAACAATTCTAAAACTAAACTTTTGGATTTTTAGGTTTTGTACTTAAAGGATATGGGACTTGGTGGAGCGGCAGCTTGGGCAACAGATTTAGATGATTTCCAAGGACTATGTGGAATGAAATCACCATTATTAACTACTGTTAAACATACGCTATTTAACATGAATAATCTGATAGAAGAGCAAGTTGGACGATGTGTTTCGGAGGGGATATTTAACGATCCTAAAGATTGTTCAGCGTACTATATGTGTAAAGGAGGCTTAAATTATCATTTGTCTTGCACAGATAATATGTTATTCGATGTCAAATCAGGCAAATGCATAGCATCTCGCACAGCAGATCATTGTATACCTGGCGTTCAAGTACAAGCGAAGATATCACGAGTTGATGAAGATAAGAAAGTGGTCTGCTACTTAACAAATTGGGCATTTTATCGAAAAGGCGAAGGGAAATTTGTACCAGAACATTTGGATCCAACACTTTGCACTCATGTTGTATACGCTTTCGCTAGTTTAGAACCAGAACAATTGGTTGTAAAAGAATTTGATCCTTGGGCCGATATAGATAATAATCTGTACAATCGTGTATCTTCAATACCAGATGCAAAAATTTTATTAGCTCTAGGTGGTTGGACTGATTCTTCCGGGGACAAATATTCGCGTCTCGTAAGTGATGGTACTTCGAGGCGGAAGTTTGTCGTTAGTGTTGTGTCATTCCTTCGTAAGCATAATTTCCAAGGGTTACATCTTGATTGGAACTATCCCAAATGTTGGCAAAGCAATTGTAAGAAAGGACCCAATTCAGATAAACCGAATTTTACAAAATTAATTCAAGAACTCAGAAAGGAGTTTAACAGACAAAGTCCGCCATTAATTCTCGCAGCAGCTATTTCTGGTTATAAAGAAGTTATTGATGTTGCATATGATTTGGAACCATTGGGACAGGCTTTAGACTTTATGTCTGTAATGACTTATGACTATCATGGAAGTTGGGAGCAAATGACCGGTCATGTTAGTCCTTTGCATCATAGATCTGGTGATAAATATCCACAATATACGACGGTAAGTAATTTGATGTAATAATAAGAGCTTTATAAGTATAATTATAATTGCTCTACTTTAGCAAGAGTAAGTAGAGAGCACCCCACGTTATTGTTTACATTATAGTTAATGTTGTTGTCAATCTCTTTATTTTATTTTAAATTATTTTGCATTTTTTAGTTCATATTCCAATAAAAGCATGTTTTTTAGCGAATTTCCTCCAAATGAAATGCAGCTCTTGTTTAAATGTCCATCGATCCTACTTACTAGATCGCTAAAATTTATATATCCGACTCTCTAGCGGTCACAGTTTTATTCCGTTTGGAATAAAATTTGTTATTTGAGGCGCTTTTGGTATTCTAAAAGTCAAGGTCGTTAATGGGTAAAAACGGACAAGGGGGAAGGGGGGTTTAAAGGAAGGAGAAAACACAAAATTTGGTATATCTCCTTTAACATTTGAAAAATCGAAAAACTTATCAGGAGTTAAGTTGCAGGTACTAAGTTTTACTGTAATTTTGTTTCTTATCATTTTTCTGTTACACTAATATTTACAGAAATATTTACAATTAAAGATTGAATGTTAAAATTCTAAATATCTCTGTTCACATTAGAGTTTGAAAAAAATGGTAAGGTGATGAATTGTAGCCAACTTGATTTTCTACAACTTTGCTTGTTATACATTTTTCAGTTGTTCCAATATTAAGAAAGATATTTTGTATTTTCATCTATCTTTATTTCACCTTTCCCCTTGACGTATGCCAAATATTAATAAAATTGGCCTTGAAAATATTAAAATGATATCAGATACGACATTTTATTTTGATCAGATTTATGTATTCTAAGGAAATTCGCTAAATTGACGCAGCTCCTGTGTAACGAATTTTTTAGTTTTTTTCTCTTTATTTCTGTCAGACCTTATTTTAATTTTAATATGTTTAGGACAGTGTTTGTGTAAAAAATTTTAAAATTAGAGATATTCGAAAATTACGATTGTATTACGTTTTCCAAACCTACCATTTTTTTGCCAAACTTTGATCTAATAAATGTAACAAAAAAAGAATCATCCAAATTCGTTCTTGAGTTCCTGGGTAAAATGCCAACAGCACCCGGAGCTTTATAGTTCTTAATGTTTCTGAATTATTTTTCAGAATTTCACAATGCAATATTTAGTTCAAAATGGTGCACCTCGTGAAAAATTACTTCTTGGAATACCATTCTACGGTCAATCGTTTACATTGGCCCGACATGATGGCAATTACAATTATAATATTAAAGCGGCTGGGCCTGGAGATGCTGGTGAATTTACTAAACAACCTGGAATGTTAGGATATTTTGAAATTTGTTATCGAGGTATTTTTTAACAGCTAACACAGATTTAAGGTTGATCGGACACAATGTATAGACAATTAGGGGCAATGTATAGTTAAAAAATTGAATTTTTGATATGCTATTAATTGCATAACATATTAGTCATACGTATAAAATAATTTTTTGAAAGAAATCTGACGAAGGGTTTTCATGAAAATTAATCATTAAAAATTTGGATTTTAACATGTTCTGTGAATAGCAAATAGTGAATGATTCGATAATGTTGCTCCACCTTCTATAGATTAAAAAGTAAAAAACTTCTACTTTTATAAATTAAATCTCGTACATTACGTTAAAATTAAAAAAAAAATAGTCTGACGAAGAGTTTGGTAAATATCTTAATTAAGGACGTTCCCAAGAAAAATCAGTTTTCTTACGATTCTTCTGTAATTTTGAATATATGTAGTTAAAAGTATCTTCCACACGTAGAATTTTTTTTAATGGTCCTTACGGTACTAAATTTGTAAATATTGACAGTTAAAATTTGTATGTTTATCATAAAAAACTGACCCCGATTAATGTTGTCGCACACGTTTTATTAAATATCATCAGTAATTTTCTTACGATTCTTTTAAAAAACTGAGAATAAGTAATAGGGAATATGCATGAAAATTTTTTTTCACATTTATTTTCAGAATATGAAAATACTGTTAATACTGTAATAATATTTAAAAACGAAATTAAAATCCGACAAATATCATGGAAGCTATAAACTTTTAAAGATTATTATCTGTCTCTTTCTTGCAAAAATACTAAAAACGGAGTTTTACGTGTATTTTAAATGGTGGAAGTGTAATATGACGTCACATAACATATCAAAAGGGCTATCACCCTCTTTGTCTAATCGGGAATTTCAATCATTCATATCTCGCTTATTTTTAAGGTTATTTAAAAAGTAATTTTACCTTGATATTTATCAAGAAAACAATGTTCAATTCAAGTGAAAAAAAAATTTCATGCATATTCCCTATTGAAGATATAACAAATAACTTTCTACAATAATAACAAAAACAAGCGGTCGGTATTAGTTATCTTATAAAAATAATTTAAATGCTCAACTTAAAAAAAAATTCCATTATGTAAACTACAATAGATCAAATAAAATATAGTTGAGGTACAGTGTTAGTGTAGCAAAAAGTAACACTGTACCTCAACTGCATTTTATTTGATCTATTGTAGTTTACATAATGGAATTTTTTTTCAATTGAGCACAACTGCTCTTTGGGAACGTCATTAAAAAGATAAAAAATTCACGAAAATTTTCGTCAAACCGTCAAAAGAATCGTTAAAATACGATTATTTATTATTTTTAGTAATCAAATAATTAACATAAATCCGATTACTAGTGATGTTAGATGCTATCTAAATTTAAATCATTAATTTACAGATTAAAATTTTTAATTTCTGTAAAAAAAAAGTGTTTCTGTTTATTATGATTTGCTGGGTACTGTCCGGTCAACCTTAAATAAAATTAAAAACTATATAAATATATTTTTTATGTTTATAGTTAAAAATAATAGATGGCAAGTTAAAGATGATCCAAAAAAATCAACTGGACCATATGCGTTCTCAAGAGATCAATGGGTTGGATTTGATGATGTCAAGTCTATTGAAAACAAGGTAATTTATTTGCATAATTAATTAATTAATAGGGTGTCCCATTCGTTATGAACCAGGAAGTCCCATTCTAAGCATATTTATTACTAAATATATTACATACAGTAACACTTAGAATGTTCAACTGGTTCAATTTTTATGAACGGGAGTGTATATATTGGAATCAACGAGTTCAGTCATTCTTATGACTGCACATGGTATGGATTTTTATCGTTAGGCAAATTGACGATCTGTTTGAAGAATGGCAGATATCAACGTTCAAAACATTCATCATTCGTTTAACTGACTCAAATAAATCTGTTATTGACTTAATGGCCATAATATATTAGGCAATACAATAATAATTATGACTGCAGTCGACTTTGATAGGAACTATGTTGATATTCATCTGGAGTTCGTAAAAAGTAGACATCGTTTATTTATAGTTTAATCAATTAATCGCCTCGTTAATTACAGTTGACAAAATATCACAATCGGGGCTCGAACCCGCAACCATTCAGATCCATGCAGATAATGACTGATAAAACTTACGAATAAATGTTAAAGGTCCTTTCAATAGGGACGCTCAAAATTTGTAAGGTTATAGCAGCCATATTGTTAAAGTGAAATCTGTCAAATTTGTTGTGAATTGTTTAGTAGTGTATGGCAAATCACCATGCAAGGTTATAGCGTTGAACAACGTGTACAAATCATAAATTTTTTTACTCAAATTCAGTGCTCCGTTCGACTATCATCTTTAGAGAGAAGAAAATAAATCGTCTTTTGTGACGATGTGTGGACAATCAAAACTATCGGATTTGGGGCGATACTGTAGTGGACTCGCTACTAAATTTCAATATACTATCATATTTTGTTACATTTGCAGACTCACTACATATGTCCTTTGTTATTTCGCTAACGACATGTTGTTTCACTTCAGTAACTATCAACAAACTATTTTGACATTATTTATTAGGCAAAATTAAGTTTGGTTTCAATTCCAAACAGATTCGACTCGTTACTCTATCAATCCACACGAGATACACCTGTACCAAATGCATCTTTGACGGAAGCATCGGTCCGTACGTCTTTAAAAACGAAATTGACATTGCCATAACTGTCAACCGCGAACACTACAGATTGTCACGGTATCTTGGCACTCTTTATCCCTCTGAAGGAGCGCTAAAAAAAACATTAGTAAATTATAATAAATATTCGCTTTCAAAAGAATTTGAATTTAATTTCTTTTTCAACAATTTTTAATTTTGCAATGGTACTTTCTGACAACGTCAAATTTAGACTCAATTAAATCGAACAAATGCCAATTTTATACTGAATTTTATCAAACAAATTTTAATTTTTAACTTGATCTTGATTACTATAATATCAATTTTTAACTTTGAACTAATCAACAAATGCCAATTTTTAAACTGATTTTGATTAGCACTGACCGCGGCTTTTTATACCCGTCATAGATCTTTCTAGAACATGGTTGTTGATGTTTTTGAAAATATATTTTTGTGAGGACATTTCTCGAATAATTTAGTTTCTCAACAACCATGGGCGCATTCGGAGGTTCTGATTATTTATAAAACTTATAAAAAATTATAATGCTCCGCCAAGGATCGAACCAGAATGACACCCCTCTTGTTTGACATTTTACTATCTACTTATCAGACACGGCCAGTGCCAATTGAAAATATATATACAAATTTACAATATCATTCATAATAACAAGATTGTCTTTTAATTGTTTATGTATTTATGTTATTCAACTTGTATTTACTAGAACTTTTGATTTTAAATTAAATTATATCTGATAATTTTTTCAATGTTTGATTTTTTCTTATAAAAGAAAAACTTTAAATCAAAAGCAGTTATTATCGAAACTAGATTATTTTCTTTTTGCACTTAAAAAAGAACTTCCTTTCTCGAAGAGAAGAAAAAATTATCTTAGATATTTTAGTAATATCTTTCTTAATATTTTCCTATTTTATAATTAGGATATGTGTTGGGTCCAGAAAAATTATTGTCAATAATTTTCAATACAACAAGATTGATAATAAGTAATATCTTGTGACCTAAACTAAATTTCTGTCGTTTCCATAGGACGGCATTCGTCATGAACGGTTTGAGGGCATGGCTATCTCGCGCGATGGCGACGTGAATTGGCCACAGAGATCGTGCGATATAATGCCATTAGACTTGTTCCTTTGGGGTTATCTGAAATCGCAGGTATATGCGAAAAAAAAACAGCTTGATGTCCTCAAAGTAAACATAACAATCGCCATCCAGCAAATTCAGATTTATGCGACAAAGCCATCGAAAATTGGACAACCCGAATACGTGAATGGATATCTCACATAAAAATCGAGCGTCCTTATTGAAAGACTCTATATATTGGTATTGTTCTATTATTGTCTAAAACACTGCACACATTCAGTCTAATTCAGTTAATAGGACGAATAATGAATGTTTTGAACGTTGATATCATTCATTTTTCAAAACTGACCGATAATTTGAGAGATAATAATCTTAATAATCAAAGAGAACTCTAGGTTTTTTGAAATTAGATTTAAAATTTTTCCCCTATTCCTAGAACATTTGTTTGTATTTTATAAATACGTATTTCGACTACAATGTAGTCATCATCAGTATGAATTAGCTAATCGTAACTATCTCTGGGTTATGGAGTCAGAGATATGTTGTTTGTTGCTAATTTGGTGTCTCACAATGATATTAAAAAAGTTCTGTCTTTTATACGATTTGACGGAGGGTATGATTTGACCTGAGGATTATTTGAGTTGACTGACTAATAGATTAGGCGTGTGAAGAGCTCCACCTATTTATTGACGGTATTCCTTTGTGACCATGCGGCGTTGTTTTTGTCACTACAGTGAGGGTACGTTTATTTATAAAATTATTTATAAAATACAAACAAATGTTCTAGGAATAGGGGCAAAATTTGAAATGTAGATTTGTTTTTTAATGTCGCCATTCAGCGGAATTAAACTGATTTTACTTCTCATTAATAAATAATAAATAAAATTGCTTAAATTGAATGATTTATTTTAGATGAATTACGTCATAGATAATAATTTTGGTGGAGCAGTAGCATGGACCGTAGATCTAGATGACTATTTGAATAGATGTTGTTTAGAAGCTTTCCCATTGTTAAAAGCAATAAATCGAGGATTAGGTAGACTATTAGAACCAGTACCAGCCGGTGGTGATTGTACTAAACCACCAGAACCCGTAACACCACCAGCACCAACACTCACTACAGGTGTAGACTCTGGTGCCATAAGTAGTAGTACAACTCCCATGCATGAACATCAACATGAAGAAGACGCCTCGTACACGAGTACAACACAAAAAACTACAACGTGGCCCACTTGGGCACAATCAACTACAACATGGCCCACTTGGGCACAGACCACTAGATCTACAACAAAGAAACCATCTACGTCCACAGTTTGGTGGGTACCTTCTACAACAAGCACCACCACAACAACAACTACAACAACAACGACAACAACCCGGAGGCCACCAACCACCACAACAACTAGAAAACCAACAACGACCAGAAGGCCAACCACAACTACGGCCAGTCCACCACCAAGTACAACTATTCCATCACCAGCAGTCATCATGCCAGAAATTGAACATGAGAAACCACCGGGAGAAGAATGTGACGCTGGTCAATATCTGCCAGATCCACAAAATTGCAATGCATACTACAGATGCATCTTAGGAGAGTTGCGTCGTCAATACTGTGCCGGTGGACTCCACTGGAATCGGCAATCATTGGTGTGTGATTGGCCGAATGTTGCACGATGTAAAGAGACCGTTAATGTACGACCGACGACCACGACGAGACGTCCAACGACAACTACACGTCGTACAACCACCTCTCGCAGACCAACCACGTCCACAATGAGACCGTATATGACTGAAAGTTGGAGTACAACAACTCGACGGAGTACATCGACAACAACACACCGATATCCCAGTACAACAACTCCAAAGGTCGAGTGTAGTTCCGGACAGTATTATACCCATGAGAGTTGTAACAACTTTTATGTTTGTGTGAATGGTGTATTAATTTCACAATCTTGTGGTCCGGGCTTGGTGTGGGATCAGGAGTCCACCATGTGTGATTGGGAATTTAAAGTACCGTGTAATTTACGTACGAAGAATAAATTAGTGGTGGCTGCTTATAGTACCGCTAATATCAGTAAGTATTACAAACGAGTATGGTCAACGAGTTCATAGTTCTGAACATTAGTTACTTCCTTTTCTAAGACATACAGTTTATAACAGAAGCCATTCACATCATTATCTTTAATATCTTTATTAATCTTAACTGTATGATTGGAGGAAAGGAATTATATTCAGAATAGGAATTGATAGGTTATACAACTGTCAACTCCGAGCACAAAGTATATGTTGTCTAATCTATTCCTTAGCTATCCAAGATAGTTTGTCCAGTTCTAGATTTAATTTTGAGTAGTTAAGCACATTTTGCTCTCCGCAATTTTGCGAACTTCTACCATCGACACATCGATTTGAATAATTGCTCAAACACAGTGCAACTTGCATATGATTATCTGTGACCTGCAGATAGATAGATAGATTTTAGTGGCTACACTTCGACCATAAGGTCTATTGTGATGCCTAGTCTATTGTGATGTGTAGACTAGGAATTGATAGGATGTGCGGTTGCAGCCGACTCTGATAGGAACTATGCCGATATTCATCTGGAGTTTGTGAAGGAAACTGAAGAAAACCTTCACAAGCATAGCCGGTTACTTCGTTCTTGTTCATAAGCCAGCAGTTTAATCAAATTACTGCCTTTTTTTTCTTTAATAATTGACAAACTGCCGATGTCGGGATTCGAACCCCCAATCTCCCAGACCCCAAGTAGACCAGAGGTGGGCGTAGGCGACTCAGCGGAGTCGAACGACTTTCCATAAGCTGGGTGAGAGTAAGTAAAAAAGGTATGTTTTGAAGTAAGACGGAACGATGTTTCAATACAGGTTGTCTACCGATTATTGCCCAATAATTTATTCAATCAATTTAGGATTAGTTTTATAAAGTATTTATTGTTTAAAAAATATCTTTTACAATATGGAGAGATACACTAAAAAACATAATAATAATTATATCAATAATAACAATAATGATGATAGCAATAACAATAATTACAACAACAACTATATGTATTCCCACTTTATGTAAAATTAACCATTTAAAAATTAGTAACAAATTACCAAACCTACCCCCCTCCCCCCACCCAGATTTATCATTGGCATCTTTCTTGTATCCAGTGTCATCAAATTCCCATGACACTATACCCCCTACTAAGAAAAAATAATTAAATCAAGTAAATAATTGTTTATTAGTTCTCCGATATGAATAGTTTAGGCAAATTATTCGGAATTTCCTAAATCTAATTTTAAAATCTAAACTAAAGCTAAATCATCAAACAATTTACAAGCGGTAAATGTAAAAGATCAAAAGATTTATATTTTATAATTTATATAACATATATATTTTATTCATACCCAAATATATTAAAAAGGTACATTTTATGCCCCAAATTACCAGCCCAAAATTCCATAATATGTATTCAATGTATTGTATGTATTGTATACTTTGAATAATAGTGACCATAGAAAATAGTTGGTATTATTATATTTTTTTCAGAAAATGTTTTAATTAAAAAAAGAAAATAATAATAATTGGTAGGATACCCTATATTTACTCTATCTTCTTCCTACCTCTCACTCAGATCTCAGTGCAGTCAAGGTCTGCCCACCTATGAAGTAGACAACAAGCCTTAGACCGCTCGGCTCCTTGGCTGGTACCTATGACCTGTATCGTCAGTGTCAAGTACCTAATCTCGAGCAGAATACTCTTCTAGGACTGAATTCACTAAGTGGTTGCTTAGTTTACCTAGATCTCAATCTCTTACCTATCAGGAGAAATATCTTGTACAATATTAGATTATCAAATGATAAGTAATGAGAACTCTAGGTTTTTGAAGTAAGATTTCAAATTCGCCCCTTTACCTAGATCAGTTTTTTGTATTATAAATACGAATTTCGACTACAATGTAGTCATCATCAGTATATAAATTAGCTAGTCGTAATTTACTCTTTGACAATTTTATACAATGATTTTTGTTTTGTTATAGCAAAAGCGCAACCAGATGGTAAATGCGACGTGGGATCTTTCACAGCACATCCTGATAATTGCAATCAATATATGATGTGCCTTTGGGGTAAATATCAACTCTTTAATTGTGCGCCCGGTTTAAGTTGGAATAATGTAAGTAAAATAATAATACGAAGAATATATTCGCAGGAATACTAAATCAAATCATTCTATTTCAGCAAAGAAAAACATGCGATTGGCCAAAAACTGCCGAATGTAGTTCCAGCGAAACAATCGACGAAATCTATGGAAACGAAGAAATAATAACAACACGTAAACCAACAACAACTACCACAACAAAACGACCTACTAAAAAACCGATTTCGACTACGGCCGCTTCCGTAACAACAAGTAGTATTAAACCAACCACAACACCATCTGAAACAAATCTAATTTTACAAAATGGCAAATATAAATTGGTATGTTACTTTACAAATTGGGCCTGGTATCGCAAGGGTTTAGGCAAATATACACCAGAAAATATTAAAGAAGATTTGTGTACTCATATTGTGTATGGTTTTGCTGTCTTGGATTATGAAAATCTTATTATTCGAGCACATGATTCGTGGGCAGATTTTGATAATAGTAAGTAGAAAATTGGGAAAAAATATTGGTCCACAGTACAGCACGGTTTTTTTTTTAAATAATTAGTAACAGGCTAAATTTTTGTCAGTAGTTTTCTATCGACGATACACCCAACTTTTCTCCCGCGTAAATTCTCGATGATAGTGATTAACGAAGCGTGTAAGAGAGTAACTTTTGTTTGTTTGACGATAGCAAAAATTTTATCAGTAACAGTTAATTTGTTTGTTAAATTGAGAGATAACGTAATAAAGACTTCAGAAAAACTTGTATCCTACAAAATGGATGGTGTGACATGCAGGTCCTCCATCCCCAACATGTTCAAATAACGGGGTATACATAGTTATTAGTACCAAGCTAATTTTTATGCTGTTAATTAATCATGGTATGTATAATTTGATGGCCATCTTGTCCTACAAATTCAGTGGTTCAATTTCCCAGTCCTACGCTCTGAGCATGTCAATGTAAAATTTTCATTTATAAATTAGATAAATGTTTTCTTATTTCAATAACACACAACGTTTATACATATTGTTGGTCTCATTTCTTCAATCTTTAGTTCATAAAAGACTACTAATATTGTTTTTATCGTGAATACACTCCATCGCGCCAAGTAACGGTTGTCTAAGTAGCGCCAAGTAATAACTATGTATACCCCGTTATTTGAACATGTTAGGGTGGAGGACCTGCCTGTCAGACCATCCATTTTGTAAGACTAAAGTTTTTTTGAAGTCTTTATTAACTGACAAATTAACTGTAACAAATTAACTGATCAAATATTTGCTATCGTCAAACAAACAAGGTACTCTCTTACGCGCTGCGTTATTCACTATCATCGAGAATTTTTGCGAGAGAATACTTGGGCGTCTCGTCGATAGGAAACTACTGACAAAAATTTAGCCTGTTACTAATCATTTAAAAAACCCGTGCTGTTCTGTGGACTATATGGTCCAATAGGGAATATGCATGAAAATTTTTTTTCACATTTATTTTCAGAATATGAAAATACTGTTAATACTGTAATAATATTTAAAAACGAAATTAAAATCCGACAAATATCAAGGAAGCTATAAGCTTTTAAAGATTATTATTTGTCTCTTTCTTGCAAAAATACTAAAAACGGAGTTTTACGTGTATTTTAAATGGTGAAAGTGTAATATGACGTCACATAACATATCAAGAGGGCTATCACCCTCTTTGTCTAATCGAGAATTTCAATCATTCATATCTCGCTTATTTTTAAAATTATTTAAAAAGTAATTTTACCTTGATATTTGTCGAGTAAACATGCTTCAATTCAAGTGAAAAAAAATTTGCATGCATATTCCCTATTATTCATACTAAGTTTTATGTAAAAATGTTTCATTTAATCATTCTAAATAAATATGATGTGCAAAGTGTCGGGTTAACCTGAATACCTCGGGCTTTTGGAGCATAGTTCGGACTATTCGAGCATATCTTAAGCAGTATACATTTGGATGGATAAAACTCGTCTACTAACATACCAAAAACTTTATTGTAGAATATATTCATGAAAATTGTGATTTACACTAAAATCAAAATTTTTATAACCTTAGGAGCTAGAAAAACTTTACAAAACAATCCAATTGCTGACCTGACATTTGTGTCTGAAAATTATTAAAGGAAATTTTTATAATTACAAATTTTGAACGTCAATACCATTTCAGAAAATATTCGAAAATGTTTTACTTTTTACAACCAACTAACAGCTAATAATAAATATAAAATTTATTTTATTTTTATTAATGTATGTTAAACTTACTTTTTTTAAACACAATACGTAATATTTATTAGCCCCTTTCAGATGTGAAATTCCACTTATATTTTTTAATCATTAGAAATTTGTATTTCTTTAATTTATAAAAATTTGCTATTCTTTCAATGGTTACAGAGCATTATTTAATGCGGTCGTCAGATGTTGTTTTCGTTGCGGATATTTTTAATGTTCCCCAAGCTTTTGAGGACATTATGGGGGTCTCATTTCTCATGTTTTTAATATTCCTTCATTTACCCGCTTCATAGTATCACCAAAAATATTTCTCAAAGTGTTCCTGAAAATCCAAACTTGCTCCTCAAAATCTATACCATCGGATTCTTAGCACTTTGGGATATGCACACCTTATGCTTAGAATGACCAAAAAAAATATTCTATCAAAAAATGAAGTTTGTCCACAATAATTTGTGCCTTACAAACGCTCCTTATTTAAACGCTTAAAATAAATAATGAAATACGTTCGTTTTTTTAATATCTAGAGTTCTATTCACGAGTGGTTGCATATAAAGCAAAAGGTCTAAAAGTAACATTGGCCCTTGGTGGTTGGAATGATTCAGCCGGCGATAAATATTCCAGATTGGTTAATAACCCAGCATCAAGAAAACGTTTTATTAAGCAAGCATTGCAATTCCTAGAAAAATACGATTTCGATGGATTGGATTTAGATTGGGAATATCCAAAATGTTGGCAAACAGATTGTAAAAAAGGTCCAGACTCAGATAAAGCTGCATTTGCTGCATTTGTTGCCGAAATTAAAGCTGAATTTGCACCAAGAGGATTACTATTATCATCAGCCGTATCC
The DNA here is from genome assembly GCA_963920215.1 of Nineta flava. Classification (NCBI taxonomy): domain Eukaryota; kingdom Metazoa; phylum Arthropoda; class Insecta; order Neuroptera; family Chrysopidae; genus Nineta; species Nineta flava. Next base: position 3,784,419 of record OY986041.1, read on the forward strand.
CCCAGTAAAACAATCATTGACGCTGGTAAGTTTGTGATGTAGTCTTAAAAAGTTGGCAAAACTAGAATGTTGTTAACTTGTGGGTTATTATATTTTAGGATACGATGTACCATCGATAGCCAAACATTTTGATTGGGTCGCTGTTATGACCTATGATTTTCATGGACAGTGGGATAAACAAACTGGACATGTTGCACCTTTATACTATCATCCAGATGATGCGGTCTCATTCTTTAATGCCAATTATTCCATTAATTATTGGCTTGAGAGTGGACTGCCACGAGAAAAACTTATTATGGGTGTTCCATTGTATGGACAATCATTCACGTTAGAAAATGTTAAAAATAATTCCTTAAATGCAAAAGCACCTGGGCCAGGTCAAGCTGGAGAATTCACACGAGCTGCTGGATTTTTGGCTTACTATGAAGTATGTGTACACAATTTTTAATGTTCTTTAATTTTGTTCGATGAATCTTCTACGCTTTAAGGCTAAGCACACTTTGGTATCTAATTGTAATGCTTTTCTTTCCACAAACAGCGTCTCTTAGCTGACGTTTCGTGCTAAAACGATTAAGAGTTCTAAGAGAATGGGAAATACAATAATTATATCCTCGTCGCCAAACATAACTTTAATGAACGTTACCGATTTCGTAATGTTTGTCCATTTCTGGCGATTGTTAGTAGTACGAGCGCTTTTAATAGAGGGAGTTGGGGCGCAATTTGTATACGTTTATTTCGAAAAAAATACAATGGAAATAAACAGTATTGCACGTACAGAGTTTATCGCGAAAAAATTAACGAATTTAACACTTTTAACATGGGTTTAAATGGAGATGTACACCAAATAGTAATGAATAATTATTTTTTAATATTGATACACAGCGATCAGAAAATTACAAATTTTTACTTACATATAGACGTAACGTTATGTCCATTAAGCTAGCAGAGCAATCTGAACAAAACTCTATTATAATTGTCTCATAGTTAAATGCTAATTAAATGCCCAAAATTAAAAATTAAATGCTCTTTGTTGTATTGTGTTACCGCATGCTCTGCTAGCTTAATGTTAAGCTAGCAGAGCAATATTTAAAAAGTCAACTAATTATATTGTATTTAATATTAAAATATTAAGCTAATTTAATACTAATTAAATGCCCTAATTAAACATTAAATGCTCTTTGTTGTATCGTGTAACCGCATGCTCTGCTAGCTTAATGTTAAGTACGCCATCTTCATTATATTTTACAGACTTTTTCCTGTATTCGGTACTAGAGTTAGCGTAGACAATTTGGGTAGGCAAAAACATGTAGATCTTAATGTTTTAAGCAAAAATATATCTCGCAAACTGACTCACATGTACTTCGTTTGTCTAACGTGGCTCGATTTTGTGAGACGTTTGATTAAGAAGTTGGCTTAGCAAAGAAAAAATTCTACGCGAGACAATATTAGATAACCTTGAAACAAAATTAGCGTGCGCGTAATAATAGTCGTTAGAGTACGCACGTTATATTGAAAAATAAATTCGCCAATTAAATTAATTTATTTTAAAATTTCCAGATCTGTGACCGAGTTAAGAATCGTGGTTGGACCGTTGTACAAGATCCCAAGAATCGTATGGGACCATATGCATATAAAGGAAATCAATGGGTTTCATTTGATGACGTAGCAATGATTAAAAGGAAAGCCGAATTTATTAAGCATATGCGATTGGGTGGTGGTATGATTTGGGCATTGGATTTGGATGATTTTAGAGACAGATGTGGTGATGGAGTTCATCCTCTCCTCACAACACTTCGAGATACCTTAGCAAGTGAAGTATCAGAATATGAAGCACCTGAGCCGTATATGCCGGAGGAAATGACTGAACTTACACAAATCGTTACGGTGACAAAAGTACCGACGTACACAATGAAACCAACGGCAAAACCGATCGAAGAAATGCAACAACCTGTAAAAGTAACGTCTGCAAAACCGATGATTGCCGAACCACCGGTTCGTGTAACAAATTCTGATTACAAAGTCGTATGTTACTTCACAAATTGGGCTTGGTATCGACAAGGAAATGGAAAATTCTTACCATCAGACATTGATCCGGATCTATGTACGCATGTCGTTTATGGTTTTGCTGTACTAAATGGTGACGAATTTATTATTAAGCCACATGATAGCTGGGCAGATTACGATAACAGTAAGTAAATTTTGGATACAGAGAAGTGAGACAAAGTCTTCTCCGGAAAGAATAGAATATTCAATTCGCATAGTAATTAGACTTTTTGCTTTTGCCCTCACGTAATTTTCTTCGAAATATTTTCTTCGCCATGGATTAATTTCATGGGATACCTATTGGTCTAACAGATGGCAACATAAAAATGAACTGATAAAATTTAGTCGTGATTTTTCTCATAAGTTTCCCATCATATCGTCATAGCAAGAGCCAAATTTTGCAGAAGTGTCAGGTGAGGCGGAGAGTGTGGGTGGGGACCAAACGTGTAAAGTTTTGAAGAATAGATCGAATATAGTTATGAAAATTGGTGTAGTATTACATATTGAAAATAGAAATTGAAAGAAAATATTCGCAGATGTGTAGGTTGAGGCCCAACCGCTCCCAGAAGCGGTAAAGTGGTTAACTTTAAGTTGAAATTGAACTCATAAAACATAGTTATGCAAATTTGTTTACCACAAGCTTACGATACAATTAGACTTTTCATAAATTTGCAGAAGTTACAAGTGAGGCTAAATGACCAAATAATTTAACTTTCGAAAAAATTTTTATGTGAAACTTCACCTGAGACTTCTGCAAGAAGCGGCTCTTGCTTTGACGGTATAATGGGAAACTTTTGAGAAAAAAACACGACTATGTTTTATCACTTTTATGTAGTCTATATTGAACTTAAATTTTTTGTAATAACACTTTCAGGAACTTGTCAAGGAATCACTCTACAGTCGTAGCCTTAGGTAATTTTGAAGAGAGTGGTAAACAATTGTGCAGGGTTGATGAACTCGCAGGTGGCATTTCGCCCTTGCGTAATCTGCATACGTTGACAGGAGATTTTTTGGGTTATACATAATTTCACAGTGTAATCAGACTCTGAAGCCGAATTGTACACACCGACATCAATTTTCCTTGGTTTAACAATAACAAGGAGAAGGCACGATCTAAGAAAATTACCCCATAAGGATAATTGATGGTGAAAGTTAGTTACCCCATAAGCCTACTAGCCAGTGAATTCAGAAAAAAAAACAAAGCTCTCCAAGTTTACAGCACAGCGCATATAATAATCACTGAAAATTCAACGATACTGTAGCGCAATGAGTAGCGATCTTGACAATCAACCAGAGAGCCAGTAAAGGCTCTCTAAATAAAGCATTAAATAAAGTTTGTGTTTTGATTTTTATGAAAAATTGTTCTTGAAATAAACCGACTTGTTAATTGCGCAAGATGTCAAATTATTTTTTCCTTTATATATTTTTACAATAATTATCATTCTGGTTCATGCAAAAAAAAAAATTAAATTAATGTATAATAAAAGTATTGCATTGTTTAATTAACAAATTGATTTTGGAATTATTTAACAATTAACAATTGAGTAAAAGTATTTCCTATAAATAATTTTAAAATTATTTATGACAAATTGACAAATAATAATAATATTTTAATGTTTATTATTCAAAATCAGGAATAACTAATTGCTTTATAAAAAAAAATTAATCTAATAATTCTTAATTTTTATTAAAAAAATTACGCGGATCCTGGCTTTTTGGTTAATAATCAACTGGGCTACTCATTACGCTACCGACGTGTTTTATTTATGGTGAAATTTATAATGCACTGAAAAGTATTAAATTTAAATATACCCTACGCTAAAAAGTTTTAGAGTTTTAGTGCTTTTATTTCGGAATTCTTTGTTGCACTTTCACAATTGATTACCGTTAGGTAAGGAAGTGAGGAAATCAATACCCCTCAGTCATGCATACCTACCCTTTGTAAGATTAATCAATTCATATGTGAAAAGTACTCTAATACCAGGATTGTAGACTCTGGAACCCAGAACTTTATAGTTTAAAACCCAGGACTATGCAGCACAAAATTTAAGAATATACAACCCAAAAATGGAGCACAATGCTAAATAACTCTAAGACCAGAGCTTTAGTTTATTTTCCTCGGAGGATTTTGAATACTGTATGGCAGAGAGATTTTTATGGCAAATCCAAGAAATTCACTTCCAAGCCTTCAAGGCTTGCCGTGAGTGTATACAGGACTGAAAGTTATCGCTGATACCACACGCATACCAAACTCTGCCCTCTTGTAAATGTTTAATTAGCAAAGGCGATCGAAAGAAGGGTGGCTAGGTGTTTTTTCCAAATATAACTGTCTAAGAAACTAATTTTCCAAACTATTTTCAACTGCAACCCCAAAATTAATAAAACTTTTAATGAAAAATATTTGTTACAGAATTCTACTCCAAAGTGACTGCCCTCAAATCCAAAGGCGTCAAAGTTCTTATCGCAATTGGAGGATGGAATGACTCGGCTGGAGATAAATATTCACGATTAGTAAATAGCCCATCAAGTCGCCGTAGATTCATTGCACATGTTGTAGACTTTATTGAGGAGAATAACTTTGATGGTTTAGATTTAGATTGGGAATATCCAAAATGTTGGCAAGTTGATTGCCAAAAAGGACCAGATTCAGACAAAGAAGCATTCGCACAATTTGTTCGAGAATTAAGAGCCGCTTTTAATCCGAAAAATTTGTTATTATCAGCGGCAGTGTCACCCAGCAAACGTGTAATTGATGCTGGATATGATGTGCCAACTCTTTCACGAGACTTAGACTGGATTGCCGTTATGGCTTACGATTTCCATGGACAATGGGATAAGAAAACCGGTCATGTTGCTCCAATGTATGAACATCCAGATGATTGGGAAAAAACCTTTAACACTGTATGTTTAGAATATTATCCGCATTTTTGTTTTTTTTTTGGGAATATTAAATCTTACCAAATAACTATTTTTCTAGAATTACACAATCCATTATTGGATATCTCAAGGTGCGGACAGGAAAAAACTAGTTTTAGGAATGCCACTTTATGGACAATCGTTTAGCTTAGCAGATAACAAAGAAAATGGACTGAATGCACCAACTTATGGAGGTGGAGAGGCTGGACGAGAAACTCGAGCTCGTGGATTTTTATCCTTCTATGAGGTAATGAAAATGAGAATAATCGATAACCATCAATTTCTGAATGTTTATATGAACAAACTAAACTCATCCGCCAGGAATTGAACCCTGGACCTTTGGGTTACATTTAGTATATATTTATAATTAACTTACTCTTCCGAAAAATGTTTACTTCCACAAACCTTTCAAAATCGGAGTCAAAATTAAAAGAATCATATGTCAAAATTTTTTGATTAAATATTAAACCAACGACCTTTTATGTTTTTAGATCTGTGAAAATATCCAGAAAAAGAATTGGAAAGTTGTAAGAGATCGACGAGGCCGAATGGGACCATATGCATACCTACGTGATCAATGGGTCTCATTTGATGACGCCTATATGATTGAACATAAAGCACAATACATAAAAGCTATGGGCTTAGGTGGCGGCATGATATGGGCCTTAGACTTAGATGATTTCCATAATATTTGCGATTGCGAAGAATATCCATTATTAAAAACAATTAATCGTGTGCTACGTGGCTATCCGGGACCGCAACCAAAATGCGATTTAGGCATATCCGAGAACACTCAGAGCCATCATACAACAAAGAGACCATCTGGGACTACCATGAAGGTCACGAAAAAACCGACCAGAGTATCCACGACTACTCCAAAACCAACAACTACTTCATGGCCATCTTCAACAACAACTGAAGTGACAACTAAAAAACCCAAACCAACAAATGAGGCTTGTGCAAACGACCGCATGTATGTTGAGCATGATTCCGACTGCAATAAATACTATTTATGTAATTATGGTCTTCTGCAAGAGCAAAAATGTCCACCAGGTTTATACTGGAATAAAGATCATTGTGATTGGCCAGAAAATTCTCAATGCTCTGAAATCAATGAGGTAGAAGACATAAAACCTATAAAGCCAACGACATCTAAGCCACAAACCACAATGCGACCCATAAAACAAACCACAACAAGCTCTGCGAGACCAACAAGAGTTACCACAACCAGAAAACCACAATATTCCGAGAACAGTCAATACAAAGTGGTTTGTTACTTCACAAATTGGGCCTGGTATCGACAAGGAGCCGGTAAATACACACCAGATGATATCGATTCCAATCTTTGTACTCACATAGCGTACGGTTTTGCGGTATTAGACTCCAGCTCATTGACCATTAAACCGCACGATTCATGGGCAGACATTGATAATAAATTTTATGATCGAGTAACTGCATTAAAGGCAAAAGGAGTCAAGGTTGTAATTGCGATTGGTGGTTGGAATGATTCTTTAGGAAACAAATACTCTCGATTAGCGAATGATGCTTCTGCCCGAGCACGATTTATTAGACATGTTATTGAATTTATCGAAAAATGGAATTTCGATGGTTTGGATTTAGATTGGGAATATCCAAAATGTTGGCAAGTAGATTGTCAGAAAGGACCCGATTCTGATAAGGAAGGATTCGCAGCGTTAGTCAGAGAATTGAGTGATGCATTTAAACCGAAAGGGTTATTACTGTCTGCTGCCGTATCACCAAATAAAGCGGTTATAGATGCTGGATATGATGTGCCCGTATTGAATGAATATTTTGATTGGATTTCGGTTATGGCGTATGATTTCCATGGACATTGGGATAAACAAACTGGACATGTAGCGCCGCTATACTCTCATCCTGACGATACTTATAAACACTTTAATGCGGTATGTATAAAAAATTGCAGGCCAGTTTCGCCAATTTGGTATACGCACGAGTAAGATTTGTAACGCCTAAGCTTTACCGTTACTTAAAATGTGTAAGGGTAATGATAACGTCATTAAAAATGACGCATTTATTACTCTCAAACACATGTTTTCATGAAAGATCTATTGAACAATCGGCGATTACAATGAATGCGTGCGCAATAACTCGGAAATAAACGCGGGACAATTTGATTGTACAAATGGATGATGGTTCAAATATTTGTCCTTCCTTATTTTTCGGCAATCTATTTTGAATCTCCGTAAGAGCAAAATGTTTGGCAAAGAAAATAGGAAAATATTTCTTTCGGTCGTGTTGTTTTCCTACTTTGATTGGTTCAATTTTTCCCTTAAATTGCTAACTTTAAGTCGTGTTCAATACTTGCAATGTCATCGTAGTTTTGAAAAAAATGTTTGGCAAAGACTTTTCCTACTTTGACCTGTCACCGTATCTACAAACCGTATAATCTATTTATGAAATTAAAACCGCTGTAGCTTCGAACCTACCTGCCGCAGAAAGCCTAATGAAAATTCATCTTTTTGAAATTCGATTTCGAAATAAATGTTTTTTCTAAGAATTCCACTTGGTTTTACACTTTTTTGTGCTGTAATAATTCACTTAATTTTATCTCAGAATAAAAATTCGCCATATAAGAGTCTCTTTTTGCCCTAAAGACTAATCTATAAACCATGACTAAACTAATTTCCCATTTCCCACGGTGGAACTGGTGTTACGTAGGTAAATAAATTTTTTACATACGATTTTTTTTTTTTACAGAACTTCACACTGAATTATTGGATAGAAAAAGGAGCATCACCATCGAAACTGATTATGGGTATGCCATTATATGGTCAATCATTTAGTTTAGCTGATACAAATAATCGTGGTCTAAATGCAAAGACTTATGGGCCTGGTGAAGCTGGTGAATTCACACGAGCTGGTGGTTTTCTCGCATATTATGAAGTAAGTTATACAAATTTCATATTAGAGATTATTTAAAGTAAATGCCTTTGTAGAATGTTTCATTGTATAATCAGCAATATGACGTCTTTATGAGTTCTTTAAGCGCTCTTCACGATTTGGACGTCCTACATTTTTATTGAAATGAAGTCTTAGGTAAAGACGTCTCGAGGACGTCGAATGCGTCACTTTAAGAATAACACAAGACTTCTTAAAGAAGTCTTATACAGCTCTTTTTTTTGACTACGAAAAAGATCTTAAAGAGTTCTTGATTCTGACCTCTTTAAGAGCTCTGAGTGAGGTTATTTTTTTTGGTTGTTAAATGCGCACACACAATTAATTATTCTTAAGATTTGTTTTAGTACTTTTAATGAAATTTATTATAATCAATGACTTTGAGTACAAATTTCGAAGTAAACTTCCTTGCGTTTGAACTAAATCATTTAATTATAACTATATATATTTTTTTACTGTTACTGAATATACACTCAGAACAATGATGCAGAGTGTGTGTATAACCTGCATGCGCTATATTGAATCCAACCAAACCTCCGAAAAAAATACTTCTTAACAGGCTCTTATTTCTTTTTACGAAGTCAGAAAAAATGACTTCTTAAAGAGCTCATATTTCTGACATCTTGCAAAGTCAGAAAATAAACTTCTTACGAAGTCATAAAAATCAATATCTTAAAAACCTCTCAATTGAGAGTTTAGAAAAAAGAGGCCATTAAGATGTTATAATTGTACTTCCTAAAGAAGACTTCAAAAATACTTCTTTTTGAAGTCTTTCTGGCATATTTGTTTACTGGGTATTGCCGTCTTTGCCATAATGGCACTTGGGGTACAAGCCTAGTGCTTCCGGAGAGTTGAGGGCCCTAAAATGACGAAACGCACGTCTGTCTGTATAATTTGCATCCAAATGAGTGCCATACTTTCATAAAAAAAATTTTTGAAGTAATAACAAACAAATGGAATTTGGTTTCAAATTATAAAACCAAAGCATTTTATGGTTTGTATTAAGTCAAAGAATATGAAACAAATCTGTGCCGCTCAAAAATTCAATTGGTTTGCAAATGGATCGATAATTTCGTTAAGAAATAATTTGGCAGCACCAATTTGGCCCCTGGGACATGCAATCTTGCAATAATAAAAATTCGTTACGCAGGAGCTGCTTCAACTTAGCGAATTTCCTTAGAATAAATAAATCACTCTATAGCGGTCACAATGTTAGTCTGATCATAATGAAATGTCGTATACGATTTTAGTATTTGCAAGTCCAATTTTATTAATAAATGACATACGTCAAGGGGAAAGGGGTGGGGGTACTATAAAGGAGGTATAAAGAAAGAAAAAAACACAAAATATAAAATATCTCTCTTAATATTAGAACAATCGAAAAATGCGTAGAGAATAAAGTTGTAGAAAATAAAATTTGCTACAATTCATCACCTTATCATTTTTACTCAAAAATCTTAAACCGTCAATATTTCTGTACATATTAGTGTAACAGAAAAAATGATAAAACACAAAATTACAGTAAAAGTTAGTACCTACAACTTTACCCTTTACCCTTGTCTGATTTTACCCATTAACGAATATGACCATTTGAATACCAAAAGCGCCTCAAATACCAAATTTCATACCGATAAAATGGAAACTGTGACCGCTAGAGTGATTACTGACGCAGATATATATATATATATATATATATATATATATGTATATATATATATATATATATATGTCCATAGATATATATATATGTCCATAGATACTATGTAGATAATTTTGTAATACCAACAAATATATAAAATATCGGCTATAAAAAGAATAAATGTACACTCCCGTTCAATAAAATTGAACAGATCTGAACCGAATTAGTCTCTCACAACTTTGATAATTCTTGTAATGTTTTTTTACTATACTTCCATTTTTTTTTTCACACTTAAAATATATATTACTTATCTCTGTTTATAAATGAATAATTACACAGAGAGTCACAAAAGTGAGGAGTTTTATGGAATGTAAGAAAATTAACATTCCAGGTCTGTTCAATTTTATTGAACGGGAGTGTACTTAGATAGATAGATACATCTTGGGGTCTAAAAAGTATTGCACTTCGACCTTATGATCCAATGTGCTCCACCTTCTACTTCAGTCCGACAATATTCGCTTCTCCCATATGTTGTCAATAGCCAGGGAGCTTGTTTATCAGGTCTTACTGATGGTTCATATATTCGGGATGAGATGCACCGAATATCCTGTATCTGCTGTAACCTAGAGGTTTGCAGTCAAAGATTATGTGGCTGGATGTTTCTTCCTCCTCGCCTCACAATCTGCACACAATGGGACTCCATAACGAGGCCACTTCCGCAGCAGATAATGCCCGGTAATGAATCCGGTAATCCTCAGTAGTTGCATCCAGCTCAACTTCAGTACCTCGACAAACCAGTCCACCAGGGTTAATTTTCATTATAAGTTGGTTTAAATCTGTATTTCTTTCAGATCTGTGATCGTGTAAAAACTCGTGGATGGGAAGTGACCAGAGACGCGCAAGGACGAATTGGACCGTATGCAAATAAAGGAAATCAATGGGTTTCGTATGATGACGTATCAGACATTAAACGAAAATCCAGAATGGTGAAGGAAATGGGTTTGGGTGGTGCAATGATATGGGCGTTAGATTTAGATGATTTTAAAAATCGTTGTGGATGTGGGAAACATCCATTATTGAATACGATCAATAATGAATTACGTAGTACATCACGTTACAGCAGTAATATTTATGCACGTGATAATAATTGTGCGTAAGAATCTGTCTCGTATAGGGTTATGTTTTATTATATATATATAAAAAAAAAAGACTGTTTGAATAAAATTTTGGAACGCCACTTTCGCCAATTTGTGGGAAATGTGAGAGTTCCAAAAATAAAACTATTCTAATAATTTTTTTAAATAAATTTTTTATTTAGATTTTACAAAACGTATTTTTATTTATTTTTTGCAGTCTTACTCCATGCTTCTCATCCAAAATCATTTATTAAAATAAAATTTCCAATTCGTCCCAATCGCTAGATCAGTTTTTGTATTATAAATACGTATTTCGATTACAAAGTAGTCATCATCAGTATACATTAGCTAGTCGTAATTTACTTTTTGACAATTAAAAATAGATAGAAAGTGGAGATCAATAGAAAAAACAATTAAAGTATAATAAATTTTATTGAAATTACTTTTGTCAAAATTACTTTCATTCAAGTTTACTCTTGTTAACATGACTCTTATTAAAATTACTCTTATATTGTCTCGGGATATGTTATTCGTTGCTAATTTGGTGACAGTTTCATGATGTTTCTTGGTTGGGCCTTGCTTTTTGCCTTTTGTATATTGAATTAGATTTCCTATCTATTTCTAATTGTCAAAGAGTAAATTACGACTACCTAATTTATACTGATGATGACTACTTTATAGTCGAAATACGTATTTATAATACAAAAACCTGGTCTAGGTATTGGGGCGAATTGAAAATTCTAGAGTACTCATTAATTATCATTTGATAATCTAATATTTAAATCTCCAGAATTTATCGCAGAATCTGGCATTAATTCCCTCAAAATCTTAGTCTCAAAATAACTTTATTTCAAAAATAAACATGTAAAAAAAAGACTACAAAACTTTTTATTCCAAAATTTTGTAAAGAAACCTTGAGGAATTTAAGGTAGTTGACGTGATAATGGACATACTTATAGAATGTTCCAAATTTTTGCACACTTATTGCGGGTATTATTAGACCCTCACACTTACAATTTTAAATCGATTGACTGTCCCAAACTCGAGAATAAAAAGCTACAAATTTAGATAGATAGATTGTAGAGGCTGCCTTGGGCGGGCACCACTTCAACCATAAGGTCCATTGTGATGCCTAAGGATGGAGGATGTGAGTGGAGTGGAAGCAGTTTTTGAGTATAGACTTGGAATTGGTAGGATGTGCGGCTGCAGCCGACTCTGGTAGGAACTATGCCGATATTCATCTGGAGTTCGTGAAGGAAACTGCAGAAAACCTTCTCACGCATAGCCGGTTACTTCGTTCTTGTCCATACGCCGACAGTTTAGTCAATTAGCCGCCCCTTTTTTTTCTCTTAATAATTTTCAAACAGCCGATGTTGGGATTCGAACCCCACCTAGTTTCCAAGTAGGCTACATCCGAATAAATAAATTTAAGAAATACCAAAAAAGCTGATGGTTCAATGTCGGGTAATTGGATTTCATCAGATTTTGTTGCCAATACACCAAAAAACATCCTTTCAAAGACACTACTCGCTACAGATAAAACAATCTTATGGGCCGGTATCCGTTGTTGTTGATCGTTCCTTCCAACAACAAAATAAACATCCGCTAGTCTTTCGTTATTAAATAGAAAACTAAAACGTTCTCTGAGTGTGCTTTTGGATGCTTGCCATTCACCAATATCAAACGAAGTAGTCATTTTAATGTAACCTAACAAAATAATTATTATTATTAAATAGAACAAATAAAAATAACAAAATAAAAAAAATAAAAAATAATTTAATTAAAATAATTTCAAAGAAAACTTACTAAAATAAAAGAAAAAAATTAGTTTAAAATGATTACAATTTTCTAGAAACCACAAAGTTTAATGAATCATCTGTTGATAATCTCATCTAATAGCGTTTTCTTTTGACCAGAGGTGGGCGTAGACGGCTCGCCGGATTCGAACAACTTTCATTAAGCTGGGTGAGAGTAAGTAAAAAAAGGTATGTTTTGAAGTAAGACGGAACGATATTTCAATACAGGTTGCCTATCGATAATTGCCCAATAATTTATTCAATCAATTTATAATTAGTTTTATAAAATATTTATTGTTTAAAAAATATCATTTACAATATGGAGAGATACACCAAAAAACATAATAATAATAATAACAATTATAACAACAATAATGATGATAGCAATAACAATAATTACAACAACAACAACAACTATATGTATTCCCACTTTATGTAAACTTTAACCATTTAGAAATTAGTAACAAATTACCAATCCTCCCCCGCCCCCACCCAGCTTTATCATTGGCATCTTTTTTGTATCCAGTGTCATCAAATTCCCATGACACTATTCCCCCTACTAAGAAAAAATAATTAAATCAAGTAAATAATCGTTTGTTAGTTCTCCGATATGAATAGTTAAGGCAAATTATTCGGAATTTCCTAAAATCTAATTCTAAAATCTAAACTAAAGCTAAATCGTCAAAAAATTTACAAGCGGTAAATGTAAAAGATCAAAAGATTTATATTTTATAATTTATATAACAATTATATTTTATTCATACCCAAATATATTAAAAAGGTACATTTTATGCCCCAAATTACCAGCCCAAAATTCCAGAGTATGTATTCAATGTATTGTATGTATTGTATACTTTGAATCATAGTGACCATAAAAAATAGTTGGTATTATTAAATTTTTTTCAGAAAATGTTTTAATTAAAAATGAAAATAATAATAATTGGTAGGATACCCTATATTTTCTCTATCTCTCTTCCTACCTCTCGCTCAGAGCTGAGTACAGTCAAGGTCTGCCCACCTATGCATTTTGACGTGCGCACTGAGACCATGCTGTGTTATCTGTTAGCACAGCATGGTCTCACAGCACATACACAGTTAGCCAATAAAAAATATAGAAAGTTACATTGCCGTAGTAAAGCTATAAAAAAACTAAGCAATTAATTTGCATCATATTTTTATCGGGCAATATTGATTGCCTTTCCCATCCAACGAGAATTCAAAATTTGTAGTCGACATAAGTAATACAATTGTGATTTAATTCTAGTATAAAAGATAAGAAAAATCTCATCTACAGTTTCCGTGTTCTCATTCGCTAAAAAGACAACATTCGTAGTCAAGAATGTTAGTAAACAAATTTAAAAATTTGAATTTATTTTGTAACAAAAAAAAATTATATGTATATAAAACTCTGATATTTACCAAACAAAAAATTACGATGTCTGAGAAAAAGATAATGTTGTAAAAAATGTTCTTTTTCAATAACTGTCATATCAGAAATTTATATAAAAAGTCATTGTTAGTAATGATTATATAGCATTGTACTCATATATTAGGATTCATCTACCGCTATTGATGTATTAGGGCATTAGGCGAAAATAATAAAGAATACTTGACAAGTTAATTTTTTAAGTTAATTATTTCCATTTCTGTTTTTTGAATATTATTATTTTTTGGAATTTTTTATTGCAATAACGACATGTATTGACAATCATATTGTATTAACAATCATAATATTATTATTCAAACTTGTCTTTAAAATAATTAAAACAAAGCAAAATGTTACATATGCAAGTATTTTTTAAACAATATAAATGCAGAAAGTACTTTACTTTGTTCACATCATTGGATGTAGAAATAAGTTTATTAATAACAAAATTGAATTCAATTTAATGGCAAAAAATGTAATTAATGACTCAATTCTATACAATTAACTTATTAATTGTATTGATTATAATTTCGTTATCATTAAAGTTGTTTCCACATCCGATAATATGAACAAATTAGTAGTACAATTTTATACGTTTTAAAAATATTTGCGAATTTAATATTTTACATTATTTATTTGTTGGCTAAGACAAGTTTGAATAATAATATTATTGTTATTATAGTCAATAATGTAAAAGCAGAGAATCCCACCAATTATTAGCAAAGACAAGAAACATTTTTGTGAAACAGTGACATCGTGTCGTAAACGGGAACTATTATTGCGTGTCTCTCTTTAAGGATAGAGACGGCCATCTATACCAAAGAATACAATATACATAGAAGCGTATAAGTGCGATTTTTATGTTACTGAACATTTTTAGTACCAATCCTGACCACTAGATGACAATGCTGTTCGATTTCGGTATTTAGTGCCATTATCAGCACAAACAACTGTATTCTTTGGCAGAACTTAGTACCAGTTGGACGGATCACATCGAAGAGGGGATGTACTTCAAATTTATATTAAAAGGGAATCCACCAATATTGATAAAATTTTGATGAATTTTTAGAATTAATTAGTCAAAATTTTTTAATTTTAGATTTTACAAGCTGTATAAAATATTAATATTTGTTTTAGCGAATTTCCACCAAACGAAATGCAGCTATTGTTTTGCACCTATATTGGAATTTATTTTAATAATTTCATTTAAATGTGAGTGGGCTCTCTAGCGGTTTATTCCGATTGGAATGAAATTTGGTATTTGAGTCGCTTTTAGTATTCTAAAGGTCAAGTTCGTTAATGGGTAAAATCGAACGAGGGGAAAGGGGGTTTAGAGGGAGGAGGAAACACAAAATTTGACTATCTCCCTTAATATTTGAAAAATCTAAAAATTTATCAGGAGTTAAGTTGTAGGTACTAAGTTTTACTGTAATTTTGTTTCTTATCATTTTTCTGTTACACTAATATTTACAGAAATATTTACAATTAAAGATTGAAATTCTAAATATCTCTGTTCACATTAGAGTTTGAGAAAAATGATCAAGTAATGAATTGTAGAAAACTTGATTTGCTATTCCTTATACTTTACTCCTTATACTTTTTTCGATTATTCTAATATTAAGAGAGATATATAATATTTTGTGTTTGTTTGACACGAATACATAAAATATATTTTATTGTAACAATTTTGATTGTCGTTTCCATAGTAACTATAAACTATAATCGTTATTTTTGCTATTAATAAATTTAATTTTTGCAAATACTAAAGTCATATCAGATATTATATTTCATTTTGATCACACTAAAATTATGACCGCTAGAGAGTAATTTATGTATTCTAAGGAAATTCGCTATGTTGACGCAGCTTAGAATACAATACATACTCTGGAATTCTAGGCTGGTAATTCGGGGCATAAAATGTACCTTTTTAATATATTTGTGTATGAATAAAATAAAAATTTGTTATAAATTTTTTGATCCGGTACCGCTTGACCGTTTTAATAAAAGAGTTAAATTTTTGCTAAGAATTTTAATAGAATTGAAAAATAGTTTAGACTTTTAGAGATAGCGGTAAATTTTTTTGATAGTTTTGAAATCCCTAATAATTTTCCTAAACTATTACACATCGGAGAACTAATAAACAATTATTTACCTGATTTAATTATTTCTTTTTCGTAGAGGGTATAGTATAGTGTCATCGGAATTTCATTACACTGGTGGTATACAATAAACATGCCAATGATAAGGCTGGAAAGGGGGGTGGATAATTTGTTAATGATTTCTCAATGGTTAAATTTTACATAAAATGGGAATTTTATGTAAATTCATCAACCTGAGTTTCTTCGAATTAGTTTATTTTGAATTGAAAAAGTGAAAAGTACTATTCGTGCTAGTGAAAATTATTTTTCGCATAATTTCTTTTATCAAAAAAAATTAAAGTAGTGATTTTAATAATGGAGAATACATCGCAAGTAGTCTTGGATAAGATCAGCAGTGGAGGTGCGACACCTACCACCTTCCCGTGGTTTCCATCGAGTAGTATAACATTCAGTATATTGGCCAAGAGTAGGCAAAACTATTTCTAAATTGATTGAATAAATTATTGGGAAATAATTAGTAGGGACAACCTGTATTGAAACATCGGCCCCCAGTCTTACTTCAAAACATACCTATCTTGCTTACTCTCGTTCAGTTTATGGAGAGCACTGTTGCTCTGAAGAGCATCCAATGCCTACCTCTAATTAATTTTGCATTCATCCTTGAGTAATAAAAATCTTATTATGCAGACACCTGTTATAAGATTTTGCATTCGAAAACCCAAATTCAATTATTTTACAGCCTAGATAATTGAAAAATCATACGGAATTTTTTTATTTCGAAAATCGTGGCTCCTGGATGCTAGCAGTCCATCCATGGAATTTCGAAAAAACCAATTATACCATCTAACTGTTTTTTTGAAATTTCGTAGATGCGGTGTTTTGCCTGTTTGCTTGCCTTCTCTGTTTTTTTTATTTACAAGAAATAAAAATATATATTAAATTAAAATACATCTTATACTCAATATATTTAAAATTGTATAGATGCATCTCTGTTCCGCGTGAAAGACTGTATAAAGACGCCATTTCAACAAGAAAGTCACCATAATATGTAATACAAATATTAAAACATGTGTAAGTAAATATGCATGCAAATAAACAGATTATTATTATTATTAATATTATTATTATTATTATTATACATTAATTTCATTTTAATACATCTAAATCAATTAATTATTTTTTGTTTTGATACGATAATTAAAGACATCTTCAAAATTGATAAAAATATAAGTGTTTTAAATTGAGTCAGGTTTCGATATAAATAATGTTTTTAGACAAAAATAGGGGCGAACAATTTTTAATATCTACAACGTTAGGACTAAAGTTTAAATACTTTTGTTTATATTATACCATCTGATCATTTAAAATAGTTATCACTCTTTAAAGTAGGCAGTTCTAGAAACCATGTTTCTAACAAAAATTGCACAATTTAAAGGAGAAAACATAATGAAATAATTGTATTTTTGTTCCATGTTACGCCAGAAATAATGGGTGCATTGAACAAGTTATTTTTTTATGATCAACATTTTTTTTTTTAATTTTCCGTGTCTTATATTGATCAAAAGTTGTACCACGCGGACACGAATGCATGGAACAAAAATAATTATATAATTATTGCATTATCTATCCCCTTTTTAAATGACACTCTATATGATTGTGGTAAATCACTATGACTTTAGCTTGATATGTTCATACAATTTTTACCAATGTTTTGAATATTAATGGAATGATTTTACCGAAATTCCTCTAAAGAAAATGCTTTTGTACCATTGTTGGAATTTCGTAAAAACTTCTTCAAATGTCCATCGATCCTACCTATTAGATGTTAAAAATCACTATCGCTAAAATTTGTATATATATATATATATATATATATATATATATATACATATGTACTTTTTTTAAATGTCTGTGGGCTCTCTAGCGGTCACAGTTTTATTCCGATTGGTATTCTAAAGGTTAAGTTCGTTAATGGGTAAAATCGGACGAGGGAAAAGGAGGTTTAGAGGGAGGGGAAAACACAAAATTTGACTATCTCCCTTAAAATTTAAAAAATCGAAAAATTTATCAGTAGTTAAGTTGTAGGTACTAAGTTTTACTGTAATTTTGTTTCTTATCATTTTTCTGTTACACTAATATTTACAGAAATATTTACAATTAAAGATTGAAAGTTAAAATTCTAAATATCTCTGTTCACATTAGAGTTTGAGAAAAATGAATGAAAAGTAATGAATTGTAGCAAACTTGATTTTCTACAATTTTACTCCTTATACATTTTTCGATTATTCTAATATTACGAGAGATATTTAATATTTTCTGTTTGTTTGATACGAATACATAAAATATATTTTATTGTAAAAAATTTTGATTGTCGTTTCCATAGTAACTATAAACTATTATCGTTATTTTGACTATTAATAAATTTAATTTTTGCCAAAACTAAAGTCATATATGAAATTATATTTCATTTTGAAATTCGCTAAGATGACGCAACTTTTGCGTAACGAATTTTTTTTTAACTAATAAAATTCATATCTTCTAAAATTTCAATTTTATTTAAAATTGTCAAAATTTCATTTAAAAAGGAATGCAGACAAACAATATAAAGAAAGTTTATTCCGTTCGAAAACAATAATGTTTTGAAATTATTTAAACAATTTTGCTTTAAAAAAATTTATATATTTGATAGAAATGATTCATCAAAAAAATCGCAACAGAACAGTTTTCGAAACTCATACGCCCATTTTAGCTAGCCTACACCCAATTTTTTATAGGTAAAGTTCATACAAGACATAAATATATTAATTTCAATGTAATAAACAGAGTAGAATATTATTAAATACTATTGGGATCAAATATATTTGGTGAATAATTTAATAATTTTAAATTTTGTTTTGAAAATTAATAATTTAGAATGGTTCAATTTGTTTGAACGGGAGCGTTTGATCTGTGTATTGAAACTAAGAGTAACGATATCTAGTATCTAGATATATTTAATGTGGTATCTTTTTGTGGATTTTAGATAATTCCAATTAACCTATTTATAAATCGGTCCCTATCGTATTTTATTTATTACAAGCCGTTACTCGCCCACTCCGCTGAGCGTAACTTAAAGCTTATAATAGTAAATAATTATTGATTTTAATGATTAGACGAGTTTTATGGCTTTATTGTGATATTATCTATTGGTACAATAATCAATTTTTCGTTATTTCTAGCCTAAGGATTCGGGTTGTTAAAAAGAAAACAGAAATCCAAAAGGGAAGCGCACTCGTAGAGATAAGGGAGGACCTTGACGAGCAAAGCAAATTTCTGCTGTTGTCCGGGTTGAGGCGCTGCAAGAGTTGAACGCAGTCCAAGGTACGTAGAATATGAGGACAACATTTTTTACCATTTTTAATTGAATTAATTTGGTATAGTGAAAATTTGTTATAATTAAACGAGTTTTATGGCTTTATTGTGATATTATCTATTGGTACAATAATCGATTTTTCGTTATTTCTAGCCTTCGGATTCGGGTTTCAAAAAAAAAAAAGAATGCGAAAAGAGAACAACCTCCACAACCGTAGAGGGCAGGGAGGACCTTGACGAGCAAAGCAAGTTTTCGCTGATGTTCGGGTTGATTCGGATTCGGATTCGGGTTTTCAAGAAGAACAAAGAATGGGAAAAGAGAACCACAACCGTAGAGATAAGGGATCAGGACAAGCAGAGTAAGTTTTTACTGTTGTTCGGGTTCAGGCGCTGCGTGCAAACAGTTGAATGCCCTACAAGGTATGTAGAATATGAGGCCAAAATTTTGTAACATTTTGAATTGAATTAATTTGGAATAGTGAAAGTTTATTGATTTTAATATTTAAATGAGTTTTATGGCTTTATTGTGATCTTATCTATTGGTACAATAATCGATTTTTCGTTATTTTTAGCCTTCGGATTTGGGTTTCAAAAAAAAAAAAAAAAGCGAAAAGAGAACAACCTCCACAACCGTAGAGATCAGGAAGGACCTTGACGAGCAAAGCAAGTTTTTACTGTTGTTCGGGTTACAAGGAGGCCTACTAGGTATCTAGAATATGAGGCCAAAATTTTGTAACATTTTGAATTGAATTAATTTGGTATAGTGAAAATTTATTGATTTTAATATTTAAATGAGTTTTATGGCTTTATTGTGATCTTATCTATTGGTACAATAATCAATTTTTCGTTATTTCTAGCCTTCGGATTCGGGTTTCAAAAAAAAAAAGAATGCGAAAAGAGAACAACCTCCAAAACCGTAGAGGTCAGGAAGGACCTTGACGAGCAAAGCAAATTTCTGTTGTTGTTAGGGTTGAGGCGCTGCAAGAGTTGAAGGCAGTACAAGGTATGTAGAATATGAGGACAAAATTAGCGAATATCCTTAGAACATATAAATGACCCTCTAGAAGTCACAATTATAGTCTAATCAAAATGAAACCATACCTGATATGATTTTGGAGGCCAATTTTATTAATAAATGGCGTACGCCAAGGAGGAATGGGGGCAGAGAGAAAGAAGAAAACACAAAAATATAAAATATCTCTCTCAATATCAGAACAATTATCGAAAAATGTATGAAAAGTAAAGTTGTAGAAAATCGAGTTTGATACAATTCATTATCAGATTATTTTTCTCAAACTCTAATGTGAACACAGATATTTAGAATTTTAACTTTCAATCCTTAATTGTAAATATTTCTCTAACAGAAATATGATCAGAATCAATAAATAAATTTAATAGATTTTTCGATTATTAAGGGAGATATGCTAAATTTTGTGTTTACCCCTTCTGTATACCTCCCTTCCCCTCCCCTTGCCAAATCACCGCAAGAGTGCACAAACACGTATATATATATATATATATATATATACATACATAAAAATTTTAACGATGCTCATTTTTAACATCTAGTACCTAGGTAGGTAGAACCGATGGACATTTGAAGAAATTTTTTTACGAAATTCCATCATCGGTACAAAAACAATAGTTGCATTTCCTTTCAGGAAAAAAAAGCGATGCACTGAACATTTTCTTTTTGAGTTTTTCTAGGTGGCTCAATCAAATCCATTCTCATAATCAAATTCTGTGTTTATGAATCGTAGTATTTCACGTAACACTTCATAGTCAACATCAGTTACATCAACAGGATTATGTTTACGTTCCTCCAAGTCATGGTCGGACATCGCTTCGAATACAACACTACGTGCTGATGGTATGAGTTTATGGACATGCGACTCTTTACCAGCAACTGATAATGCAAACCAAACTCTCGAGGTTAACGACATGCTGGCACTTTCAATTGAGTTGATGGGTCATTCTAGAAGTCACCTATCAGGCGCGGATCTAGAGTTCAATTCACAGCCTAAAAAAAATTATTTAGAATAAGAAAAAAAATTATATATTTTTTTAAATTGTAATAAATTATCCATTGAAAAAATTTTTCGATTACGAAATTCGTATTATACCAATTACTAAAGCACTAGAAAAGAGTATTAATCTTGGGAAAAGATTTTTTATTATTATTCTTGAAAAACTTTCAAATTAAGAATTAGAATTAAAGAAAACTAATTAAATATTTGAATGGACAATTTTTACAACTGGAAATAAAGTTTTATCGAAGTTTAAAAAGTAAATAAATATAATGAAAACTAAAGTTTATAAAGAACTTTAAGATATCAATATTCGAATAATTGCTAAAGATAGTTATTTTGATTATTAATTTAAAAAAAATATCGTTGAAAATTATTTTGAATAATTAATTAAACTTCTATCAAATCAACCAGGATTATTAATAACTAATTGGAAAATATTTGGTACTCATCAGTTGATAAAGATTGATTGAACAGTAGCATTTGTTCAGTTGTAATAAATTACGAAACTTATTTATGGACTTTAGCGTTATTTTGTGGAATTCCAAATTAATAACAAAGTTTTATTTTATTTTGCGGTTTCGATTGTTACATCATTTTCAGGACTGTTATGATGATGATGTAACAATCGAAACATGTCAACTCATAATATAATTTTGTAACATACAAAATAATAAAAAACGTGGAATCGCAAAATAAAATAAAACTTAGTTATTAAATTACATAACATTCTAGATTTCATTCCCACCATTTAATTATCTTAATGCAAGATTTGTGTAAGACGCAACAAAATTATAATTACAAATTAATAATATTTGGGAGGGGGGGTCATGACTCCCCATGATCCGCCTCCTGGATCCGCGCTTGTCACAGTGACTGCACAAAATATTGTAAGTTTATCATCAGAAAATAAGAAGTATTTTAGTCATTATGATATAATAATTATTACCGTATTGCATTCCTTGTTCAAATTTTTGCGCCTGTTGTTCCATGGTATGCGTTTTCTCTCCTTGGTCATTTATTTTAGAAAAATTAAAGCTCTTAAATAAAAATAGGGACATTTCCTTCCACTACAATCTCTCTGTTGAATTGCCAGACACCATTTTGAGTTGTGATTTGCACCTGCAGTCAATTTTGGTGATTTCATTGATGCTGGACTAATATTTTTACAATAAACACTAAACGTTTCTTTAGTCCACCGGTAAGTAAATTTGTAGATAAGTAGAAGGGTCGTTCCTTTTTGGTCCATTTTATTTGGGTTCGTTTTAAGTTGCACTTCCACGTTTTAATTGAAGTCGCATATTTTATTTACAGGATATTAAATAATTGTTTTCTTATTGTGTTGAAATTCTATTTGTAGAATGTAATCAATAAATATTAAATAAAAATTATTTAACTGAATGAATACTTGAGAATACAATCATTTAAACGAACTGACCCGGCTCAGTTTAATGCGGACTGAGGAATGAATCCACAAGCGTTGGTCAGCTTTAAACTAATCAGCAACAAAATGACGATAACAAAATTATGCAACATTATTAAATTTTATTGCACTTTTAACAAAACAACTATGCTTTTAGGCCTGCGGCTTATCCCAATTTTATACATTTTAATGTTCTCCGGTGACTAAGACAATTTTTCGTAGCCGATTGATAAGGTTCGACGCTGCACCAAAATTTTTTTCCAAATGTAATTTAAATCTGTTGAACACGATTTTCGAAGATACTTGGCTGTATAACGAGACAATTAATTGTCATAAACAATAAGAAACTGAAATTCTATTGGCATTTTTTTCTAGTACTTTGATTGCTTTCAAGCAAAAAATGTTTTCTTTTTTGTTGTGAAACCCACTATTTTCCGAGATACAATTATGAAAGTTTTTAAAAATACGCTTCCATCGGTTTTACGCTGTTATTTAAAATGAAATTTTTTTCAAAATTATGTATAAAAAATTCGTTACGCAGGGGCTGCTTCAACTTAGCGAATTTCCTTAGAATACATAAATCACTTTCTAGCGGTCACAATTTTAGTCTGATCAAAATGAAATGTCGTATATGATTTTAGTATTTGCAAGTCCAATTTTATTAATAAATGACATACGTCGTGGGGATGGCGGGGGGGGGGGGGGGGTAAAGAAATAAGAAAAAAACACAAAATATAAAATATCCCTCTTAATATTAGAACAATCGAAAAATGCGTTAGGAAAAAAGTTGTAGAAAACCAAATTTGCTACAATTCATCACCTTATCATTTTTGCTTAAATTCTAATGTGTACAGAGATAGTGAGGAATTTAATTTTCAATCTTAAACCTTCAATATTTCTGTAAATATTAGTGTAACGAAAAAAATGATTAGAAACAAAATTACAGTAAAACTTAGTACCTACAACTTTATTTCTTATAAATTTTTCGATTTTTCAAATATTAAGGAAGATATGTCAAATTTTGTGTTTCTCCCTATCTTTAACCCCCCCCCCCACACCCCTTTACCCTTGTCCGATTTAACCCACTAACGAACTTGACCTTTTGAATACCAAAAGCGCCTCAAATACCAAATTCCATTACAATCAGATTAAAATTGTGACCGCCAGAGTGATTACAGAGACATATATATATATATATATATATATATATATATACATATATATACATATGTATATATATATATATGTGTATATATATATTTAATATATATATATATATATATATATATATATATATATAAATTTTACAGCTGATGATTTTTCTACTAGGTAAATTGCCAGACACAGTTCTGAAGAGGATGTAACAATCGAAACATGTGTCAACTCATAATATAATTTTGTAACATACAAAATAATAGAAACGAGGAACCGCAAAATAAAATAAAACTTTGTTATTAACTTGGAATTCCACAAAATAACGCTCACGTCCATAAATAAGTTACGTAATTTATTACTAATGAAAAAATGCTACTGTTCAATCAATCTTTATCAACTGATGAGTACCAAATATTTTCCAATTGGTTATTGATAATCCTGGTTGATTTGATAGAAGTTTAATTAATTATTCAAAATAACTTTCAATGATTTTAAAAAAAAATTAATAATCAAAATAACTACCTGAAGAAAATTAATTCAATTATCAATTGAATAAAATTATCTTTAGCAATTATTCGGATATTGATATCTTAAAGTTCTTTATAAACTTTTGTTTTCATTATATTTATTTACTTTTTAAACTTCAATAAAATTTTATTTCCAGTTGTAAAAATTGGCCATTCAAATATTTAATTAGTTTTCTTAATTCGATGGACATTTGAAGAAATTTTTTCGAAATTTTGACTTCGGTACGGGACCAATAGCTCTATTTCCTTTCAGGAAATTCGCTGAAAATATAAAAAGGTATCAAGCAGCTGTGACTGATTGACGAGAAAATATAAGAAAGCTATGTTATAATTTGCGTTAAAACAAGGGTAAACCACAGAACTATAAATTTTACGAATGTAAATAATAATTTTTTTTGGGTTTGATAATGTTTTTGCAGGCAGCGTCAATCATAAAACTTACATAATTATATTGAAATTAATATAAATGTCAGGACTATGAGAGATGTCCATTACTTTGCACCATTTGAAAGATTAGTTGTAACACGCAGAGACGGCTGACAAAATTTATTTTTTAAATATATTTGTTTACACAAAGTCGAGTTTTATGAAAAGAATTGAAAACGAATATTTTTAATTATTCGGTGTTTGTTAATTTGTTTAGAGCGGACATTTTGTATAGGTCACTCAAAGAAAACTCCATGTATTTAAAATTAGATTTAAAATGTTGAGATGGATTTACTAGCTGATAAAAATCATTATCGTTAAAATTTATATATATATATATATATATATATATATATATATATATATATATATATATATATATATACCAGGTGTTTTTAGCGAATTTCCTCCAAAGGAAATGCAGCTATTGTTTTTGCATCAATGTTGGAATTTCGAAAATTTTTTTTCAAATGTCCATCGATCCTACCTATTAGATGTTAAAAATCACTATCGCTAAAATTTGTATATATATATATATATATACATATATATTCCAATCGCCCGATTTTACCCATTAACGAACTTGACCTTTAGAATACCAAAAGCTACTCAAATACCAAATTTCATTACAATGGAAATAAAATTGTGATCGTTAGTAGCTTTTGGTATTCTAAAGTTCAAGTTCATTAATGGGTAAAATCGGGCGATTGGAAAGGGGGTTTAGAGGGAGGGGAAAACACAAAATTTGACTATCTCCCTTAATATTTGAAAAATCGAAAAATTTATCAGGAGTTAAGTTGTAGGTACTTAGTTTTACGGTAATTTTGTTTCTTATCATTTTTCTGTTACACTAATATTAACAGAAATATTTACAATTAAAGATTGAAAGTTAAAATTCTAAATATCTCTGTTCACATTAGAGTTTGAGAAAAATGATCAAGTAATGAATTGTAGCAAACTTGATTTTCTACAACTTTACTCCTTATACATTTTTCGATTATTCTAATATTAAGAGAGGTATTTAATATTTTGTGTTTGTTTGACACAAATACATGAAATATATTTTTTTGTAAAATATTTTGATTGTCGTTTCCTTTGTAACTATAAACTATAATCGTTATTCCGTTCTATTTTGGCTATTAATAAAGTTAATTTTTGCAAATACTAAAGTCATATCAGACATTATATTTCATTTTGATCACACTAAAATTATGACCGCTAGAGAGTGATTTATGTATTCTAAGGAAATTCGCTAAGTCGACGCAGCTCCTGCGTAACGAATTTTTTTTTAATTTGACATTTGCAAAAAAATTAATAAATAAGTTTAATACAAAAAATTATTTCAAACAAAAGTTTGCTCATTTGAAAGCCTCGATCAATTCCAAACGCATGTTTATTTTTAGGTGGTTAGGTTCTAGATCTTGGTTAAATGGTGGTCAATTTCATTTTTTCAAATTGAACCCTATATTTTTTTAAGTGATTTGTATTTTAGGGGGGTAAAAAGATAACATTTATCTGAAAAAAAATTTTTTTAATGCATATTTTTTGTGATCAGAGCAAAAAATAACAGATATTTCCATTGATTTCTTATGCGAGAACGATTGTTTTTAAGAAAATTCGTAAAATGTAAGAAGTGTTTATATTTAAACACGGAATCGTCGAGAATTTTTCCAAAATTATTTAGGTATTTACATCAGTGTAGGACTTAGACTAAAAAGTAACTTTTCTTCTTTCTTTTTTCCTAGTTTTAGTTTTTTGTTACAAAGTTATAATTTTTTGCTTTTCTGTTGATTTCTTCTTTCGTCGGTTCTATTTTTCGTTAAATAGTTTTATCGTCTCTCAATTAAAATTTTAAATATTAGTCGAACAGTTCCGTGAGTTCAGACTTTTTTTAAGGGAATTTTTTAAGGCTATTTAAGAATCTTTTTCTATAAGAGTTTTTAAAATATTTGCAAAAAACGAAACCTTTTACAAAACTGTTTATCACTTTTGCAATTTTTTTATGCGGGACTTCAATTTTTTCAAAAACTTTCTAGATGCAATTACGAACCGAATGATACCTTGGTCATATTTTTCTGAGAAGGCGAAGTGGAATTCGTAAAAAAAGCTCATGTTTAATAGTCTACAATAATTACTATGAATTCGAAATTTAAATTTTGTTAAAATTTTATTTATTATTTATTGTATTCTTAAAATTTATTTTGCGTTACTCCTGTTTTTAGGAAAACTATTTTAACCTCTTTTAGATTTTAGGTGTGATACAAAATCGTTGCAAAATATTTGTGGAGACATTAATCTGTAATTTTTCAGTTTTTCCTAATGTTTTTTTCTTTCAAAATTTTGTAAAACATTTTCAAATAATCCAATAACTTTTGGGTCAGCTTGTTAACAATAGGATTAATATTTGAACAAATATATTAAAATTAACCATTATTTTATTAGGTAGGGGTAATTTTATTAGTGCTTTGCAGGTAACTCCTTAAATATTGTCGGGTATTGGCTAACAAAGTTATTTGTTCAGTTACATTTTTTGAAATTGACACAAATAATCATAATTTTATGCAAAAATACAAAAATATTTAACTCAGGGACGTATATTAGGGGGTGTTAAGGGGGTCGGGATATATCCGTGCTACAAAATAGTACACGGTGAAAAATTTTCAGTATAAATTACTATGGGCGCATTCTACCAGTGAGCCATAATGACATTATTCAAAAATTTACTTCAGAACTAAACTCATGTCGTATTTAACTCGCAATTACTAACAATGTGACATTGTTCATTCAGAAACTCTACAATTTAATAAATATAAAAGAAAATTTACTATAAAGAATCTTAAAGACTTGTATCGATACAAGTTTTTCATAGTAAAGATTCATAGTAAAATTTATAATTGGCAATCAAATTTAAAAATGAGAATCAAGTTTATTTGACAACAAGCTTATATTCATTACTCCGCTTGCGTTTTATTGGTACATCTCTGGCTTCCGTTGTTAAAGGACTAAAATTTTCAATTTAATTTACCTTTGCTTCCACTACTTCAAAAATTTATCCACACTTCTACCAAATTTCTATTTCTGCTAATATTTTTGCATTCTATCTCTCGTAGCGGGATCAAATACCAGTTTTTAAGTTTTATCATAAGCTTTAAAAAAAAAAGTTTTATCAAAATCGATCCAGAAGTTTTTGCGTGATGCTCCTGCAAACAAACAAATTTAACGAACACCAGATGAATATCGGCATAGTTCCTATCAGAGTTGGCTGCAGCCGCATATCCTACCAATTCCTAGTCTACTCACAAATTCCTTCCACTCCACTCTCATCCTATCATCCTTAGGCATCACAATGGACCTCATGGTCGAAGTGTAGCCCGTCCAGGACAGCCTTTACAATCTATCAATCTAAACAAACAAATTAACAGGCGTTTACAATTTTATAATATTAGTGATTTACTATAGTTTTTTGAAAAAGGTCCCATCAGGGTCGGACTGGGCCGAATGGGCTCGGGTGGAATTTTTCGATTTTTCAAATATTAAGGGAGATATGTCAAATTTTGTGTTTCTCCCTCCCTTTAAACCCCCTTTCCCCTTGTCCGATTTTACTCATTATCGAACTTGATCTTTTGAATACCAAATGCGCCTCAAATACCAAATTTCATTCCAATCAGATTAAAATTGTGACCGCTAGAGTGATTACAGAGACATATATATATATATATATATATATATATGTATATATATATATACATATATATATATAAATAAATATATATATATATTTATATATATATATATATATATATATATATAAATATATATATATATATATATATATATATATATATATATATATATATATATATTTTTGTATATTAGGTAAGCTGTCAATAACTCGATCGTAAAAGCTGCTATTCTCATCATCCTTGATAAGATCCGATTCTGTAAATATAATCAACGAATCCAACATTTCTTGCCCCAATAGAGAGCGAAGCCTCGTTTTAATGCGCTCCAGCGCTGAAAATCGTCTTATACAAGTCATTTGCGTGAACGAAATAGGGAATATGCATGAAAATTTTTATTCACTTGAATTGAAGCATGTTTACTTGACAAATATCAAGGTAAAATTACTTTTTAAATAACTTTAAAAATAAGCGAAATATGAATGATTGAAATTCCCGATTAGACAAAGAGGGTGACAGCCCTCTTGATATGTTATGTGACGTCATATTACACTTTCAACATTTAAAACACACGTAAAACTCCGTTTTTAGTATTTTTGCAAGAAAGAGACAGATAATAATCTTGAAAAGCTTATAGCTTTCTTGATATTTGTCGGATTTTAATTTCGTTTTTAAATATAATTACAGTATTAACAGTATTTTCATATTCTGAAAATAAATGTGAAAAAAAATTTTCATGCATATTCCCTATTGTGAGAATTAAACAATATGCAGCATAGAAGGTGGTGTACGTGATGATGTACAGATGTACATGTTATATTGTGATAAAAGTTTAAATGCACATGATATGCAACTTTGGCAGACGTCCGAACCGCTTCGGGAAAAACACATGGCATCCTTTGCAGTTTGATCTAAGACATCTTCGTCGTCTTTTTCCTCACTCTGAGAATCTGAGTCAATCATGTCTTGCTGCCCAGGTAGAACGTGCTCATTCATCACAAAGAGTTTTAGACAGTTCAAAACATAAATAATTTTATGAATAGATTAGATAGATATTAGATTCGATTCGATTACGATATAATGCATCTCTTAAAGAATGTCAAATGTCGTGTATTATGATACACGTCAAGATCGATTGATTCGTTCGAAAGTTATCGCCGTTCAGAAATTTCCAAAACAAGTTTTAAATTTTCTGTTTCATTTCTAAGTAGGTATGTATGAACTATCTACTTTACATGTGGGACGCAAGAGCCGGGGGCCCTAACTTCACGGGCCCCTTTTCCTTCGTACCGCTTGACTTGTGGCAAAGCCCGTAAGCCAGGCGGCAAACGCCACCTCGACTATATGGTCAGATCTACCCTGGATCCAATCTTTCTTAACGATTAAGTTTTACTACTTAATCGTTAAAGAAAATTTAGTCTAAAGTTCAGAATTTAAATGACTATAGTAGATTGTAAACATGAAAATGCGCCCATAGTAAAGCGATGCAAAAACTATAGTTTACCTTTGTGCATTGCAGGACCCCCCCTATGAGGATTCTATTGACTATAGCTACGCCCGCGATTTAACCCATATAGTTTGTTCGTTTGAGATTAAAAAGGTTTTACTTACCATACAAAAGGGATAATCATAAAAAAAAAACCCAAATAAATAAAATGGAGTGGGGGTAATCGATGGGTTTTGTGGATGTTCATCAATTTTCAATTTGATGTCATTCTCAACTCGTCTTGCGAGCGGATCTGTCTTAAATTTTTAAAAGTGTTTGTGACCGTTTGTAGTTGTGCATTTTTGTTTGTGATTTTTTGTGTTTTTGTTTTTGCATATTTTTAATCATCTTTTCAAAAATGCCTTTTGAAAATGGTGAGAAAGTACAAGTGCGTAGAAGGTATGTAGAATATGATAACAACCTTATTTAACAGTTTTAATTTAATTCATTTGGTCCTAAATTGTTTATTAGTGCATGATTGGTTTTATATAGGCTATAAGGTAGCTGGATATTAGTGATGTAACGAATTTTCGCATTCGCGAATATTCGCATATTTTTTGACATTCGCATCCGCAAGAAACGATGCGAAAGTTTTGTGAATGTATTTTACAAACAAAAAGGTAATTATATATGGATGGATATGGAATTGTAATACTGATAATTAGAACTGATAAGATTTATATATATTTTTTATTTACTTATGTTTGAATAAAAAAAAAGATTATGGAACAGTTTTGAGGTAGGCAACTAAATTAGAAATACTTTCTCGTTTGTTTTTGTTAGTCACTTAAATATATTTGCTTTAGGTTGGTTTTGGTAAATTGTCGCGAAGAAGGCGGCAAAGAATTTATTTTAGCAGCACCTAGCTGTTAATTTTCTCGTCTTTTTATTTCGTCATATTCATTTTTATGTTTAGCTTCTAGGTGATTTCGCATAGCACTAGTGGTCCTTCCTTTGCGAAAGTATTTTTTATCACACAACTTGCATTTCACATATTCAGCGTCATAAATTGTGAAATAAGTCCAAACTTCGCTAACATGTGCTTTACTCATGTTTTTATATCACTTTGTCACATTTGAATAACACTTAAATTTGACAAATGCAATAATACTAAATAATACTAAACTAATCTAAAATTAAAACAAAAAAACAAATCGAATGAACTTGTGTTGTGTGACTAACTTCGTTTATACAACCTGTATCGGCTCGGCTATGTTGGGTTTAAACATGACACGAAATGTCAAACCTGTATAACATTTTGCGCGCGCTTTATTTGAAAGTCAACATTCGCGTTCGCGAATATTGGAGATAAATATTCGCATTCGCGAATGTGAAAAATCCATTCGTTACATCACTACTGGATATAAATATATTGATAGAATTTATGTACAGTCCTGTTCAATAAAATTGAACCAATCTAAACCGAAAATCTATCACACAACCTTGTTGGTATCTGTATTAAATATAGTAAACAAATTATATCAAATTTGTTAAATTTTTAACTTAGAATGCTAAGTTTACATATATTTTTTAACGGCTTACTCTATTAATATTATTATTATTTATATATATTTTTTTTGATTTTAATACATCTAAATCAATTAATTATTTCTTGTTTTTATTCGATAATTAAAAACATCTTTAACATTGATAAAAATGTTAAGATATAAATTAAGTAAGGTTTCTATATAAATAATGTTTTTAGGCAAAAATTACACAGTTTAAAGGGGAATACATAATGCAATAATTGTATTTTTGTTCCATGCATTCGTGGCCGCTTCCTACAGCTTATCTGTTAAACGGTACCAGATAGAGAAAATATTTATTCACACAGAAATTTTCTGATAAAAGCAAACAACTTTTGATTGAACCTTTTTTCATACATCTGGCAATTTTGGTGTAAATTTTGCATTTACGCCTGAAATAATGGGTGCATGGAAAAAAGTTTATTTTTATGTGATCAACATTTTTTGTATTTAAACATTTTCACTATCTTACATCGATTGCACCACGCGGACGCGAATGCGATATGATTGTGCAAAATCACTATGACCTTAACTAAATATGATTGTATAATTTTTACCAATGTTTTGAATATTGTTCTATAATTTGTTTGTTTAACTCTGGCAGTAGAAATGCATTTTTTGTTGTTGTCGAACGGAATGATTTTTGTTCATATTATTTAACCAAATGTAAATTTTAAAAAAAATTAGTTTTTTAAAACATTTTTTTAATTTTTAAATTGAAAATTATTTTTTAAATTAAAAAAAAAACATTAATTTGACCATTTAAAACAATAAAATAAATTTATCAAAATATACGATGCACAATTTTTGCTAATACCCATTTGAAAATGATCCAATAAATATAAATAAACCAAATATTGCTCTACCAAATAATCATTTAAAAATGGTTATCAACAATAAAAATATTAGTGATTATGGGTTGATAAATATTATACAGAAAAATGTGAAAACCCTTCGTTTTAGTATTGAATTTCCATGGATTTTTGATGGGTAATTTAAATGGCCAAATTTGTGATTTTTTTTTAAACAAATAAATATTTATCTTCTAAAACTTCAATTTTATTAAAAAATATCAGAATACCATTTAAATAGGAATGCAGACACACAATATGAAGAAAGTTTATTCGGTTCGAAAACAATAATGTTTTGAAATTATTTAAACAATTTTGCTTTAAAAAAAATCTACATATTTGATAGAAAAGATTTATCAAAAAAATCGCAACAGAACAGTTCTCGAAACTCATGTGCCCAGTTTTGCTAGCCTGGGCACCAAATTTTCTATACGTAAAGTGAACACAGGATACAAATATATTGATTTCATGTAATAAACAGAGTAGAATATTATTAAATACTATTGGGATCAAATATATTTGTTGAATATAATAATAATTTTAAAATTCCAAAAGACAACAACAAAAATGTGGTATCTATTTGTGGATTTTAGATAATTCCATTTAACTTATTTATAAATCGGTACTTATTGTATTTTATTTATTACAAGCCGTTACTCACCCGCTCCGCTGAGCGTAACTTAAAGCTTATAATAGTAAACAATTATTGATTTTAATGATTATTCGAGTTTTATGGCTTTATTGTGATATTATCTATTGGTACAATAATCAATTTTTCGTTATTTCTAGCCTTCGGATCAGGGTTTTTAAAAAAAAGAAGGAGATTCAAAGGAGAAGCGCACCTGTAGAAGTTCTGGAGGGCCTTGACGAGCAAAGCAAATTTTTGCTATTGCTCGGGTTGAGGCGCTGCAAGAGTTGAACGCAGTACAAGGTACGTAGAATATGAGGACAATATTTTTTAACATTTTTAATTGAATTAATATGGTGGCCTTTCGGCCTTTTCAAGAATTTTTGAGAAAATGTAGCTTTTATACCGATGATGAAATTTCGGGAAACAATCTTTAAATGTTCATCGAACCTGCCTAGTAGATATCGAAAATCACCGTCTATTTATGTATGTATGTATGTATGTATATGTCTGCATATGTGTCTGTTCGCGCTCTTTAGGCTGCAATTTTAGGTTGAATGAAGTGAAATTTAGTATAGCACGTCACCTATCTGTATTTGAAAGGCCAAATGCGTTAATGGATGAAATCGGACAAGGGGAAAGGGGGGATTAGACAAAAGGGAAAAAAAAATGTTGAATTTCTCTATTAACATTAGAGAGAATGACTTAAAGTTAGATAATGCAATGTGAGGGTGTTGCCTACAATCAATTTTCGCACTACTTTCATCATTAGCTCTTTAATATTAAAGAGAACAAATAAATCGATTTTAATTTCCGACGCGCCAAATTGTTTCTCTTGTTAATACCTTAATTGTTTATCTTGTTGTATTGTTAGCTATTTTTGAAAAGATTCTTAAGTGTCGTTTTTCTATTGAAAATAAAACACTGGTATAATTCCAGCTTAAACTGGGTCGACTCCAATGCTCACCATCTTAACTATTCGAACTTCAATTAAGTTTTTCTCGAGTTTGAGACAGTCAATCGATTTCAACAAATTTAAGTGTGAGTGTATCAGAATACCTGCAATAAGTGTTCAACAATTTGGAACATTCTATGATTATGCCCATTCGCACGACAACCACCTTAAATAAACAAACATTTTTAGTTAGCGTGTAAACAACTATTTTTGTTAATTAAATAAAATATTTCAAAGCTAAAGATTATTGATACGTTTAAACTTGTTTTCACATCTTTGAAAATTGTTTCTTTTTTTACAAACAAGTTAATAAAATATCAAAAATAAATTATATCAGAATCAGAGAAAGATTTACAACAACAATTATGACTAGACAAAAATACAGAACAAAAAAACAATTAGATTGATCCAAGATCAATCAAATCAAATCAATATAACAATTAAAAGGTTTAATTACTTATTGAAACATAGATCGTGTGCTTCAAATAACACTTCAATTGCAGATCGTAATGATTGAAATAAAACTTATAGAAGCTTTTGGTCTATGAGCTGCTACATAAAAGTGAACTGATAAAACATAGTCGTGATTTTGTCTTATAGTTTCAAGTTTCCCATGATATCGTCAAAGCAAGTATTACATATTAAAAATATAAATTGAAAGAAAATGTTCCCAGAAGTGTAGGTTGAGGCCCAACCTCTCCCAGATGCGGTAAAGTGGTTAACTTTGAGTTGAAATTGGACTCATAAAACATAGTTCTGCAAACTTGTTTACTGCAAGTTTCCGATAGAATTCGACTTTTCATAAATTTGCAGAAGTTAAAAGTGAGGCTAAATGACCAAAAAATTTAACTTTCGGAAAAAATTTGTATGTATCAAAAATATAAAGTCACCTTACTTTTTGAACACATCTCGAATATTATTTCAATGTAATAAACGGGGTAGAAAATTATTAAATATTAGGATCAAATATATTTGGTGAATATAATAGGAACTATATCTAGTATCTAGATATATTTAATGTGTATCTTTTTGTGGATTTTAGGTAATTCCATTTAACCTATTTATAAATCGGTCCCTATCGTATTTTATTTATTACAAGCCGTTACTCGCCCACTCCGCTGAGTAACGTCTTTCATGGCTTTATTGTGATATTATCTTTATTGTGTTATTATCGGTACAATAAATATTTTTTATTTCTAGCCTTCGGTAATGGAAAATGAATTGATGGATGAACAAAGTCAATTTTTATAATTGTTCTTTTTGAAGCGATGTGACCCAAAACCCGTAAATGACAAAAGTTACACGACGCCGTCCAAGGTATGTAGAATATGATGAAAACTTTTTTAACTTTTTTAATTTAATTAATTTGGTAGTCCTTTGGGCCTTTTAACGACTTTTCGAAGAAAATGTAGCTATTCTGTCGATGAAGGAATTTCGGAACAATATCTTCTAATATTTATTGAATCTGCCTAGTAGATATCGAAAATCCCCGTCTATATATGTATATATGTATGTATGTATGTATATGTCTGCCTACATATCGGGTTGCGCTTTTAGACCGCAATTTTAGGGTGATCGGAATTAAATTTGGTATAGCACGTGACCTATCTGTTTATGAAGGCCAACTTCGTTAATGGACATAATCGGATAAGGGGAAAGGAGGAAGGAGGGCTTAGATACAGGGAAAACATAAAATGTTGAATTTCTTTCTTAACATTAGTAAAATGATAAGTTGAAATGTAAAAAGTTTTAGAAAATATATTTTACTACAATTCGTTGCCCGACCATATTTTCTGCAAATCTAATACTAGAGAAATATTTGCAATTTAAATTCTGTACTCATAATTATGAATATTACAATCATGTATCACCATGGCTACTTGATTTTTACAACCTTAAATGAATTTTCTGGAAAGAGTGGTGTCAATCAGTTTAAGATTTTAAAATACTGTATCATAATTGCTTAAAATTTTCCTTATTTTTAAAAGGCTCTCAAATCTACATTTTTGGAATTTGAAGGATAATCAATGGCTTATAATTTTCGATTCTGATGATAGCTGCCCTATTTTTGCCTGATCGCTTTCATTTCACTGAGATGTCGCCACATAAAGTAGGTGGATTTTTGAAAAAAATGTTGTTTTTAGATAGCTACAATTTTTTTCTATCAACTCGAAATCATTTGAAATTTTCAGAGATGATACTTCATTGTATCCCCTGAAAGTTTCAAGTTTGGAATGGAAATAATATGACATTTTTTGTTGTTTATTATAAGTTGATTATTGACAACTGTCGGTAAGCACTTGTGTTGCCAACTCCTATAAATTCGCGTCCCCAAACTCAATATCAAAAGTTGCTAAAACTGATTCTACCAGGAGCGGACTCAGGATTTTGTTCTGGGAGTGGCACAACAAGCTAGTGGCGGTAAAACTGTTTGGATTTGTACTCCAAAAGTCGGCAGAGAAGTCGCTAAACCATTTTTGTCGTCAAATCTTTTTGTTTTTCGTGGCTAAAACTTAAACAAAAGTCGTCACTTCTAGCGACAAAGTCGCTAAGTTGGTAAACACTGGTACGCACGATTTCATCAAGTTATTTTTGTGCTCCAACTTACAAGTCATCAATCACTCTACACAATTGTTGTCATTGTTGTTAACTTCACTTTTAGTGACACTACAAAATGAATAAGTGTATTGTTGGACTGTTGACAGGAGGAGGTTCTCAAGTCAACCCCTATATTTTTTTAAAAGGTATGACCACGCATAACTTTTTACAGAGTAGTTCGATTTCGATAATTCTTTTTTTATTGGAAAGGGTATACTTCGAAATTGGTACCATATGAATTTGAGGAAATAAATTTCATACCTAAGGCTTGAAAAATAGGGAATGGTTGATTGTGCACCAAACCTGACACAGATATGTAGTTCTAATAACACTATAAGTCATAAAAAAAACAAAAACTTTTTAACAAAAAATAGAACCGATGAAAGAAGAAAGTAACTGAAAAGCGAAAAAATAATAACTTAAACCTTCAAAAAAAGAAAGGAAAAAATAAATATGTAACTTTTTAGTCTAAATAAGTCCAATTCTTGGAAAAGTCCGATTGCCTAAACTATTCATATCGTAGAACTAATAAACAATTATTTACCTTATCTAATTATTTTTTCTTTGTAGGGGGTACAGTATCATGGAACTTTATTGACACTGGATACAATAAACATGGTTTAGAAGATTATGTGGCTTCAATGTTCGGTGGGACCGAACTTGAAGAAGCATCTAAAAAATTATTGTTTTTTAATTTTTTGATATTTTAATTCTTATTCCTTTTCATTCGATCTCCTTATTTCATCTCCCTACCTATTCCTTTTTCCTATCCTTCTCCTGATGGAAGACGCCTACCACCTTCCCGTGGTTTCCATCGAGCAGTATAATATTCATTATATTGGCCAAGAGTAGGCAAAACGATTCCTTAATTGATTGAATAAATTATTGGACAATAATTGGTAGGCACCTTGTGTTGAAACATCGTTCCGTCTTACTTCAAAACATTTTTTTACTTACTCTCACTCAGCTTATGGAGAGCCCTGTTGTTCTGAAGAGCCATCCATGCCCACCTGAGGAACCATGCAGGAACCAGAAGACAACGATCAATGTGTTAATGACCAATGTGATAATGACCATTGTGATAATGACCATTCAATGTGATGTGATAATAGTAGTCATTTAGTAATAAGATCTATGTATTAGTATTAAGTATAATTAAATCTATAAGTATTATAATTTGGATTTTTCTTATTACTTGTCCTTCTAAAATTTCTTTCAGACAAAAAAAATTCGTTACGCAGGAGCTGCTTCAACTTAGCGAAATTATCGGATTATCGACTGTATCGGTTGGATATATTGATAGAAAAAATAGTCATAGCCTAATAGTATTGCTAAACTGGTCGCATTACCTCCCCCCTGCAGGGAAAATTTGCTCCTCGAAGTCGTAAGAGATAAAAACATTGAAAGGCAAAATTATTTATTTCTGTTTTACTATAGGAAAAGCGAAAAATATGTATAAGAAGTTAACAATAATTAATTTTACTACAATTGGGATTCTTATCATTTTTGTTGTTACGCTGATATTTACAACAATATGGACGACTTAAGATTGAAAACGAGAATTCTAAATATCTATCTGTATATGTTTGAGTTTTAGACAAAAATGATCAGGTAATGAATTGAATGAAGTAAAGTTGTAAGTAAAATATGAAATACCCTGCACCTGAGAAGTACTATTTAACTTGGCCACTGTCGAATGTGTGTAAATATTGCACGGGACCTTTATTGTGCAAAATTAACGTAAATGACCTCTATTCAAGAACTGTTAATTTTAACTACTTTAAAAAATTTATTTTAATTCGATTTATCAATAAGTTGTAATACTATGGGTCCACATAAATCTGAACGTTTTGGATGAAACATTTTCTCCTTTTTAACACTTTAACACTTTTAACACTCAGTTTAACACATTATTGAACCATTACGAAAAACGTTCCTCAACCGTACCTATATCGCGAGATGGATATTGGTCCTAGGAGAATTTTGTACAAGCTCTATTTTATGTTGAATTTGTTAAGAAATTAATAAAATAAAAACCTCTGTTAACGTAAAACCAATCATTTACGAGAAATTTGAAAAAAACATATTTTCGAGACCTTTGAGCTACAATAAATTTTTTTGCACCCGCGATTTCATTATGGACTTTTTGCCATATTTTCATGGTGCTAAAACCGTTTCAATATTTCCAGCAGTATTTTCAAGAGGTACCTAAGCCTATTTTTGTACTATTTTACAGACTTTGTAACGCTTAAAAATTTTGATCGTAGGCATGAATGTTTGCCATATGTGTGCATAAAATGGCCTAAGTCGGGCATTACTGCATGTGCATTCGTTTGTACGCGGACACGATAACTCAAGAACGAAAAGAGATAACAAGCTGAAATTTGTGTGTGAGTGTTCTAGAGCAAAAAAGTAAGGTCAATTGCAAAAAGTGCGTTAAATTGCAAAATCAGACCATGTTTGGGCAAAATGGGCCAAACTGCCTATCTTTGAAACCGTAATAGATGTAACCAAAATTTTAATAATAAAAAATTTTCTTCTTTTTAAAATAAACAAACTTTTTATGCAAAGTTTTTCCAATAACTCAATAGTTTGCTCATAATTTGTGGTCAAAAGTTCCTCGGAAAGCGAAAAATATGCTAATCTTTAAAACCGTCAAAGATTTAAAAAAGTTATGCAAAAACAAAAATGCATTATCTTCACTCCTGTTTTCAAAAAATATTAACATGCCGCTATTTACTTTTGACATCGAATGTACAGGGTGTGCAGAAATTGAAAAAGTTCGATAGGAATTTTTTTTCCACTTCAATTTTAAATTAAATTTTGCAAATCCTACTTATAAAACACGTTATCTGTTATTCTAATTAACCAGTCATCGTACTTCAAATGTTTATTTGCTGATTTGAAACATTTTGAATGATATGTAACAAAATAATGAATACAGAACATTTATTTTTCATACATTACATTACAAATACAATTATTATTGTTGACGTAAGTAACAACAGTTACCTTCAGTTCGTTTTTGCCTCAACGTATCCACCTTCGCGTTCCATACATGTAATTGTCCTTTTACAAAATTCTTTAAATCCACTCCTACATATCTCGGGAGTGATTTCTTGAACCGTTTCCCGTATAATCTGTTCTATATGGTCTACATTTTGAACAAAAATATACAAAATTTAATTTAAAATTGAAGTGGTCAACACATTCCTATCGAACTTTTTCAATTTTTAGACACCCTATACATTTGATGTCAAAAGTGAATAGCTGAATATTAATATTTTCGAATGCAGAGATTTTTATAAAGAATAACTTTTTTTCGTAAACATTATAATAAAAAAGTTTTCCATATGGAGCCAACTTAAGTAGACACACTGTATATATATATTTTTTTTTGTATATTTTTTACTAGAGATAAATACATATAAATAAACTATACAAATTAAATGAGATAGATAGAGACATGATGAGAAATGATTGAATGTTTATGACTTGAGTCATAAAATAATAAAAATTAAATTTTATGATCCCAAACTTTG
This sequence comes from Nineta flava, assembly GCA_963920215.1. Classification (NCBI taxonomy): domain Eukaryota; kingdom Metazoa; phylum Arthropoda; class Insecta; order Neuroptera; family Chrysopidae; genus Nineta; species Nineta flava. The sequence goes on from OY986041.1 coordinate 3,824,586, forward strand.
GTTGCAGCGTCTGTACTGAAAATATTTTATAGGCGGAGTTCAATGTTGCTGCAACCATGTTCTGCGTCTATTCTGTACTTAAGGTGAACTTACGCTTAAGAGCGGACTATGGATACGGGTCATAATGTATGCAATTATCATTAATTCATATAAGTTATTATCATTAATTCATATAATTATCATTAATTCATAGATTTAAAAGGAATAAATGAAAACATAAATTATATCAATTATCATTATCAGTTTTTCCATACACAAATTCGAATATCTTTTACCAAAATTTAAATAGTTTTATTATCATTTTGACGTCTCCTCGCTTGTGGTATTTGGTGGTAAAGTCGGTGGGACAGCTTGGAAAATTTTTTGAACCAAACATGTAAACCAATCTGAAACAAAAAACAAGTAATGTAACAACTAACTGAGTTAATTGTTTGAATACCCAGTATATACTGAGTTGTATATCAATGTTTGAATTGTTAATATTTTTGCCTATTCAATGTTTATAAAATATGAATTATTTGTAAATGTTTGTTTTGTGTTAATAATTAATATGGAAACAGTAAAATTTTCTTGCATTTATAAAAATTTATATTAATGTTCTTGCGATTTTTATATATTTAAATATTGAGTTATATAATTGAGTTATCAACGCGAAGCGACTGTTAACGCAAGGCGTTGATCAACGCGAGCCGTTAGGCGATGCGAAAAGTTAGTCAACGCGGAGCTTAAGAAAATCAACGGAAAGCTTTGGTAAACGCAAAGCGTTAACCAACGCGAAACGTAAGCTAAAGCGAACCGTAAGTCAGCCAACGCGAAGAGTTGGTCAATGAGAAGCGTTAGTCAATTAGAAGTGTTAAGTCGACGCGAAGTGTTAGTAAACGCTTTGTGTTTACCAACTTTGCGAAACGTTAGCGAAAGCGAACCGAAAGTCAGCCAACGCGAAGCGTTGGTTTATGAGAAGCGTTAGTCAATAGGAAGTGTTAGGTCAACGCGTAACGTAGTACTCTAAAGCGGACCGTAAATCAGCCAACGCAAACCGTTGGTCAATGAGAAGCGTTAGTTATGCAAAGCGAAGCGTCAGTGATTCGCGAAGCGAGAATTTAAGCGAACCGTTAACCAACGCAAAGCGTTAACCAACGCGAAACGTAAGCTAAAGCGAACCTTAAATCAGCCAACGCGAAGCGTTGGTTAATGAGAATCGTTAGTTTTTCAAAGCGAAACGTTGGTGATTCGTGAAGCGTGATTTCACGCGAATCGTTAATTAACGCAAACCGTTAACCAACGCGAACCGTAAGTTCAAGCGAGTCGTAAGTCAGTCAACGCGAAGCGTTGGTCAATAAAAATTGTTAGTCAATAGAAAGTGTTAAGTCAACGCGAAGCGTTATTAAATCAACGCGAAGCGTTGGAAAACGCAGAGCGATTGCCAACGCAAAACGTTAACTAAAGCGAACCGTAAGTCAGCCAACGCGAAGCGTTGGTTACTGAGAAACGTAAGTTATTCAAAACGAAACGTTGGTGACTCGCGAAGCGTGATTTCACGCAAATCGTTAATTAACGCAAAGCGTTAATCGTTGGTCAATTAAGCGTTAAGTGCTGGTCAATCAGAAGTGTAAGTCAAAAGGAAGTGTCAGGTAAACGCAAAGCGTTAGTAAATCGACGCGAAACGTAAGCTAAAGGGAACCGTAAAACACCCAACGCGAAGCGTTGGTCAAAGTGAAGCGTGAGTTATGCAAAGCGAAGCGCCAGAGTTTCGCGAAGGGAGATGTCAAGCGAATCGTTAATCAACGCTAAGCATTAATCAACGCAAAGCATTAACCAACGCTAAACGTAAGCTAAAGCGAACCGTAAGTCAGCCAACGCGAAGCGTTGGTCAATGAGAATCGTTAGTCAATAGGAAGTGTTAAGTCAACGCGGAGCGTTATTAAATCAACGCGAAACGTAAGCTAAAGCGATCCGTAAGTCAGCCAACGCGAAGCGTTGTTTAATGAGAAACGTAAGTTATTCATAGCGAAACGTTGGTGATTCAATAGTTGGTTAATTAACGCAAAGCGTTAACCAACGCGAAGCGTTGGTCGATCATAAGCGTCAGCCAATAGGAAGTGTCAGGTCAACGCGAAGCGTTAGTAAATCAACGCGAAACGTATGCTAAAGCGAACCGTAAGTCAGCCAAGCGTTGGTTAATGAGAATCGTTAGTTATTCAAAGCGAAGCGTCGGTGATTCGCGAAGCGTGATTTCACACGAATCGTTAATCCACGCAAAGCGCTAACCAACGCGAATCGTAAGCTTAAGCGAGCCGTAAGTCAGCCAACGCGAAGCGTTGGTCAATGGGAACCGTTGGTCAATAGGAAGCGTTAGGTCAACTCGAAGTGTCAATCAACACGAAGCACTAGTTAACGCGAAGAGAAAGTTAACGCGGAACGTAAGCATCTCAATGCTTAGCGTTGTTAAACTTAAAGCGTAGCGTAAGCTTAAGCGAACCGTAAGACAGTAAACGCGAAACGTTAGTCATTGTGAAACGTGAGTGCATGGGAAGCGTTAGGCGATGTAAGTCACGCGAAGTGGTGATTACTCAACTTGAAGCGATGGTTTGGCAGCGTTAGTTATTCAACGCGATCGTTTTTTAACGCTAAGCGTTAAAATTAGGCGACGTGAAGCGTAAAGCCATCAACGCGAATCAAAACTAAAATAAACATAAAAACAATACTATTTGATGTATATTATGATTGCACATGTGCCCGTCTTCGATCGACTAATTTTCAACTTTAAGCACAAATTTTGAAAAAACGGTTGACTTTATGAAAAAAGTTTTCAAACAAAAGTTGTTTATTTTAAAGAGAAGAAGATTTTTTGTCAACAAACTTTTTTTCTATCTCCTACGGTTTCAATGACATAATTTTTCCCCCTCGCCAGGGGAAACACGTTCCGATTTTGCCCATTAACGATCTTGACCTTACTTTTTTGGTTTAGAACACACACAAAAATTTTCAGCTCGTTATCTCTTTTCGTTCTTCAGTTATCGTGTTCACAGACGGATGGACAGACGAATAAGGCCGAATTAGGCCATTTTATGAATACCTTTGTGAAGCATTTTTGTCAAGGATTAATATTTTCAGGCGTTACAAAGACGGGACTAAATATAATATACCTGGTATATTTACATATACAGGATATAATAATAGTATGTATAGTTGTTATGTATACCTACGGGTCCATGGAGACCATGCCTTCATTGTCAATTGTATTTCTCATTTTTTTCAACTTTGAGGACAAATTTTGATAAAACTGTTGAGTTTATGAAAAAAGTTTTCAAACAAAAGTTGTTTATTTCAAAGAGAAAAAGATTTTTTATTAACAAATTTTTTTTCTATCTCCTACGGTTTCAAAGATATAATTTTTCCCCCCTGGCGGGGGGAAACACGTTCCGATTTTGCCCATTAACGAACTTGACCTTACTTTTTTGGTCAAGAATACACAAAACAATTTTCAGCTCGATATCTCTTTTCGTTTTTGAGTAATCAGCTTCACAGACGGACAGACGGACAGACGGACGGACGGACATGTGAAAAAGGCCGAATTAGGCCATTTTATGAATACCTTTGTGAAGCATTTTTGTCAAGGATTAATATTTTCAAGCGTTACAAAGTCGGGACTAAACTTAATATACCTTGTATTTTTACAAATATACTAGGTATAATAATGTTCTAAAAACTGTTGGAGTTTGGTCACGCAAATTGTTTCAAGATTCGTAGCAACAGCTTTGTTACTCCAATAATAAGGAAATAAATTAATGTAAAAAAACACTTTTAAAAACAAACTTTTATTTAAATGCTCTAAAAAGAAGAAAATAATAAGAAAATTGATAAATTTTATTAAAATTTTGTTGATTGTTATTTCCACAGAAACTATACTTGTAAAAAATAACCATAACCATCAAAATATGCACTTTCAGTTTTTATATTTTTTTACATTTTCCAATTTTCTGGATCACTTTTACAATTTTTCTTACCGTTAAAACCATATTCGGACTTCCAGCCGTTCTCAAGAGAGTCCGCGGTTACCAACAGACAGCTTTTTATTTTTATTTATATAGATTATGATACCTTGCACGTTAAATTATTGCAATTTTCGGGAATCTATAATTTGATTAGATGAGAAAATACAGTTATTGTTAATTGTTGATGATGAAGCTTTATACAGGTAAACGAATTTTTAAAATCGGTTAAGTATTTTTTGAGTTTATCCATTGCAAACAAACATTCAAACAATCAAATCTTTTATCCTTATAATATTACCTTAGATTCTTATTCTAAATACATATAAATTGTATAGATGCATCTGTGTTCCTCGTGAAAGACTGTATAAAGACGCCATTTCAACAAGAAAGTCACCATAATTTGTAATACAAATATTAAAACATGTGTAAGTAAATATGCATGCAAATAAACAGATTATTATCAATAATATTATTATTTTTATTATTATTATTATACATTATTTTGATTTTAATACATCTAAATCAATTAATTATTTTTTGTTTTGATACGATAATTAAAAACATCTTTAAAATTGATAAAAATATAAGTGTTTTAAATTGAGTCAGGTTTCTATACAAATAATGTTTTTAGACAAAAATAGGGGCGAACAATTTTAAATATCTACAAAGTTGGGACTAAAGTTTAAATACTCTTGTTTATATTTTACCATCTGATCATTTAAAATAGTTATCACTTTTTAAAGTAGGCTTTCTAGAAACCATGTTTCTAACAAAAATTACACAATTTAAAGGGGAAAACATAATGCAATAATTGTAATTTTGTTCCATGTATTCGTGGCCGCTTGATACAGCTTATCTGTTAAACGGTACAAGATAAGGAAAATATTTATTCACACAGAAATTAATCTGATAAAGATAAACCACTTTTGATTCAAACTTTTTTCATACATCGGACGATTTTGGTGTAAATACGGGGTAGATTTTGCATTTACGTCAGAAATAATGGGTGCATGTTTATTTTTATATGCTCAACATTTTTTGTATTTAAAAATTTTTCGTATCGTATATCGATCAAAAGTTGTACCACGCGGACACGAATGCATGGAACTAAAATATAATTATTGCATTATCTATCCCCTTTTCAATTGACACTCTATATGATTGTGCGAATCACTATGACCTAATCTTAATATGATCGTACAATTTTTACCAATGTTTTGAATATTAATGGAATGTTTTTTACCGAATTTCCTCCAAAGGGAATGCAGCTATTGCTTTTGTACCAATGTTGGTATTTTGTAAAAATTTCTTCAAATGTCCATCGATCCTACCTACTAGATGTTAAAAATCATTATCGTTAAAATATATATAATTTTTATATTAATATATATATATATATATACTTTTCAAATTTCCAAATATTAAGGGAGATACGCACAAATTTTGTGTTTCCTCCTCACTCTAAACCCCTCCATCCCAAAAGCGCCACAAATACCAAATTTTATTCCAATCAGAATAAAACTGTGACTACTAGAGAGTCCATAATCATATATATATATATATATATTTGGTATTTGTGGCACTTTTGGGAAAGAGGGGATTAGAGTGAGGAGGAAACACAAAATTTGTTCATATCTCCTTTAATATTTGAAAAATTGAAAAGTTCATTAGGATTAAAGTTGTAGGCATTAAGTTTTACTATAATTTTGTTTCTTTTCCTTTTTTCTGTTACACTAATATTTACAGAAATATTTACAATTAAAGATTGAAAGTTAAAATTCGAAATATCTCTGTACACAAGAGAGTTTGGAAAAAATGATAGGGTAATGAATTGTACGGAACTTGATTTTCTACAACTTTACTGCTTATACATTTTTCGATTGTTCTAATATTTTGTATCTTCTTATTTCTTTTTATCCCCTTTTTCACTTGAGCTATGCGATTTTATTAATAAAATTGGACTTGCAAATACCAAAATTATATCAAATACAACATTTCATTTTGATTGAACTATAATTGTGGACGCTAGAGAGTTATTTGTGTATTCTAAGGAAATTCGCTAAGTTTTCGCTGCTCCTGCATAACAAATTTTTTGTTCATATGATGATTTAACCAAATATAAAATTTAAAAGTCATTACTTATAACAAAATAAGTATTTTAAAAGATTTTTTAAATTTTAAAATTAAAATCATTTTTTAAAATTTTTAAACAAAAAAAATTTATGAATTTGACCATTTAAAAAAATAAAATAAATCTATCAAAATATACGATGCACAACTTTTGCTAATACCCATTTTAAAATGATCCAATAAATATAAATAAACCAAATATTGTTCTACCAAATAATAATTTAAAAACGGTTCATCAACAATAAAAATATTAGTGATTATGGGTTGATAAATATTATATAGAAAAATGCGAAAACCCTTCGTTTTGGTATTGAATTTTCATGGATTTTTAATGAGTAATTTAAATGGTCAAATTTGTGATTTTTTTTAAACTAAAAAAATGCATTTCTTCTAAAAATTATCAGAATACCTTTAAAATAGGAATGCAGACCAACAATATGAAGAAAGTTAATTCCGTTCGAAAACAATAATGTTTTGAAGTTATTTAAACAATTTTGCTTTAAAAAAATCTACATATTTCATAGAAATGATTCATCAAAAAAATCGCAACAGAACAGTTTTCGAAACTCATGCGCCCATTTTTGCTAGCCTACACCCAATTTTTGATTGGTAAAGATCGATTTCATGTAATAAACAGAGTAGAATATTATTAAATCCTATTGGGATCAAATATATTTGGTGAATAATATAATAATTTTAAACTTCCAACTTTTAAATTTTAAATTTTTTTTTTGAAAATTAATAATTCAGATTGGTTCAATTTCATATCTTGTATCTGTGTATTGAAACTAAGAGTTACGATATCTAGTATCTAGATATATTTAATTTGTATCTTTTTGTGGATTTTAGATAATTCCATTTAACCTATTTATAAATCGGTCCCTATCGTATTTTATTTATTACAAGCCGTTACTCGCCCGCTCCGCTGAGCGTAACTTAAACTTTATAATAGTAAAAATCTATTGATTTTAATGATTATTCGAGTTTCATGACTTTATTGTGATATTATCTATTCGTACAATAATCAATTTTTCGTTATTTCTAGCCTAAGGATTCGGGTTGTTAAAAAGAAAAAAGAAATCCAAAAGAGAAGCGCACCCGTAGAGATAAGGGAGGACCTTGACGAGCAAAGCAAATTTCTGCTGTTGTCCGGGTTGAGGCGCTGCAAGAGTTGAACGCAGTCCAAGGTACGTAGAATATGAGGACAACATGTTTTAACATTTTTAATTGAATTAATTTGGTATAGTGAAAATTTGTTATAATTAAACGAGTTTTATGGCTTTATTGTGATATTATCTATTGGTACAATAATCAATTTTTCGTTATTTTTAGCCTTCGGATTCGGGTTTCGAAAAAAAAAAAAGAATGCGAAAAGAGAACAACCTCCACAACCGTAGAGGGCAGGGAGGACCTTGACGAGCAAAGCAAGTTTTTGCTGATGTTCGGGTTGATTCGGATTCGGATTCGGGTTTTCAAGAAGAACAAAGAATGGGAAAAGAGAACCACAACCGTATAGGTAAGGGATCAAGACGAGCAGAGTATATTCTTACAGTTGCTCGGGTTGAGGCGCTGCAAGAGTTGAAGGCAGTACAAGGTACGTAGAATATGAGGACTAAACTTTTTAACATTTTTAATTGAATTAATTTCGTAGCATTTGGGCGCCTTTTCGAAGAATTCTAGCCTTCGGATTCGGGTTCGCAATATCTAGACGGACATCGCGAAGAGGCCACGAATAGAGGTAATAAAGCAAGTAGCGGTAATGGACGAGCAGAATCAATTTTTGAAATATTTCGGATTGAAGCGGTGTAACCCAAAACAGGAACCTGTAAAAGTACAAGTTAAAGTACAAGATATGTAAAGCCTTCGGATTCGGATATCCAAGATAATAATAGACTTCGGAAAGAGACCTAGACCCGTAGAGGTTAGGGAGTAGGACCTTGACGAGCAAAGTAAGTTTTTACTGTTGTTCGGGTTCAGGCGCTGCGTGCAAACAGTTGAATGCCCTACAAGGTATGTAGAATATGAGGCCAAAATTTTGTAACATTTTGGATTGAATTAATTTGGTATAGTGAAAATTAATTGATTTTAATGATTAAACGAGTTTTATGGCTCTATTGTGATATTATCTATTGGTACAATAATCAATTTTACGTTATTTTTAGCCTTCGGATTTGGGTTTCAAAAAAAAAAAAAAAATGCGAAAAGAGAACAACCTCCACAACCGTAGAGATCAGGAAGGACCTTGACGAGCAAAGCAAGTTTTTACTGTTGTTCGGGTTACAAGGAGGCCTACAAGGTATGTAGAATATGAGGCCAAAATTTTGTAACTTTTTAAATTGAATTTATTTGGAATAGTGAAAATTTATTGATTTTAATATTTAAATGAGTTTTATGGCTTTATTGTGATCTTATCTATTGGTACAATAATAAATTTTTCGTTATTTCTAGCCTTCGGATTCGGGTTTCAAAAAAAAAAAGAATGCGAAAAGAGAACAACCTCCACAACCGTAGAGATCAGGGAGGACCTTGACGAGCAAAGCAAATTTCTGTTGTTGTTCGGGCTGAGGCGCTTCAAGAGTTGAACGCAGTACAAGGTTTGTAGAATATGAGGCCAAAATTAGCGAATATCCTTAGAATATATAAATTACCCTCTAGAAGTCACAATTATAGTCTAATCAAAATGAAACCATACCTGATATGATTTTGGAGGCCAATTTTATTAATAAATGGCGTACGCCAAGGAGGAAAGGTGGCATAGAGAAAGAAGAAAACACAAAATATAAAATATCTCTCTCAATATCAGAACAATTATCGAAAAATGTATGAAAAGTAAAGTTGTAGAAAATCGAGTTTGATACAATTCATTATCAGATTACTTTCCTCAAACTCTAATGTGAACAGAGATATTTAGAATTTTAACTTTTAATCCTTAATTGTAAATATTTCTCTAACAGAAATATGATCAGAAACAATAAATAAATTTAATAGATTTTTCGATTATTCAGGGAGATATGCTAAATTTTGTGTTTACCCCTTCTGTATACATCCCTTCCCCTCCCCTTGCCAAATCACCGCAAGAGTGCACAAACACGTATATATACATATACATAAAAATTTTAACGATGCTCATTTTTAACATCTAGTACCTAAGTACGCAGGATCGATGGACATTTGAAGAAATTTTTATGAAATTCCATCATCGGTACAAAAACAATAGTTGCATTTCCTTTCAGGAAAAAAAAGCGATGCACTGAACATTTTCTTTTTGAACTTTTCTAGGTGGCTCAATCAAATCCATTCTCATAATCAAATTCTGTGTTTATGAATCGTAGTATTTCACGTAACACTTCATAGTCAACATCAGTTACATCAACAGGATTATGTTTACGATCCTCCAAGTCATGGGCGGACATCGCTTCGAACACAACACTACGTGCTGATGGTATGAGTTTATGGACATGCGACTCTTTACCAGCAACTGATAATGCAAACCAAACTCTCGAGGTTAACGACATGCTGGCACTTTCAATTGAGTTGATGGGTCATTCTAGAAGTCACCTATCAGGCACGGATCTAGAGATCAATTCACCGCCTAAAAAAAATTATTTAGAATAAGAAAAAAAATTATATATTTTTTTAAATTGTAATAAATTATCCATTGAAAAAATTTTTCGATTACGAAATTCGTATTACACCAATTACTAAAGCACTAGAAAAGAGTATTAATCTTGGGAAAAGATTTTTTATTATTATTCTTGAAAAACTTTCAAATTAAGAATTAGAATTAAAGAAAACTAATTAAATATTTGAATGGACAATTTTTACAACTGGAAATAAAGTTTTATCGAAGTTTAAAAAGTAAATAAATATAATGAAAACAAAAGTTTACAAAGAACTTTAAGATATCAATATTCGAATAATTGCTAAAGATAGTTATTTTGATTATTAATTTAAAAAAAATATCGTTGAAAATTATTTTGAATAATTAATTAAACTTCTATCAAATCAACCAGGATTATCAATAACCAATTGGAAAATATTTGGTATTCATCAGTTGATAAAGATTGATTGAACAGTAGCATTTGTTCAGTTGTAATAAATTACGAAACTTATTTATGGACTTTAGCGTTATTTTGTGGAATTCCAAATTAATAACAAAGTTTTATTTTATTTTGCGGTTCCTCGTTTTTTATTATTTTGTATGTTACAAAATTATATTATGAGGTGACACATGTTTCGATTGTTACATCATCTTCAGGACTGTTATGATGATGATGTAACAATCGAAACATGTCAACTCATATATAATTTTGTAACATACAAAATAATAAAAAACGTGGAATCGCAAAATAAAATAAAACTTTGTTATTAAATTACATAACAATCTAGATTTCATTCCTATTATTTAAATATCTCAATGTAAGATTTTAGTAAGAAGCAATAAAATTATAATTACAAATTAATAATATTTGGGAGGGGGGGGTCATGACTCCCCCTGATCCGCCTCCTGGATCCGCGCTTGTCACAATGACTGCACAAAATATTGTAAGTTTATCATCAGAAAGTTTATCATCAGAAAGTAAGAAGTATTTTAGTCATTATGATATAATAATTATTACCGTATTGCATTCCTTGTTGAAATTTTTGCGCCTGGTGTTCCATGGTATGCGTTTTCTCTCCTTGGTCATTTATTTTCGAAAAATTTAAGCTCTTAAATAAAAATAGGGACATTTCCTTCCACTACAATCTCTCTGTTGAATTGCCAGACACCATTTTGAGTTGTGATTTGCACCTGCAGTCAATTTTGGTGATTTCATTGATGCTGGACTAATTTTTTTACAATAAACACAAAACAATATGTAGAAGGGTCGTTCCTTTTTGGTTCATTTTATTTGGGTTCGTTTTAAGTTGCACTTCCACGTTTTAATTGAAGTCGCATATTTTATTTACAGGATATTAAATAATTGTTTTCTTATTGTGTTGCAATTCTATTTGTAGAATGTAATCAATAAATATTAAATAAAAATTATTTAACTGAATGAATACTTGAGAATATAATCATTTAAACGAACTGACCCGGCTCAGTTTAATGTGGACTGAGGAATAAAACCACACGCGTTGGTCAGCTTTAAACTAATCAGCAACAAAATAACGATAACAAAATTATGCAACAATATTACATTTTATAGAACATTTAACAAAACAACTATGCTTTTAGGCCTGCGGCTTATCCCAATTTTAAACATTTTAAGTGTTCTCCGGTGACTAAGATAATTTTTCGTAGCCGATTGATGAGGTTCAACGCTGCACCAAAATTTTTTCCAAATGTAATTTAAATCTGTTGAATACGATTTTCGAAAATACTTGGCTGTATAACGAGACAATTTATTGTCATAAACAATAAGAAAATGATATTCATTGGCATTTTTTTCTAGTACTTTGATTGCTTTCAAGCAAAAAATGTTTTCTTTTTTGTTGTAAAACCCACTATTTTCCGAGATACAATTGTGAAAGTTTTTGAAAATACGCTTCCATCGGTTTTACGCTGTTATTTAAAATGAAATTTTTTTTCAAAATTATGTATAAAAAATTCGTTACGCAGGGGCTGCTTCAACTTAGCGAATTTCCTTAGAATACATAAATCACTCTCTAGCGGTCACAATTTTAGTCTGATCGGAATGAAATATCGTATATGATGTTAGTATTTGCAAGTCCAATTTTATTAATAAATGATATACGTTGTGGGGAATGGGGGGGGGGGGGGGTTATACAAAGAAAGAAGAAGAAAACACAAAATATAAAAAGTCCCTCTTATTATTAGAACCATCGAAAAATACGGAAGGAATAAAGTTGTAGAAAATCAAATTTGCTGCAATTCATCACCTTATCATTTTTGCTTAAACTCTAACGTGTACAGAGATATTAAGGAATTTAATTTTCAATATTAAACCGTCAATATTTCAGTAAATATTAGTGAAACGAAAAAAATGACTAGAAACAAAATTACAGTTAAATTTAGTACCTACAACTTTACTTCTTTTAAATTTTTCGATTTTTCAAATATTAAGGGAGATATGTCAAATTTTTCGTTTCTCCCTCCCTTTAAACCCCCCTTTCCCCTTTTGAATACCAAAAGCGCCTCAAATACCAAATTTCTTTACAATGTATGTATGTATATATAATGTATGTATATATAAATAAATTTTACAGATGATGATTTTTCTGCTAGGTAGGATCGATGGACATTTAAAGAAATTTTTGCGAAATTTTGACTTCGGTACGGGACCAATAGCTCTATTTCCTTTCAGGAAATTCGCTGAAAATATAAAAAGGTTTCAAGCAGCTGCATTGACGAGAAAAGATAAGAAAGCTGTGTTATAATTTGCGTTAAAACAAGGGTAAACCACAGAACTATTAATTTTACGCATGTAAATAATAATTATTTTGGGTGCTGTTTTTGCAGGCAGCGTCAATCATAAAACTTACATAATAATTATATTGAAATTAATATAAATGTAAGGATTATGAATGATGGCCACTACTTTGCACTGTTTAAAAGATTAGTTATGACATGCGGAGACGGCTGACAAAATTTATTTTTTAAATGTACTTGTTTACACAAAGTCGAGCTTTATGTAAAGAATTGAAAACAAATATTTTTAATTATTCGGTGTTTGTTAATTTGTTTAGAGCGGACATTTTGTAGAGGTGTCGACTTTTACAATTTACATTTTTATGGTTTGTGGTAATGCTCAGGCTCCGTCATTTTTGAAGATTACAATTCATACGATTTTTAAAGAACATTTAATGGACTACATTTGAAATATTTAATTATTTTAGCAAATATAAAGATTATAAAAAATAACATAAAGAAAACTCCATGTATTTGAAATTAGATTTGAAATGGTGAGATGGATTTACTAGCTGATAAAAATCATTATCGTTGAAATAGGGAATATGCATGAACATTTTTGTTCACTTGAATTGAAGCATGTTTACTTGACAAATATCAAGGTAAAATTACTTTTTAAATAACTTTAAAAATAAGCGAGATATGAATGATTGAAATTCCCGATTAGACAAAGAGGGTGATAGCCCTCTTGATATGTTATGTGACGTCATATTACACTTTCATCATTTAAAATACACGTAAAACTCCGTTTATAGTATTTTTGCAAGAAAGAGACAGATAATAATCTTTAAAAGCTTATAGCTTCCTTGATATTTGTCGGATTTTAATTTCGTTTTTAAATATATATATATAAATATACAGTATTAACAGTATTTTTATATTAAGAAATTAATGTGAAAAAAAATTTTCATGCATATTCCCTATTATATATGTATATATATATATATATATGTACTTTTTTAAAATGTCTGTGGACTCTCTAGCGGTCACAGTTTTATTCCGATTGGAATGAAATTTGGTATTTGAGGCGCTTTTGGTATTCTAAAGGTCAAGTTCGTTAATGGGTAAAATCGGACGAGGGGGAGGAAGTTTAGAGGGAGAGGGAAACACAAAATTTGACTCCCTTGATATTTGAAAAATCTAAAAATTTATCAGGAGTTAAGTTGTAGGTACTAAGTTTTACTGTAATTTTGTTTCTTATCATTTTTCTGTTACACTAATATTTACAGAAATATTTACAATTAAAGAATGAAAGTTAAAATTCTAAATATCTCTGTTCACATTAGAGTTTGAGAAGAATGATCAGGTAATGAATTGTAGCAAACTTGATTTTCTACAACTTTACTCCTTATACATTTTTCGATTATTCTAATATTACGAGAGATATTTAAGATTTTGTGTTTGTTTGGTACGAATACATGAAATATATTTTATTGTAAAAAATTTTGATTGCCGTTTCCATAGTAACTATAAACTATAATCGTTATACCGATCTATTTTGGCTATTAATAAAGTTAATTTTTGCAAATACTAAAGTCATATCAGATATTATATTTCATTTTGATCACACTAAAATTATGACCGCTAGAGAGTGATTTATGTATTCTATGGAAATTCGCTAAGTTGATGCAGCTCCTGCGTAACGAATTTTTGTTAACTGGACATTTGCAAAAAAATTAATATATAAGTCTAATACAAAAAATTATTTCAAACAAAAGTTTGCTCATTTGAAAGGCTCGATCAATTCCAAACGCATGTTTATTTTTATGTGGATAGGTTCTAGGTTAAATGGGGGTCAACTTCATTTTTTCAAATAGAACCGTATACTTTTTGTAGGTGATTTGTATTTTATAGTAAAAAGATAACTTTTATCTGAAAAAAATTTTTTTTAATGCATATTTTTTGTGACCAGAGCAAAAAATAACAGATATTTCCATTGATTTCTTATGCGAGAACGATTGTTTTTTAGGAAAATTCATAAAATGTAAGACGTGTTTATATTTAAACACGGAATCATCGAGAATTTTTTCAAAATTATTTAGGTGTTTTATTAGTGTCGGACTAAAAAGTAACTTTCTTTTTTCCTAGGTTTAGTTTTTTGTTACAAAGTTATAATTTTTTGCTTTTCAGTTGATTTCTTCTTTCGTCGGTTCTATTTTTCGTTAAAAAGTTTTATGAAATCCTATAGAAATTAACCATTATTTTATTAGGTAGGGGTAATTTTATTAGTGTTCTGCAGGTAACTCCTTGAATATTGTCGGGTATTGGCTAACAAAGTTATTTGATCAGTTACATTTTTTGAAATTGACACAAATAATCATAAATTTATGCAAAAATATAAAAATATTTAACTCAGGGAAGTATATTAGGGGGTGTTAAGGGGGTCAGTCATAAACTATAGTTTACCTTTGTGCATTGCAGGACCCCTCCCATGAAGAATCTATTGAAAAAAAAATTTAACCTACGCCCGCGATTTAACCCATATACTTTGTTCGTTTGAAATTAAAAAGGTTTTACTTACCATACAAAAGGGATAATCTTAAAAAAAAAACCCAAATAAATAAAATGGAGTGGGGGTAATCGATGGGTTTTGTGGATGTTCATCAATTTTCAATTTGATGTCATTCTCAACTCGTCTTGCGAGCGGATCTGTCTTAAATTTTTAAAAGTGTTTGTCTGTTTGTGTTTGTGAATTTTTGTTTGTGATTTTTTGTGTTTTTGTTTTTGCATATTTTTAATCATCTTTTCAAAAATGCCTTTTGAAAATGGTAAGGAAGTGGAAGTTCGTAGAAGGTATGTAGAATATGATGACAACCTTATTTAACAGTTTTAATTTAATTCATTTGATCCTAAATTGTTTATTAGTGCATGACTGGTTTTATATAGGCTATAAGGTAGCTGGATATTAGTGATGTAACGAATTTTGGCATTCGTATTTGCGAATAGTCGTATATTTTTTGACATTCGCATCCACAAGAAACGATGCGAAAGTTTGATGAATGTATTTTACAAACAAAAAGGTAATTATATATGGATGGATATGGAATTATAATACTGATAACTATAACTGATATGATTTATATATTTTTTATTTACTTATATTTGAATAAAAAAATGATTATGGAACAGTTTTGAGGTAGGCAACTAAATTCGACATACTTTCTCGTTTGTTTTTGTTAGTCACTTAAATATATTTGCTTTAGGTTGGTTTTGGTAAATTGTGGCGAAGAGGGCGGCAAAGAATTTATTTTAGCAGCACCTAGCTTTTCATTTTCTCGTCTGTTTAATTCGTCATATTCATTTTTATGTTTAGCTACTGGGTGATTTCGCATAGCACTAGTGGCCCTTACTTTATTTACTTTATGGCCTTTACGTATTTTTTATCACACTACTTGCATTTCACATATTCAGCGTCATAAATTGTGAAATAAGTCCAAATTTCGCTAACATGTGCTTTACTCATGTTTTTATATCACTTTGTCACTTTTGAATAACAGTTAAATATGACAAATGCAATATAACTAAACTAATCTCAAAGCAAAACAAATCGAATAAACTTGTGTTGTGTGACTAACTTCGTTTATTCAACCTGTATCGGCTCGGCTATGTTGGGTTTAAACATGACACGAAATGTCAAACCTGTCTAACATTTTGCTCGCGCTTTATTTGAAAGTCAACATTCGCATTCACGTTCGCGAAAATTGGAGATAAATATTCGCATTCGCGAATGTGAAAAATCCACCATTCGTTACATCACTACTGGATATAAATATATTGATAGAATTTATGTACAGTCCTGTTCAATAAAATTGAACCAATCTAAACCGAAAATCTATCACACAACCTTGTTGGTATCTGTATTAAATATAGTATACAAATAATATCATATTTGTTAAATTTTTAACTAAGGTAGAATGCTAAGTTTACATATATTTTTTAAAGGCTTACTCTATTAATATTATTATTATTATTATTATATATTATTTTGATTTTAATACATCTAAATGAATTAATTATTTCTTGTTTTTATTCGATAATTAAAAACATCTTTAAAATGGGTAATAATATAAGTGTTTTAAATTGAGTAAGGTTTCTATATAAATAATCTTTTTAGAAAAAAATAGGGGCAAACAATTTTTTAATACCTTCAAAGTTGGGACTAAAGTTTAAACACCCTAAGTTTAAATAAGTAGGCTTTCTAGCAAAATTGTTTCAAACAAAAGTTACACAGTTTAAAGGGGAAAACATAATGCAATAATTGTATTTTTGAGAATTGTTCCATGCATTCGTGACCGCTTGTTACAGCTTATCTGTTAAACGGCACCAGATAGAGAAAATATTTATTCACACAGAAATTTATCTGATAAAAGCAAACAACTTTTGATTGAACCTTTTTTCATACATCTGACAATTGCGGTGTAAATTTTGCATTTACGCCAGAAATAATGGGTGCATGGAAAAAAGTTTATTTTTATGTGATCAACATTTTTTGTATTTAAAAATTTTCCCTATCTTACATCGATTAAAAGTTGCACCACGCGGACACGAAAGCAAGGAACAAAACTATAATTATCTTTCCCCTTTTTAAATGACACTCTATATGATTGTGCAAAATCACTATGACCTTAGCCCAATATGATCGTAAAATTTTAACCAATGTTTTGAATATTATTCTAAACTCGGCCTGGCGCACTACCGTGCGCTGGATAACTTGTTTGTTTAACCCTGGTAGTAGAAATCCATTTTTTGTTGTTGTCGAACGGAATGATTTTTGTTCATATTATTTAACTAAATATAAATTTTAAAAGCCATGACCATGAAGAATAGATATATTAGGAGATTGAACGACATAGGCCATTTGTCTGTTTTTGTGTCCTCAAAAACGTGTAGAGATCATAGTTATTATTTTCGCCACTAGCGGCAATGCGAATCTGCCCGTACGGAATTATTATTATTATTACATATTAAAATCAACGGTTATCACATCTTACAAATAAAAATTGTAAGTATAAAAATTTTTTAATTTTATAAATGTGAAAAAATGGGACGATGTTGTACAGGGAAAGCATAGATATACTGCTATATATCTATGAGTGAAAGGTTGTTTAAGGTTAGGAATGCGTGTCTGCATTTACGAAAGGAATATGGTCTGTAATTACCGGTTGTCATCTTCTTTCTTTATCTAATATATGTTAGTATTGTAAACATATATTTGTAATTATTAATTGCAATTATCACAATGATTCTTCATCTTTTAATTTATTGCAGATTATTAAGAATTCTCTATTATTAATATTTATTTAATTATTATTTGATAATCGAAAACAATTTTTTATTATCTATAAAACTAAGACTTCTTATTAACTGAATGAAAGTGATTTCTTGGCGCCTACAATTAAACATTTAAATTCCGTACGGCACTGAGACCAGTGACCCCTACTGATAAAAGATAGTTACACCAATTCTTGACCGTTTTTTTAACATTACGTTCGCTCTCCTAATATATCTATTCTTCATGGCCATGACTTAGATAATTCCATTTAACCTATTTATAAATCGATCCCTACCGTATTATATTTATTACAAGCCATTACTCGCGCGCACCGCTGAGCGTAACTTAAAGCTTATAATAGTAAATAATTATTGATTTTAATGATTATTCGAGTTTCATGGCTTTATTGTGATATTATCTATTGGTACAATAATCAATTTTTCGTTATTTCTAGCCTTCGCATTCGGGTTTCAAAAAAAAGAAAAGAATGCGAAAGCAGAAGAACCTCCACAACCGTAGATGTACGGGAGCAGGACGAGCAGAGTACATTTTTACAGTTGCTCGGGTTGAGGCGCTGCAAGAGTTGAAGGCAGTACAAGGTATGTAGAATATGAGGACAAAATTTTTTAACATTTTTAATTGAATTAATTTGGTAGCCTTTCGGCCTTTTCGAGAATTATCGATAAAATGCAGCTTTTATACCGATGATGGAATTTCGGAAAAAAATCTTCAAATGTTCCGACGCGCCAAATTGTTTATCTTGTTAATACCTTAATTTGTTTATCTTGTTGTATTGTTAGCTATTTTTTAAAAGATTCTTAAGTGTCGTTTTTCTATTGAAAATAAAACACTGGTTTAAATCCAGCTTAAACTGGGTCGACTTCAATGCTCCCCATCTTAACTATTCGAACTTCATTTAAGTTTTTCTCGAGTTTGAGCCAATCAATCGATTTCAACAAATTTAAGTGTGAGTGTATCAGAATACCTGCAATAAGTGTTCAATAATTTGGTACAATCTATAATTATGCCCATTCGCACGATAACCACCTTAAATAAACAAACATTTTTAGTTAGCGTGTAAACAACTATTTTTGTTAATTAAATAAAATAATTCAAAGCTAAAGCTTATTGATACGTTTAAACTTGTTTTCACATCTTTGAAAATTGTTTCTTTTTTTACAAACAAGTTAATAAAATATCAAAAATAATTTAAATAAGAATCAGAGAAAGATTTACAACAACAATTATGACTAGACAAAAATACAGAACAAAAAAAGAATTAGATTGATCCAAGATCAATCAAATCAAATCAATATAACAATTAAAAGGTTTAAATACTTATTGAAACATAGATCGTGTGCTTCAAATAACACTTCAATTGCAGATCGTTATGATTGAAATAAAACCTATATGAAGCTTTTGGTCTAAGACCTGGCTACATAAAAGTGAACTGAAAAAATATCGTCGTGATTTTTTCTCATAAGTTTCCCATGATATCGTCAAAGCAAGTATTACATATTAAAAATATAAATTGAAAGAAAATGTTCCCAGAAATGTGGGTTGAGGCCCAACCGCTCCCAGAATCGGTAAAGTGGTTATCTTTGAGTTGAAATTAGACTCATATAACATAGTACTGCAAATTTGTTTACTGCAAGTTTACGATACACTTAGACTTTTCATAAATTTGCAGAAGTTAAAAGTGAGGCTAAATGACCAAAAAATTTAACTTTCGGAAAAAATTTGTATGTATCAAAAATATAAAGTCACCTTACTTTTTGAACACATCTCGAATATTATTTCAATGTAATAAACGGGGTAGAAAATTATTAAATACTAGGATCAAATATATTTGGTGAATATAATAGTAACTATATCTAGTATCTAGATATATTTAATGTGTACCTATTTGTAGATTTTAGATAATTTCATTTAATATATTTATAAATCGGTCCCTATCGTATTTTATTTATTATAAGCCGTTACACGCCCACTCCGTTGAGTAACGTCTTTCATGGCTTTATTGTGATATTATATTTATTGTGTTATTATCGGTACAATAAATATGTTTTATTTCTAGCCTTCGGTAATGGAAGAAGAATTGATGGATGAACAAAGCCAATTTTTATAATTGTTCTTTTTGAAGCGATGTGACCCAAAACCCGTAAATGACAAAAGTTACACGACGCCGTCCAAGGTATGTAGAATATGATGAAAACTTTTTTAACACTATTAATTTAATTAATTTGGTAGTTCTTTGGCGTTTTAACGATTTTTCGGAGAAAATGTAGCTATTCTGCCGATGAAGTACTTTCGAAAAAATATCTTCTAATGCCAATTGAACCTGCCTAGCAGATACCGAAAATCCCCTTCTATATATCTATGTATGTATGTATGTATATTCAAGTTTGGAATAGAACTAATATGACATTTTTTGTGGTTTATTATAAGTTGATTATTGACAACTGCCGGTAAGCGCTTGTGTTCCCAACTCCTATAAATTCGAGTCCCTAGACTCAATATCAAAAGTTGCTAAAAGTTGATTCCGATTTTTGGAAATTGCCTAAACTATTCATATCGGAGAACTAATAAACAATTATTTACCTGATTTAATTATTTTTTCTTTGTAGGGGGTCTAGTATTATGGAAAGTTAATGACACTGGATACAATAAACATGTCAATGATGAAGCTGGGAATGTGACTTTATGCAGGCGCTAGTAGTAGATTATGTGGCTTCAATGTTCGGTGGGACCGAACTTGAAGAAGCATCAAAAAATTATTGTTTTTTAATTTTTTGATATTTTAATTCTTATTCCTTTTCATTCGATCTCCTTATTTCACCTTCCTACCTATTCCTTTTTCCTATCCTTCTCCTGATGGAAGACGCCTACCACCTTCCCGTGGTTTCCATCGAGCAGTATAATATTCATTATATTGGCCAAGAGTAGGCAAAACGAATCCTAAATTGATTGAATCAATTATTGGGCAATAATTGGTAGGACACCTTGTATTGAAACATCGTTCCGTCTTACTTCAAAGATACCTTTCTTACTTACTCTCACTCAGCTTATGGAGAGTCCAGTTGCTCTGAAGAGCCATCCATGCCCACTTTTTGCAGGAACCAGAAGACCGATCAATGTGATAATGATCAATGTGATAATGACCAATGTGATAATGGCCAATATGATAATGACCATTCAATGTGATGTGATGATAGTAGTCATTTAGTAATAAGATCTATGTATTAGTATTAAGTATTATTAAATCTATAAGTATTATAATTTGGATTTATTTTATTACTTGTCCTTCTAAAATTTATTTCAGACAAAAAAAAAAGTTCGTTACGCAGGAGCTGCTTCAACTTAGCGAATTTATCGGATTTATCGACTGTATCGGTTGGATATATTGATAGATAAAATAGTCTTTGCCTAATAGTATTGCTAAACTGGCCGCATTGCCTCCCACAAATTTGGGGAAATTTGCTCCTCGATGTCGTAAGAGATAAAAACATTGAAAGGCAAAAATATTTATTTCTGTTTTACCACAGGAAAAGCGAAAAATATGTATAAGAAGTTAACAATAATTAATTTTACTACAATTGAGATTCTTATCATTTTTGTTGTTACGCTGATATTAACAATAATATGGACGACTTAAGATTGAAAACGAGAATTCTAAATATCCATCTGAATATATTTGAGTTTTAGACAAAAATGATCAGGTAATGAATTGAATGAAGTAAAGTTGTAAGTAAAACATGAAATACCCTGCACCTGAGAAGTACTATTTAACTTGGCCACAGTCGAATGTGTGTAAATATTGCACAGGACCTTTATTGTGCAAAATTAACGTAAATGACCTCTATTCAAGAACTGTTAATTTTAACTACTTTAAGAAATTTATTTTAATCCGATTTATCAATAAGTTGTAATACTAGGGGGCGACATAAATCTGAACGTTTTGGACGAAACATTTCCTTTTAAAACTCAGTTTAACACTTCATTACGAAAAACGTTCCTCAACCGTACCTATATCGCGAGAGCTATTGGTCCTAGGAGAATTTTGTACAAGCATTATGTTGAATTTGTTAAGAAATTAATCAAATAAAAACCTCTGTTAACGTAAATCCAATCGTTCCGAGATATTTGAGAAAACAGATTTTCGAGACCTTTGAGCTTCAATAAATTTTTTTGCACCCGCGATTTCATTATGGACTTTTTGCCATATTTTGCCATAAAATGGCCTAAGTCGGCCATTACTGCATGGCCGTCCGTTTGCCCGTGCAAAAAAGTAAGGTCAAGTTCGTTAAATGGCAAAATCAGACCATATTTGGGCAAAATGGGCAAAACTGCCTATCTTTGAAAACGTAAAAGATATAACAAAAATTTTAATAATGAAAAATTTTCTTCTTTTTAAAATAAACAAACTTTGTATGCTTAGTTTTTCCATAAACTCAATAGTTTGCTCATAATTTGTGGTCAAAAGTTCCTCAGAAAAATATGCCAATCTTTAAAACCGTCAAAGATTTAAAAAAGTTGTGCAAAACCAAAAAAAATGCATTAGCTTCACTCCTTTTTTCACTGCAAACTTATTAAGGTTGTCTGGGTAGATTTAAGACAACCTTAATTAATATGCAGTGAAAATAGTAGTGATCTACTAAAGCTGACTTACCTAAATCAGGTACATCAGATACATCGTCTACTAAAGTAAGGATAACGTCTATAATAAGATAAGACAGTCCTATTTGACTGTGAATACATCATCAGTTTTAAATTCTTAATAGGGCTTTAAGCAATAACTATGAATATTTATCCAGCCACGCATATCTTAGCTAAGATCAAAATGTCAAGCTTGCCTCAAGATTACGTCTATGAATCAAAACGCTGCCTGAAGTTCATGCTTAAGGTGAACTTACCCTTAAGAGCGGACTACGCATACGGGTCATAATGTATGCAATTATCATTAATTCATATGATTTAAAAGGAATAAATGAAAACATAAATTATATCAATTATCATTATCAGTTTTTCTTTACACAAATTCGAATATCTTTTATCAAAATTTAAATAGTTTTATTATCAATTTGACGTCTCTTTGCTTGCGGTATTTGGTGGTAAAGTCGGTGGGACAGCTTGGAAAATTTTTTGAACGAAACATGTAAACCAATCTGAAACAAAAAATAATGTTTTAAAAACTGCAGGAGTTTGGTCACGCAAATTGTTTTAAAATTCGTAGAAACAGCTTTGTTACTCCAAAAATAAAAAAATAAATTAATGTAAAAAAACATTTTTTAGAATGCTCTAAATGCTTTTATTTAAATGCTCTAAAAATAAGAAAATTAAAAAATTTTGTTAAAATTTTGTTGATTGTTATTTCCACTGAAACTATACTTCTATAAAATAACTATAAAATTATTTTATTAAAATTTTGTTTCAACTTTGAAATGTCAATTTTGATTGTCGTTTCCATAGAAACTATAAACTATACTAGCACACTATAAATCGTTATATATCGTTGTAGTTTGTCTAAATTCATTATCTGTTTTCTTAATTTGTGTATGTAGATACATTCGTATGCATCTAGCGCTGTATTTTTGGTTATGATCCCTTAGTTCTCTAGTGATTCTTTTTCTGCTTGGGCGGAAGTTTATTAGTTAGCACCATTTATTTTGTTCAAAGTTGCCAGTTTCTTGTGTTAGTAACGTAGAATTGTTTCTGAAAAGTGGACCTTAAAATAATTAGGTACCTACCAGTACCTTAGTACCTATTTTTATAAACTTACCTAAATTTGAAAATTTAAATTTACAATACACAAAAAACGTATAAAGAATAATTCCACATGCCACAAATACCAAACTGAATACATGCTTCAACGAGAAATTAGCCACTATCGGATAAATGGCAAAAAAAGAATTGATAATTAATGCTAAATATGGAATTACAATTGGAACCTAAAAACAGTAAACAATTGTTAGTAAAAATTTAAATTAATTTGGAATATGCGTTATAGTCCACAGTACACCACAGTTTTGTTTGATGATTAGTTACAGGCTAAATTTTTGACAGTAGCTTACTTTCGACGAGACGCCCAAATTTTCTCTCACAAAAATGTTCGATGATAGTGACTAATGAAGCGCTTAAGCGAGTAACTTTTGTTTGTTTGACGATAGCAAAAATTTTATCAGTATCAGTTTACTTGTTAGTTAAATTGAGTGATAATGTAATAAAGACTTCAAAAAAACTACAAAATGGAGGGTGTGACAGGCAGGTCCTCCACCCCCAACATGTACAAATAACCGTTTATACATAGTTATTAGTAACAAGCTTAGTTTTATGCTGTTAATTAATAATAGTATGTATAATTTGATGGTCACCTTATCCTGCAAATTCAGTGGTTCAATTTCCCAGTCCTACGCTCTGAACATGTCAATGTAAAATTTGCATGTATAAATTAGAAAAATGTTTTCTTATGTCAATGACACACAACGTTTATACCAGAGGTGGGCAGGAGTTGACTCCGCCAAGCTCTGAGTGAGAGGTAGGGAAGAGAGATAGAGTTAATACAGGGTAACCTACCAATTATTAATATTTTCTTTTTTTAATTACAACATTTTCTGAAAAAAATATAATAATACCAAATCTTTTTTATGGTCACTATTATACAAAGTAAATAATACATACAATCATTCAATACATACTCTGGAATTTTGGGCTGGTAATTTGGGTCATAAAATGTACCTTTTTAGTATATATCATATTTGTGTATGAATAAAATAAAAGTATATAAAAAATATATATAAATCTTTTGAACCTTTAAGTTTACCGCTGGACCGTTGTAATAAAAGAGGGAAATTTTTGCAAAGGATAATTTAAATAGAATTATGGTTTTGGAATTTCCAAATAATTTGTCTAAATATTTTACTATTCATATCCGAGAACTAATAAAGAATTATTTACCTGAGTTAATTATTTTTTCTCCGTATGGAGTATGCTCAGTATAGTGTCATGGGAATTTGATGAATTAAGTTAAATTTTTATTATTGAATTATGTTATTGTTATTGTTATTATTATGTTTTTTGGTGTATCTCACCATACTGTAAAAGATATTATTTAAACAATAAATATTTTATAAAACTATTTCTAAATTGATTGAATAAATTATTGGGCAATAATCGGTAGGACAACCTGTATTGAAACATCGTTCCGTCTTGCTTCAAAACATACCTTCTTTACTTACTCTCACCCAGCCTATGGAGAGCCCGTAAGGCTCAGACGAGCTGTCTGTGCCCACCTCTGGTTTATACATATTGTAGGTCTCATTTCTTCAACCTTTAGGTCATAAAAGACTACTCATATTGTTTTTATCGTGATACACTCAATCGCGCCAAGTAACGGTTATTTAAGTAGCGCCAAGTAATAAATATGTACACCCCGTTATTTGAACATACTGGGGTGGGGTTTTTGAAGTTTTTGAACAAGTTTTTTTGAAGTCTTTATTATATTATCTCTCAATTTAACTAATAAATTAACTGTTACGATTCGCTAATCACTATCATCAACAATTTTTGCGAGAGAAAATTTGGGCGTCTCGTCGAAAGGAAGCTACTGACAAAAATTTAGCCTGTTACTAATCATTAAAAAAAAACCGTGCTGTACTGTGGACTATTATCACGCTGGATTTTTTTCAACAAGAAAATCTTATCAAACGTAATCAAATCGCATCCTGATGAAATACTTATTCAAGTTGGTAAAAATTCATAATCGCGGTTGAAACTTACATACCCCACGGTTGTTTTTACCACCGACCCCAAAAAGAGGTTTTACAGACTTTTATCCTTTTTCCTATCTGTATATGTGTTCATGTGTTTACGGGATAGTGCTGGTATTAGTGGAGGAGGGTCCAAAGCTTGGCAAACGAAACCAAACTAGGCTTTCTATACTGATCTCTGGGAGATCCCATCCCGTCAATCTCTTCTATTCTTTACCACCATCTTACCACTCACCTTCTTTGCAAAAGAGAGGACATTGCTCTACTTTAATTGTTTTGTCTCAAGTTCCCCCATATCGTTCGAACCAAGGGCTGGGTACCTCATTGTGGCCTCAAATTTCCCCTTTTTGAGTTTAAAACATTGTTTACATTTTAAAAGGAGTTTTATCAAAATCTGTAAAATTGTTTCTAAGTAATTGTTTCTCATTTTTAACCCGACTTCAAAAATGAGGATGGTTCTCAATTTGTCTGTATTTTTTTTTAATGTTTATTACCTCAGAACTCCGTCATTTATTAATCGATTTTGAATTTTTGTTTTAAAGAGTTTGATTTCCGATTGGTCCCATTGTCACGAAATCGCATTCTGATGAAGGGATCCTCTGGAAATCGAGGAAAACCCTCATTTTATATGTGATCACCGATTTCTGCGAATTTTTTTTTTTTTGAAAGGATATACTCATTCATAATGGGAAAATAAAAAAATTTTTTTAAAAACCGACTTCAAAAAAATTTTTGACAAAAAAAAAATGCTTGTAACAAAAATTAAAAATGTGTTATAAAAAAATGCACTAAAAATTAGTTGGTCGTTAAGTAGATCTACCCATATTTAGACAAATAAAATCAGTTATAGAACTTCAAAGTCACTTAAAAGCGAGAAATAAAACCTATTTTGACAAAATGGAGACCCGACTTCAAAAATCAAATATTCTAAAACAAAAAATGCACTAAAAAGTAAAAAAATATTTGCATATTCTTGTGCCAATTTTAGTTCACCTAAACAAAAATTATTAAATATATGTGTACAATTATTTTTATTTTTGGAGGCGGTGTCCAAATTTTATGTGAATTTCTCTATGCTGACACCGACTCCAAAAATAACAATAATTGTACATATATATTTAAAAATTTTTGCTTAGGTGAACCAAAATTGGCACAAGAATATGCAAATATTTTTTTACTTTTTAGTGCATTTTTTGTTTTAGAATATTTGATTTTTGAAGTCGGGTTTCCATTTTGTCAAAATAGGTTTTTAGAATTATTTAATGATTAATTAATTGTAATATGGGTCAAAACGTTTCACAATCTTACCTTGTATGGGCGATATGCATTTGGCTTAGTTTTTCTTAATGTAATTAAGGCAACCATTGACAGAGCATAAAAAATACACATGAATAGACTGGAGTATTCAATCAGTCCATATAGATCACTAAACATCACAAATATTGCTGAAATTAGACCCTAAAATAAATATAATGATTCAACGAATTTCATTATCCGCTAAATTTTTATGGTGCTATAAATAGTATCATTAATACAACTCGAAATGTACAGAGTGGACCAATTTCGATGATTTTACGGGGTATCTCGGTAACTATAAGAGATGGAAAAAATGGATGGCACATTCTCGATCTCTTTTTTTGAGACTAATTCATTGGTGTCAGCAAAAATTTGCTAGCATCTTTTGTTTGTGTGTTATAAGCAAAAGTTCGATTTTTCAACTTTTAAACAATTGTGAATATCTTGGTTGTTTGTAAAGCTAGATGGAGATAATTTTTACATTCTTAAGGCATTAATTAAATTAAATACTGTTTGTCCAAATTCCTTTCGGTTACGTATGACAAACTGTAGAAGACTATAGCGTATACCCGACACATTTCTTTGTCATTGAATTTATTAATTAAATTAAATACTGATATGAAAAAATTAACTCGTCAATCAGGAATCGAACCTCGGGCCTCTGGATTCTTAAGGACCTTTTTTAGCGAATTTCCTGAAAGGAAATAGAGCTATTGGTCTCGTACCGACTTCAAAATTTTGCAAATGTCCATCGATCCTACCTAGTAGATGTCGAAAATCACCATCTGTAAAATTTATATATATATATATATATATATATATATATATATATATATATATATATATATATATATGTCTGTAATCACTCTAGCGGTCACAATTTTGATCTGATGGGAATGAAATTTGGTATTTGAAACGCTTTTGGTATTCAAAAGGTCAAGTTTGTTAATGGGTAAAATCGGGTAAGGGGACAGGTGGGTTTAGAGGGAGGGGGAAACACAAAATTTGACATATCCCCCTTAATATTCGAAAAATCGAAAAATTTATATGTAATAAAGTTGTAGGTACTAAGTTTTACTGTAATTTTGTTCTTTATCATTTTTCTGTTACACTAATATTTACAGAAATAATGACGGTTTAAGATTGAAAATTAAATTTCTCAATATCTCTGTACACATTAGAGTTTCAGCAAAAATGATAAGATGATAAATTGTAGCAAATTTGATTTTTTACAACTTTATATCATACGCCTTTTTCGATTGTTCTAATATTAAGAGAGATATTTTATATTTTGTGTTTTCTTTCTTTATGCCCCCATTTCCCCTTGACGTATGTCATTTATTAATAAAATTAGCCTTGCAAATTCTAAAATTATGTACGACATTTCATTTTGATCAGACTAAAATTGTGACCGCTAGAAAGTGATTTATGTATCCTAAGGAAATTCGCTAAGTTGAAGCAGTTCCTGCGTAACGGATTTTTTTGGTATAATCCAGAGGTGTCGTGAAAGTTTGAGAAAAAAGGTTGGTTTTCGAGATATGACCTAAAGTTGTGTTTTTTTTAAACAGGAAGTATAGTTTGCTATGGCTTAGTTAGAACGGAATTTTTTTCCTCTTTTTAACCATGTTTCATTTATTGGGTCGCTTTTCATCCGTAAGTCTGAAATAGCCAAAATTGTAATTCATAATTGTAAAATTGTAATTGTAAGAAACATCCAGCCCCATAATCGTTGATTGCGAACCTCTAGGTTACAGCAGATACAGGATATTCGGTGCATCTCACTCCGAATATATGAACCTTCGGGAGGACCTGATAAGCAAGCTCCAGGCTATTGCCAACATATGGGAGAAGCGAGTCTCGTCGGACTGAAGTAGAAGGAGGAGCACAATGAACCATATAGTCGAAGTGCAATAGTTTTTTACCCCGATATTAATCAATCAATCGATTTGCTTACCTGAAAGGCGATTGCTGGTGCCGGTGTCAATCTATTGATGTTTAAAAATGAAAATACTTGAATCATATGGCCTTCTTGACTTGCCACATAATATAAACGAGTATTTCGAAATTGGCTACTCAATGCACATCCAAATGTGGATAACGCTACACCAATCGAAATTATTATATTCAAATCACCCAGAATTTTTTTACCAAACAGTACGGCTACAGTTGGTGTCGTTTCCATTTCGGTTTTGGTCAATTCTGCCATGTAAACAATATTCATGAGTACGTATAAAATGGTTACGAATGGAACACTTATTAAAATACATAGTGGAATATTTCTAAAAATAAAAAATTTTTGAATTATTTAGGGGGTTTTCAAACATGGGTTTGAAAATTTGAAAAAAAAATGTCTATGTTTTTATTTTCTTATTAAACTAAATTGTACAATATGTCCAGACTATTATCAAAGTTTTAAGTCATTTAGAGTAAAAATCTAGGAGATAGGGCTGCGGGAAGAATTTTCAGCCACTGCTTAGCTATTGTTTGTCTTTAATCGGGTTTTTCTCAAAACTCTATTTTTGAAGTCGGTTGACATGGTTTCTTAAAAAAATTATGAACATATCTTGTTAAAATTGTTCACACATCTTGAAGATAAAATTTGACTAGTGCGCGATCGAAGGATTTAAAGGTTGTTAATATACAGGTTGTTGACTAATTTCACAAGGCAATACGTGGTGAAAATTTTGCATACCAAAAAAGAAACTGTTTAACAAAAAATAGAACCGACGAAAGAAGAAATAATTGAAAAGCAAAAAATAAAGTCTAAATAAGTCTTTCACTAATGTAAACACCTAAATAATTTTGAGTCGGCGCCAAACAAAAGAAACATTACAAAATGTAATATTTTGTAATATTTACTTTTAACCGAAAATCAGATTCACCTTTTGCCCATTTCGATGGAGATTTTTTTGTGCCGACTCAAAATTATTTAGGTATTTACATGAGTGTAAGACTTAGTTAGACTAAAAAGATTCTTTTATATATTTTGCTATTCAGTTACTTTCTTCTTTTTTTCGGTTCTATTTTTTGTTAAAAAGTTTTTATTTTTCACTTTTCAGTGCGTTTCTTTTTTCGTACATGTTATAGTGTCATTAGAGTGCCAAGTTTCAACAGAATCGGATCACAGATTACAATTCAGTGGGTGAACAATCCATTTTTCCCTATTTTTTTATCCTTGGGGGTGAAATTTTTTTTTCACATTTTATGGTACCAACTTTGAAGTATACCCTATCCAATAAAAAAGGAGTTATTGAAATCAGACTACACTCTAAAAGTTTATGCGTGGTCATACATAATATATATATACTGGTTAACTTGGAACCTCCTTCGTTTTTTTCGTCGGTTAAAAAAACATTCAAATTGCACATCGAAATTGAGCGCTTTCAAGGTGTTTACACGCAGACAATATACAGTGATTATGATATTTGTTTTTTAGTGGAAGCGCTGGGTAGTCTTATTTATTTATTTATTTTTTTGTGTGGCTAAAATTTGAATTTTTTTTTCAAATTTATATGGGACCAACTTTGAAGAATACCCTATCCAATAAAAAAATAATTATCAAAATCGGACTACTCTGTAAAAAGTTAAGCGTGATCATACATAAAAAAAAATAAAAAAAATATACAGGTTGAATTAAATAAAAATGATATCGACTTTTGTGGCTAAGTATACTTACTTGGCCACTTGGCACAGCTAATTATCGACTTTGCAAGTTGTATGTTTCAAAGAAGTAAATATAAAATAATCATACAAAAGTCCCATAAAAAATATTCAGTTTTTTCGAATTTTCCAATTTTTTGGACCATTTTTCCAATTTTTCTTATCGTTAAAACCTTATTCGGACTATAACGAATATTTTTTTAAGAAAATTATCCAAATCGGTCTAGCCGTTCTCAAGAGAGTACGCGGTTACCAACGGACAGCTTTTAACTTTTATTTATATAGATTTTGATACCTTTAAATTTTTTTTTTTTTTTGTAAACTACCGTCAATTTATTCCCATTGTTAGTATGGTTGTCTTTCAGTTATATTATACATTATATTAAACATTGATACCATTTTATGACATGAAATGCTTGATATGAAAAATCATACACATCTAGGGATGGGGATCGAACCCACGACCTCTGGCATTCTAGATCTAGACCAATGCTCTATCAACCTTGATACCTTGGGATAAATTATTACAATTTTCGTAGGGATCAATATTCTATAATTTGTTTCTATGATAAAATACAGGCCATGTTAATTGTTGATGATGTAAATAAAATTTCAAATTTGTCCCCTTTACCTAGATCAGTTTTTTGTATTATAAATACGTATTTCGACTACAATGTAGTCATCATCAGTATAAATTAGCTAGTCGTACTTTACTCTTTGACAATTAGAGATAGTTATAAAGTCGAGATCAACAGACAAAATAAAAATAAATAGAAAATTAACTAGATAAAAATATACTAGATTTAAAATATAATAAATTTTAAATTAAATTTAAATCGTAAATATCTCTGTTCACATTCGTGTTGTAGAAAACAATGATGAGGCAATGAAACAATGTAGCAAACATAATTTTCTACAACTTAACTCCTGACACATTTTTAAATTTTTCTAATATTTAGTGAGATATTTTATATTGTGTGTTTCTTCTTTCTCCAAGCACCATGATAGTAGAGTTTATAGTTTCCATTTCAAAAACGGGGTCTGAGATAATTGATCCTTGCAGGTCCAACATGATTCTTTTTCATCCAGTTATTATTGCAAGACAGTCTATAGGCGCTGGATCTCGCTTTAGCTATTGTTATATTGCTTTGCGGAAGCAGCCCAAGTATGACTTCAATCGCAGCTGTGGGTGTACGAAATGGGCGATCTTTGACATTCAATAACTTTATTTTGTTATAAACGTTTTGCTATATTTTTCTTGTTCCAGAACGAAGAAAATTTCCACTTGTACCTTTTAAAAGGTAATCTCGTTCTTTTGTACTATTTCTCTGGACTATTTGTAGTGTTTGGCGAAGGTAAAGAATCGTAGTTACAAATTGGGAGACTCTAGGTGACCTGAAGGGTGAGATTATCAACGACTAACTTCTCCACTAATGCATTTCTATTACTAGGAACAGACAAACCACAATATGCTAGCTACCGTTTTAGGTCGCTCACAATATGGATTTGTACTTTTGCAAATTTTAATTTTGCACTAGTTTTTTGTTTAGATGTATTTCGCTCATTTATAAAATATTTAATTAAATAATTTATTAAAAAAAAAATTATTTTATTGGATCATTTTAAACAATTACATGCTTATATATGTGTATAATTATTAACTGTGTTTGTATGCATGTACTATCAAAATCTTGGACTTTTATGAAAGTTTAGATAGGTTCATTTTTTTTACAGGAAACTGTACATGCATTGCAAGATTTTAATGGTTGTACCATCACTCGTGTGTCTTTAGTGATATCTTTCATATATTCCGTGGAAAAATGCTAATTTAGTATTATAATTTAGTATTAGAAAGGCAATACGTAGGAGCTGCGTCAACTTAGCGAATTTCCTTAGAATATATAAATATCACTAGTCACAATTTAAATCTGATCCAAATGAAATATCGTATCTGATATCATTTTAGTATTTTTAAGCTCAATTTTATTAATAAATGGCATACGCCAAGGGGAAAGGGGCATAAAGATAGAAGAAAACACAAAATATAAAATATCTCTCTTAATATTGGAACAATCGAAAAATGTACAACGAGTAAAGTTGTAGAAAATCAAGTTTGCTATAATTCATTACCTTATCATTTTTTCCAAACTCTAATGTGAACCGAGATATTTAGAATTTTAACTTGCAATCTTTAATTGTAAATATTTCTGTAAATATTAGTGTAACAGAAAAATGATAAGAAACTAAATTACAGTAAAACTTAGTACCTACAACTTAACTTCTGATAAATTTTTCGATTTTTCAAATATTAAGGGAGATATACCAAATTTTGTGTTTCCCCCTTCCTTTAAACCACATTTGCCTTGTCCGATTTTACCCATTAACGAACTTGATCTTTAGAAAACCACAAGCGCCTCAAATACCAAATTTCATTCCAATCGGAATAAAACTGTGACGTATAGAGAGTTCACAGACACATAAAAGTACACACATATATATATACAGTGTGTCTACTTAAGTTGGCTCCATATGGGAAACTTTTTTATTATAAGGTTTACGAAAAATAGTTATTCTTTATAAAAATCTCTGCTTTCGAAAATATTAACATTCAGCTATTCACTTTTGACATGGAATGTACAGGGTGGTCACAAATTGAAAAAAGTTCGATAGGAATGTTTTGACCACTTCAATTTTAAATTAATTTTTGCAAATCCTACTTATAAAACACATTATCTGTTATCCTAATTGACATCGTACTTGAAATGTTTATTTGCTGATTTGAAACATTTAATGAATGATATGTAACAAAATAATGAATACAGAACATTTATTTTTCATACATTACATTAAAATACAATTATTATTGTTGACGTAAGTAACAACAGTTACCTTCAGTACGTTTTTGCCTCAACGTATCCACCTTCGCGTTCCGTACAAGTAATTGTTCTTTTGCAAAATTCTTTAAATACACTCCGACATATCTCGGGAGTGATTTCTTGAACTGTTTCCCTTATTATCTGTTCTAAATGGTCTACATTTAGAAAAAAACAAAATTTAATTTAAAATTGAAGTGGTCAAATCATTCCTATCGAACTTTTTCAATCTGTGGTCACCCTATACATTCGATGTCAAAAGTGAATAGCTGAATATTAATATTTTCGAATGTAGAGATTTTTATAAAGAATAACTATTTTTCGTAAACCTTATAATAATAAAGTTTTCCATATGGAGCCAACTTAAGTAGACACACTGTATATACATTTTAGCGATAGGGATTTTTAACAAATAATAGGTAGGATCGATGGACATTTGAAGGAATTTTTACGAAATTCCAACATTGGTGCAAAAACAATAGCTGCATTTCCTTTGGGGGAAATTCGCTAAAAAATGATTAAGTATACTTACTTCGAAGGATTTTTAACTTCTTCTGTTACAGATGTAATCGCTGACCTAATACAAAAGGACAGTATTAATAATATCGAACAAATACATATGAATAAATGTATTTACCATCCGTCATACGCCCAAAATGAGCTATAAAAAGCCATTATAATCATTGTTGGATTGTCGCTTGTACCTTCGAAAACATTCACTAAATTCGTTGTATGACCTATACGGACAAATATAATTATATTACATGAATAAATATTGAATTCCTTGAACAACATAAATTTAATAATTAAATAATTATTTTCGAGAAAGAATGAATTATATTAATCATAGAAAATTCACTACCCAAAAGCCCAAAATAGATAAATTAGTAACCCAAAAATTGTAGGAAATTGTTACGATTTTATTTGATAATTATAATGGATATTCGTCAAGTAACGACCCATTTAGTACAAAAAACAGTAATAATTAGAGTTTAAAAAACTAAAACAACACGCTTTTATTGCAATATGAAGTAAAAAATAATTTGTTACGCAGGAGCTGCTTCAACTTAGCGAATTTCCTTAGAATACATAAATCACTTTCTAGGGGTCGCAATTTTACTCTGATCAAAATGAAATGTCGTATATAATTTTAGAATTTACAAGGCCAATTTTATTAATAAATGACATACGTCGGCATAAAGAAAGAAGAAAACACAAAATATAAAATATATCTCTTAATATTAGAACAATCGAAAATTCTGTAAGGAATAAAGTGGCAGAAAATCAAGTTTTGGCTCAAATCATTCGAGCTTTTGCTCAAACTCGAATGTGTACAGAGATATTGAGGAAATTAATTTTCAATCTTAAATCGTCAATATTTCCGTTAATATTAGGGTAACAGAGAAAATGATAAGAGACAAAATTACAGTAAAACTTAGTACCAACAACTTCAATTCTTATAAATTTTTCGATTTTTCGAATATTAAGGGAGATATGTCAAATTTTGTGTTTCCCCCTCCCTTTAAACCCCTCTTTCTCCTTGTTCGATTTTACTCACTAACGAATTTGAGTTTTTGAATACTTAAAGCGCCTCAAATACCAAATTTCATTCCATTCAGCTCAAAATTGTGACCGCTAGAGTGATTACAGACACATATATATATATATATATATATATGGACATATATATATATGTATATATATATATTTATATTTAAATACATATATATATATATTTAAATATATATATATACATATATATATATATATACATATATATATATATATATATATATATATATATATATATATATATATATATAAATATGTCCATAGATAGATATATATATATATATATAAATATATAAATTTTACAGATGGTGATTTTCGACAGGTAGGATCGATGAACATTTGCAAAAATTTTTGAAAAATTTTAGTCGGTACGAAAGCAATAGCTAGCTCTATTTGCTTTCAGGAAATTCGCTAAAAAAGATACACATATATTGGTTTCTACATAATAGAAACAGTAAGCCATCAATGATAATTTTTGTTACCAAATATATTT
Organism: Nineta flava; assembly: GCA_963920215.1. Taxonomy (NCBI): domain Eukaryota; kingdom Metazoa; phylum Arthropoda; class Insecta; order Neuroptera; family Chrysopidae; genus Nineta; species Nineta flava. The sequence goes on from OY986041.1 coordinate 3,860,055, forward strand.
AGCGTATCAAATAAATATATTAAACTTTCTATACATACACTATCAAAATCCTTGGTTTTGTTGACACTTGAATTAAAATGGGTTTAACTTTTTGTAGGTTATAGGGTACATATTAACATTGTCTCAACTCTTTTGAAACGTTTTCTTTATATTTAAAGTGAAACCCTTTTCGAACACACTATGTTGGTTGAAAGTTTAACGAACGTTTTGTTTCGATAGAGTCACTTGCAGTGTTGAAAATAGCGATAGTTCCAAAAGTGACCACCTAAACTCTATTTGGGGGGGGGGGGGAGGGTTGTATGGCTTTGGTTTTGTGCTTACCTGTATAATGAACTGAATAAAATCCACTTAGAATTATTACAACACATACAAAAATTTTGGTTAACGTGAACATATTTTGAGTTTTTATTAAAATTTTCACACTGACAATATTTATAAACGTAATTATTCCTAAAATATAAGAAGACTTTATCAACAAGTGAAAATGTAACAACAACTAACTGAAACTATTGTTAAAATATCCTGTACACACTGAATTCAGTATCAGTGTATGAAACAGGCAATGCAAACATTAGCTGCAACTTCGTCTTTCAGCCAGAAGTCTACTAGTCCACAGTACTGGACGGGCTTTTTTTAATGATTAATAACAGGCTTAATGTTTGTCAGTAGTTTCCTTTCGACGAGACGTCTAACTTTTCTCTCGCGAAAATTCTCGATGATAATGACTTAATGAAGCGCGTAAGAAAGTCACTTGTTCGTTTGACGATAGCAAATTTTATCAGTAACAGTTAATTTGTTAGTTAAATTGAGAGCTAATGTAATAAAGACTTCAAAAAAACTTGTATCCTACAAAATGGATGGTGTGATAGGCAGGTCCTCCACCCCAACATGTTCAAATAACGGGGTATACATTGTTATTACTTGGCGCTACTTAAATAACTGTTACTTGGCGCGATTGAGTGTATTCACGATAAAAACAATATGAGTAGTCTTTTATGAACTAAAGGTTGAAGAAATGAGACCTACAATATGTGTAAACGTTGTGTGTCATTGAAATAAGAAAACATTTTTCTAATTTATAAATGAAAATTTTACATTGACATGTTCAGAGCGTAGGACTGGGAAATTGAACCACTGAATTTATAGGATAAGGTGAGTATTAAATTATACACACCATGATTAATTAACAGCATAAAAATCAGCTTGTTACTAATAACTATGTATACCCCGTTATTTGAACATGTTGGGGGTGGAGGACCTGCCATCCATTTTGTAGGACACAAGTTTTTTTGAAGTCTTTATTACATTATCTCTCAATTCCAGTAACAAATTAGCTGTTACTGATCAAATTTTTGCTATCGTCTAACAAACAAGTTACTCTCTTACGCGCTTCGCTAATCACTATCATCGAGAATTTTCGCGAGAGAAAAGTTGGGCGTTTCGTCGAAAGGAAGCTACTGACAAAAATTTTGCCTGTTACTTATCATTTAAGAAAACCGTGCTGTACTGTGGACTATACGCCTTACTGGCTTACGTGCATGAGAATCTATGTAGGGGTTACATAAACCAGAATGTATATATTCTCTCGGATAGTCAAATGCCTCTATAGGCCTTGTCTGCCACTAAAATCACCTCAAGAGTATTCAAAGATTGTCTAGAGAAACTACTAGAGCTAGCAACATAGAACAATGTTAAATTCATCAGGATACCAGGTGAAGGGAGTCGGAATACCTCTTTTTGGAGTTCCAAAGACAGTATGTAATCAAATAGATGTTAAACCCGGTAAAATACTATTTCAAAATGCATCCAAGAGACTGTCTCACGATACACTCGAACAGGATACAACTTCTTCTAAAGGTTACCGGATTCATCAACGGACATTTTCACCTACAAAAGCATTTGCACACAATACGACTCCTCAGTGGATCAACTTGCAGCAATAGAAACCTCTGCTAGAAGTCAAAGAGTTCATCGAAGATGTAGCCGAAGACCTAGACTTTATAGTTTCCACTTTTGTCTTTTTTGAACTAAGCAAAAAACGAGAAATAGTCACCATTAAACAGCTACCTCTGTTACTGACACCTCATCAGGGTAAATGCAGGATATTTAAACAATTAACTTGGTCATTGCATTTTCACTTAGTTTTATTGAAGCATACCTAATGCCATAATAGCAATCACCTTTTTTTCATAGCCAAATATTTCGGTTTCCAATTGAAGTAGACAAAAAAATGGTTCAGACACGTATTCAGCAAAACTCATCGTTATAATTGCAATACCAGCTGGTGGTAAGATTAGAGTATTTAACAATGCATACATGAATGCTGGTATTGGTCCCCAAAATGGATCTAGATGATTAAATGCATCCGTATAGTATGCATAGATACTACCTGACCGAGGTACAACAGTTCCAAGTTCCGCAAATACTAATGCATCTGAAAATTAGAGAAAATAATTCTTATTACACACTCTAGACGTATGCAAATTTGCTTCCGACGGATTTTTTTCCCATTTTCTAACACAGTGATTCTCAACCACTGTGCCGCGGCACTTTTGTGTGCCGCCAAATTCGTAAAGTGTGCCGCCAAAGTTTAGAAATGTATATAGTAAAGTATTAACCAACATAAAAACGGAAAAAAAGATCGAGACTGTTAAATGTAGAAGACGATATGAGAGTAGCATTGTCATTTTTACGACCAAATATAAATGAAATTATCAAAAAATATCAAGCTCATATTTCTCATTAAAAGTATTCTTATTATTAACTTGTAATTAGTCTCTTAATAAACGTACTGTTGTTTTTGTAGTACATATTATTTTATTTTACATTCAATATCATTTCATAAACTATTTTACACAGTATATTGTAGGTAAGTAAACAACTTTTAAACTTTTTTGTGTGCCTCTTTTTCTTTGTGTGCCGCGGCAAAAAAAGGTTGAGAATCACTGGTCTATAATGAGAAAAGAAAAGCAGCTATTGTTTTTGCACCAATGCTGGAATTTCATAAAAATTTCTTCAAATGCATATATATATATATATATATATATATATATATATATATATATATATATATGCACTTTTTTTAAAATATCTGTGGACTCTCTAGCGGTTGCAGTTTTATTCCGATTGGAATGAAATTGGGTAATTGAGTCGCTTTTGGTATTCTAAAGGTCAAGTTCGTTAATGGGTAAAATCGGACGAAGGGAAAGGGGGTTAAGAGGAAATTAGACTATCTCCCTTAATATTTGAAAAATCGAAAAATTTATCGGGAGTTAAGTTGTGGACACTACGTTTTACTATAATTTTGTTTCTTATCATTTTTCTGGTACATTATTATTTACAGAAATATTTACAATTAAAGATGGAAAGTTAAAATTCTAAATATCTCTGTTCACATTAGAGTTTGAGAAAAATGATCAAGTAATGAATTGTATGCAACGTAATTTTCTACAACTTTACTCCTTATACATTCTTTGATTATTCTAATATTAAGAGAGATATTAAATATTTTGTGTTTGTTTGATACGAATACATGAAATATATTTTATTGTAAAAAATTTTGATTGTAGTTTCCATAGTAACTATAAACTATAATCGTTATACCGTTCTATTTTGGCTATAAATAAATTTAATTTTTGCAAATACTCAAGTCATATCAAGTATTATATTTCATTTTGATCACACTGAAATTATGACCGCTAGTCAGTGATTTATGTATTCTAAGGAAATTCGCTTAGTTGACGCAGCTCCTGTGTAACGAATTTTTTGTGTTTATGTAATTTTACACTTTTTACCACAATTATACTTAAGATATCCGGAATATATAAATCAAATAAAAGATATTGTTTACTAAATGTATATAATGATATGTAAAGCTTCATAGGTGAACTCACAGGCTATAAGATTTACTGATATACCGAATAGTGATTCGTACTAGGTTCACCAAGTAAAGCAAAGAATACAAGATTTTATTTTGAAATCACATCTCATAATATACAGGATGACCCGTAAGTAGTCGAGATCCATAAGAGGGTAGGTAAAGGGTACGATTTTGGAACGAAAAGTCCTGAGACATTATTTTATTAGACGCACCGTTAATTAATTATTAATTAATAAAGGAAACTTTGTTGAAACCAGAGTTGCAAAAAGTGTATTTTTTTTATAATTCATTTTTGATTTAATTATCAATTTTTGGTATTTCTAAATTTTTCCAATTATTAATTCCTTGAAAAGTACATTAATTAAATTTTTTAATTTTTTGAAAAATGTAATAAATAAATTGTTTTAATAATAGACTTTAAAAAAATGCGCAAATTAAATTCTTTAAATTATAAAGTTTTCTCAAAAGTAATATTATTTTATTAATTTTTTGAAAAATGTAATTAATAAATTGTTTCAATAACACGTTAAATCAGAGCCGATTTGACCCGTTTATCAAGTTTTCTCAAAAGTGCATTAATAAAATTATTTTATTGATTAATTGTTTCAATAATGGAATAATAAAATTTTTGCAATTATCAATTTTTAGAAAATCGCAAGACATGCATCCCCATAAAACAAAGATCCCTACCCTTTCAATTGTCGAAAAATTGATAATTCCAAAAATTTAATTATTACATTATTTAAAAAATCAATCTTTATTTATTTGTATGTATTTTGTAAAAAAATTTTTACAAACATATATTATAATCAATACAGAAAATAAAGTATATAAAGTATAAAACCTATTTTGACAAAATGGAAACCCGACTTCAAAAATCAAATATTCTATAACAAAAAATGCACTAAAAAGTAAAAAAATAATTGCATATTCTTGTGCCAATTTTAGTTCACCTAAGTAAAAATTTTTAAATATATATGTACAATTATTGTTATTTTTTAAGTCGATGTCAGCATAGAGAAATTCACATAACTTTTGGACACCGCCTGCAAAAAAAACAACAATTGTACATATATATTTAAAATATTAGATGAACTAAAATTGGCACAAGAATATGCAATTATTTTTTTACTTTTTAGTGCATTTTTTGTTATAGAATATTTAATTTTTGAAGTCGGGTTTCAATTTTGTCAAAATAGGTTTTATTTCTCGCTTTTTAGTGACTTTGAAGTTCTATAACTTATTTTATTTGTCTAAATATGGGAAGACCAACTAAACGACCTACAAACTTTTAGTGCATTTCTTTAGGTCTGTAGCCCCTATTAGGCACAAATCAATTAAAAAAGTTTGTAAAAAGAACACTACTTTTGTAATCACTATTACTGGCCAGCGTTTCCTCTATCCCGGTCATGTAACTTTTGGGCCACCCTATCTATAACACTTAAACCGAAATATTTAAAAATATATTTTCAAAGTAAATTTACTAATTAAATCACTTACTAAGTAAACAAATTAAACCACAAGTGATCCAAACAATTATACACATTCCAATCGATCCAGCATATGTGAACGCTGCCGTTGGCGAAACAAATATTCCAGATCCAATCATACAACTAATATTAAAACTAACAGCTGACACTAATTCCAATTCTCTCTTTAATTGAACATTATCCGTTTTTGTTTGGATATTGACAACAACAGTTGTGTCTGATCCTGCAGGATATTTTTCATTTTGTTTTTCATTTGTTGGTATATCTTTAAAAAAAAAATTCATCTTTTAGTTTATTAAATAGTATAGTTAATGTACAGGATGTCTTCCTTTAACCAAATGTAGTTAAAGTATTTTTTCAAGGAAGTCATTTTCAGGAAAATGGGGAATTACATTTTCTATTTTGCATTTTTAGTTCATATTCCCATTGAAGCATATTTGTTTTGATAAAATTTCAAATTCGCCCCAATACCTAGATCTGTTTTTGTATTATAAATACGTATTTCGACTACAAAGTAGTCGTCGTCAGTATGGATTAGCTAGTCGTAATTTTCACTTTGACAATTAGAAATAGATAGAAAATAGAAATCAATAGACAAAAATAAAATAAACAAAAAACTTAAACAAAATAATGAGAAATTGTCACCAAATTAGCAACGAATAACATATCCCGAGACAATATAAGAGTAATTTTAATAAATGTGATGTAAACAAGTGTAAATTGAATGAAAGTAATTTTAACAAGAGTTATTTCAATCAAATTTATTTTATTTTAATTGATTTTGTTTAATTTTTATTAATTTTTATTTTTGTCTATTGATTTCTATTTTCTATCTATTTCTAATTGTCAAAGAGTAAATTACGACTAGCTAATTTATACTGATGATGACTACTTTGTAGTCGAAATTCGTGTTTATAATACAAAAAATGATCTAGGTATTGAGGCGAATTTGAAATTTTATTTCAAAAACCTGGAGTTCTCATTAATTATCATTTGATAATCTAACATATTTGTTTAGTTTTCGTAAACTCTAAATTTTATTTTTTGTTTGTTAATCTTAAAACAAACTAATTTTTTGCTGTTGTAGTTTCATTCTTCATTATTATTTCCACTCGAGTGATGGAATGAATCCAATTCTTACGAAAAAAAGTCGATTTCGAATATAGCTAAGGAAATTTATGTCAAATAATATTTTTTTCTAAATTTTAACAATTAGAAATTCCATTTTTTTATTAAAATTTTGTTGATGACATTTCTATAGAAACTATAAACCCTACTATAACACTATAATCGTTATATATAAGTTATAGATATGCAAATTTGTATTTTGACTATAATTAAATTTAATTTTTTATTTTTGAATTTTCATCGGTTCTTAATATGTCTGCAAATTTTCAAATTATTTTGTTTTTTTTCTTTATACCCAGTATATTTGAAAATATACAAGGTTTATTAAGTTTCGTTCCGACTTTATAACGCTTGAAAATATTGATCGCAGAAAAAAATTTTTTTTTATAGGTGTTCATAAAACTACCTAATTAGTCCATTTCCGCATGTTTGTCTGTCTGTTTGGCCGTGAAGCCGATAACTCAAAAACGAAAATAGATAGCTGAAAATTTTTTGTGTGTTCTACAGCAAAAAAAGTAAGGTCAAGTTCGTTAATGGGCAAAATCGGAAAGTGTTTCCCCCCGCCAGGGGGGAAATTTATATCTTTGAAACCGTAAGAGATAGAAAAATAATTTGTTGGCAAAAAATCTTTTTCACTTTAAAATAAACAACTTTTGTTTGAAAATTTTTTTCATAAACTCAATAGTTTTCTCATAATTTGTGCTCAAAATTGAAAATGAGAAATACAATTGATAGGTGAGCGAAGGCACGCATGTATACACGTACATAGATAGCAACCATACATACTATTTTTAAACCCAGTAAATTTGTAAATATACAAGGTATATTAAGTTTAGTCCCGACTTAGTAACGCTTGAAAATGTTAATCCTTAAGACAAAATTTATTCATAAAATGACCTAATTCGGCCATTCCCGCATGTCCGTTCGTCTGTCTGTCTGTCTACCGTGAACACGCTAACTAAAGAACGAAAAGAGATAACGAGTTGAAATTTTTGTTCGTGTGTTCTAGACCAAAAAAGTAAGGTCAAGTTCGTTAATGGGAAAAACTGGAACGTGTCTCCCCGCGCCAGATTGGAAAATATACATTTTTGAAACCGTAAGAGTTAGAAAAAAAAAATGTAATAACAAAAAATTTATTCTTCTCTTTACAGTAAACAATTTTTGTTTGAAAAATTTTTTAATAAACTCAATTGTTTTCTCATAATTTGTGATTAAATGTTCCTCGGAAAGGCAAATTGTTAACAATTTGAATACGCAGAATGGTTAACAATTCAATCACTCATATCACCCAGTATATCAATCACTCACCCAGTATATACTGGGTATTCAAACAATTAACTCAGTTAGTTGTTACATTACTTGTTTTATTTTTATTTTTGTATTTTCATCGGTTCTGAATACGTCTGCAAATTTTCAGATTGGTCAGACGTTCAAAGGTGGGTGAAAACTCACTTACAAAATTCTAATACATTCATACACAGATAAATACATACACTGGCATTCATAAATATTGAACCAGTTGAAATATTCTAAGTGTGACTGAATACAATATTATACATACATTTAGTAATATATATATATACTCTTAGAATGTGAATTACTGCTTCAATTTTTATGAACGGGAGTGTACATACAAGTCAAGCTAATAAAAGCATGTTAATAATAAATGAAAACTTACCCGTTTCCATTGATCACAAATGAAACTTCCTAAAACCGTTAATGAAATACGAATATTGTTCACAGTGGCACACGGAATTATTAATGAGATAATAAGAATATTTTACAATATTATGGAGTTTTTGTTGCGCATTCTTCTCGCATTTGCGTAAAAACATTTAACAAAAAAAAAAAAAAAACGAAAAAAACTTTAATAAAACCATAAATTTGGTTAAAATAATAAATTATAAATAGTCCTAAATAATAAATGTGTAATAAAAATACTATTAAGGCTCTGAAGGTTACACAAAATTAAAACAATTTTCGCTAAAATCGCCTTTTAAGCTATATCTGTATCCATTTACACGCTAACATAGTAATAATAATAATTGATAGTTCTTTCTTACCAGTCCAAGTGGCCTAATCCGTTATGTCTGCGCAGTTGGCCTACTTGGAAACTGGGAGGTTATTGGTTCAAATCCCAACATCGGCAGTTTGTCAATTATTAAGAAAAAAAAAGGGGGCGGTTAAATGACTAAACTGTAACTGGCTATGCTTGAGAAGGTTTTCTGCGGTTTCTTTCACGAACTCCAGATGAATATCGGCATAGGTCCTATCATAGTCGGCTGCAGCCGCATATCCTACCAATTCCTAGTCTACACCCAAAAATTCCTTCCACTCCACTCATATCCTCACATCCCAGCGCCGGAATTAGAAACCCCACAGAATTAGATGCATACGAAAGTATCTACATACACAAATTAAGAAAACAGATAATGAATTTAGACAATGGCCCAATTCCAAATTCTGATTTAACAAAATTAAACCATATTCAAAATTGAATACCTGAATATCAAGGTTAGCTTCGATCAACACCCTCACCTTATTGACAATAACAACACCGCATGGTCAAAAAAGGAAACCGCCAATAAATTGGTTAGGTAAATCACACACTTAATCCCTTAATTGGTCAGTCAACTAAAATAATCCTTCAGGAACCACCTCCGTCAGATCATATAAAACACAGAAATTTTTTAATATCATTGTGAGACACGCACCAAATTAGCAACAAGCAACATATCTCTGACTCCACATTCCAGAGATAGTTACGATTAGCTACCTTGTAGTCGAAATACGTATTAATAAATTACAAATTATTGTTCTAGAAATTGGGGAAAAATTTTTAATTTAATTAATAAAGGGCGGAGTTAATGTACTAATTAGTTTTCTGTAAAGCATAAAACTTTTGCAAAAAGTAATGATATCCGACCAAAAACATAAATGTGAGAGGAGCCGAGTTTATGCATAGAAAAAGTAATGATATCCCAGCAAAAACAAAAATGTACGCCTTCAAAAGTAGTGAAATTTATGTAAGAACCCAATTCTTCGACTAAACTGAGAAAATAATTGGTATATATATATTGTGTAAGTTTCTTAGGTGCAGGGTATTTCATATTTTACTTGGCATGTTTATTTCTTTGTATATTAAGTGTTATAAAATCTGACCACTTGCTAAGTAAAATATGAAATACCCTGCTCATAAAATATATTTTGTAACGTGTATATTATAATTGTTATGATTTGCATGTTAGCAGGCAAATAAACCTTTTCTATAAATGTATACAATTATTAATTATTTTCTATTGACGTACACTTAAAGTATACAGGGTGTCCCGTAAGTCACGGGCACAACTAACGGTATGAATAGAAAATTGAATTCTGAGACGAAAAGTCCTGAACCATTTACTTATTTTAATTAATATCTACTTACCTGCCCGTCTGATTATGGTTGTTGTGAAAAAATTCAATTCAATGACAGGTTCTTCAAATTTTCACAGCTTATCATTTCAATAATAAAGAATATCCTGTCAAAATTTGAAGTTGATCCGGTTTTCAGTTTTTGAGTAAAAAAATGTTAAAGTTACGATTTTTAAGAGATTTTTACATAGATTAAATGGACTCGTCTAACAAAATCTATATCTCGACAACCAGAAATGCCAATGTTATGAAAAACTTTCATAATATTTATCAAAGTCTTATAAATACCTGGACCAAATTTCAAATTAATCTTGTTTTTTGTTTCTGAGATAATTAAATTTATAGATCGAAAAATGTTCTAAATCTAGTTTCATTTTTAGTGATATTTATTTTTATCTAGTTTTATTTTTATTTTTAGTTATATTTATGTTTATCTAGTTTTAATTAGTTTTATCTAATTTTATCACCATGCAACTTTTTTGAAATACATAAAAACATATTTTCAATTATTAAAACTCTTCGAAAAACTGAAATCTTGGATTTAAGTTTTAAACAATATGTTTTTTTTTACAAATTTATATGTTTTTTACAAAAATTAAATTATTTGAAACGATTTAATTGCAAAATTTTTAATTATTTAGAGTTGGCAATGGATGAGAGTACAATGCATTTAGTATAGGACAAACGTACCTCCCCTACTTTCCCTCACCAGTTTCACAACAACCTTAAAAAATGGTAGGTAATTTAATTTTCTATCCATACCTTCAATTGCGTCCGTGACTTACGGTACACTCTGTACATGTGTAGTTATAGTATATAATAGTATTATAGTATAATTACACGTGCGGTCACAATTATTTTCAATATGCGGTATTTTATCCACTTATTTAGTATGATTGTTGTTGTTTGTAGGGGACAAGGGGTTTTTTGAGTATACAAATTATTTTTAACAAATAAAATTATGTCATTTAAATAGAATATTTGATATATAATCACACGACAGAATCATCGCGTCTACATAATAACAATCGAGACTTCATATAGCCCACTAAACTCAAGCTAGAGCTTCATGGTGAAGGCATGACTTGGCAAATGTGAGTGTCAAATGGCAACAACCTAATCTATAGGCCAGTCAAATCATATATACGGTGGCGCAAAAATACCTTCACAATTTTTAAATTCAATTATTCTTTCTGAAATTAATATTTATTGAGTTTCTCTTTTTTATTAGCGAATTTCTTGTAGCGGTGTCGCATAATAACAATTCATAAATGAAATTCTAAATATCATTTTTAATTAATAAAGATCAATTATATCTTTTTCATGTATTTATTATTCATTTAAATAATAATTTTTAATATAACAAACATTTACTTTACAGTCTCTTACCGACTTCAAAATTTTGCAAAAATTTTTGCAAATGTCCATTGATCCTGCCTAGTAGATGTCGAAAATCACCATGTGTAAAATTTATATATATCTATGGATATATATATATATACATATATATATATATATGTATATATATATATATATTTACATATATATATATATATATATATATATATGTACATATATGTATATATATATATATATATATATATATATATATATATATACATATATATATATGTATATATATATGTGTCTGTAATCACTCTAGCGGTCACAGTTTTGATCTGATTGCACTGAAATTTCGTATTTGAAGCGCTTTTTGTATTTAAAAGGTCAAGTTCGTTAATGGGTAAAATCGAACAAGGGGAAAGGGAGGTTTAGAGTAAGGGGAAACACAAAATTTGACATATCTCCCTTAATATTCGAAAAATCGAAAAATTTATAAGAAGTAAAGTTGTAGGTATTAAGTTTTGCTGTAGTCTTGTTTCTTATCATTTTTTCTGTTACCCTAATATTTACAGAAATATTGACGGTTTAAGATTGAAAATTAAATTCCTCACTATCTCTGTACACATTAGAGTTTGAGCAAAAATGACAAGGTAATGAATTATAGCATACATGATTTTCTACAACTTTATTCCTTACGCATTTTTCGATTGTTCTAATATTAAGAGAGATATTTTATATTTTGTGTTTTCTCCTTTCTTTATGCCCCCATTTTCCCTTGACGTATGTCATTTATTAATCAAATTGGCCTCGCAATTACTAAAATCATATACGACATTTCAGTTTGATCATACTAAAATTGTGACCGCTAGAAAATGATTTATATATTTTAAGGAAATTCGCTAAGTTGAAGCAGCTCCTGCGTAACGAATTTTTTTAGATTATAGTCAATACTATGGAGTTTCGATATAGAGCGATATCAGCCTGCAGAAAGGATAAATATCGCAACTTTTTATTTGGAAAATGGAAGAAGCTTTATTTCTACTCAGAGAAACTATCGACGATATTTTAATGTCAGATAGGCAGCTCCGTCTAACCATACGATATAACTGATTATTTTCTTTGGGGTTATCTGAAAGAAAGGGTTTATGTAAACAAGCCACAATGCTTGGAAAAACTTAGAATATTGGGCGAGAGATTTTGGGCATATCTCAAGAAACTTGACGAAAGGTCAGATGTGCTAAAAAGTGCTCATAGTTTTCAGCGCGAAAGGGAACATCATTTGTTAAATATCATTTTTCGTAAATAGTTGGAAAAAAACTACAAGAAACACGCACTTTATATTATGAGTTGCAAAATATAAATTTTCTTGTACTTTTAAACTTCTCATGTACTTTTTTTTAAATTTATAATCGTGTACTTCTATGCCACCTTACTTTTGCGCCACCTTGTACAATCAGGAAGAAAACCTTTTGATAAACGCACCTTGAATAATTCAATTTGAATCGTAACGAAATTATTTTTAGCGAATTTTCGAATCAAATATAGCTGGTTGCTTTTGTACCGATGAAGGATTTTCGGAAAGATTTCGTTAAATGTTTACCGAACTTACACTCCCGTTCAAAAAAAAAAAATGAACAGACCTGAAATGTTAATTATCTTACATTTCATAAAACTCCCCACTTTTGTAACTCTCTGTACAATGAATAATTTTATTTATTTATAAACAAAGATAAGTAGTATATTTTTTAAGTGTGTCAAAAAGAAATGGAAGTATAAACTGAACTTATATTTTTTATTTGTATATACGGTGTTGTCAGTGACAGAGTGAGAATTTAATGAATATATGTAATGTAAATACATGTTAAGTGTTATATCTTACTCTTACGTATAAAAATTTAATAAAATGTTGTATCTGTAAAGATACAACATCCATTCGGTTCAGGTCTGTTCATTTTTTTTGAACGGGAGTGTACATTGGTGTGTGACGTGCTTTTTGTATTTGAATGGTCAAAATCGACATTCATTAATGGTCAAAATCGGATGAAAGTAATGGGGGCTTGGACGGAAAGAGAGACATAAACTTCTTTAATTTCTCTTAGGAAAATGGAAAAATTTGTAAAGTTGTAGTAAATAAATTTTTCTACAATACGATAACTGATCATATTTTCTGTAACTCTAATATTTACAGAAATATTTGTAATTTAAAAACAATACCCATAACAATGAATATTACAATCATGTATCACCATGGTTACTTGATTGTTTAATAATGTATTTAAAGAATTTTCTGGAAAAAATAGCGTGGCGATTTTTTTATTCCCAATTTCTGAGATGATACCTCCCCTCGTTTTGATCCTCTACTCTGATTGGCCTATCACTAAAGGTAACAAATAAATTATATTCAGAATTATAAAAAATAAATTATATTTAATAGATATATATATATATATATATATACATAATTTTTAATTATTTGCGTTGCTTAAAGATGGTTCAACTTGAAATAATACGCGGATGGTTTTCGTAATTTTACCTACAAATGATAAAACAATGTATCTATTAGTATAAAATATTTGTAGACAAAAATTGGCAAAATGGAACACTTATATGGAATCACTTCAATTACGCCTGCCCCGATTTTAACTTTTATTGTGTTATTATATAAGCGTTTCTTTTTGGCCAATTTCGGTACGGGAAAATTAAAAAACACCACACAAAAAGGATAGCATTTTGGTCCCATAAAATAATTTCGATTGTAGGTTATGATGACCCGACCAAAAACGTTGCTGGGCGTAAATGTCATCAATGACTAGGGCAAGAATATATGCAATAACTGGACTTGAATATAATGTTTAATTTTGACAAATATCTTCCTTGTGAACTTGTTCGATTGTATTGGTACCTAATACGTAATCTAATGTCGGATCTAAGTCATCGCAATTATTTAATAAAATTTAGAGTTAAAAAAAACTAAAAAAACATGCTTTAAGGTATTTCCATACTATTATTAGGTTGTCAAGAATTTCACGAAATTCACAATATTAGTAAAATGAATAATCAGAAATCCGCTGAATTTTTTTACGAATTTATCACCATGGCGTTTTTGAGAAAATCGTTATGCAAGTTGGAGAAATTTAACGTGGATCTTCATACACATGGTGAAATAAAATGCACGATTCCGACTGTTTTTACTTCGAACTCTCTCAATATAGTCAGTCGGTTGTTCTGAAATTCGACACATACTTTCCTCAATTCCTTAGAAATATTTTTGCTTAAAACTTTGGGAGAATGACCATCGGGTTGTTAAGTTTTTTGATAAAATATGCGTAACAAAATGCATTTTTTTCATGTCCGTAACAGAAGGTAATTCTTTATGGTTCAGTTGGCATCCTGAGTACCGGCGCGCTGTTTGAAAGTCTTTTAAAATTAAATACTAGTATATCTATGATGACTAGTACATGTATGTACTAGTAATAGTTTGGAAATACCTTAATAAAGTTAAATTTATTCTATTTAGTTTTTTTAATGTGTTTATAAAATATTATTGTATTGTCAACGGTTTTTAATACGTCTACAAAATTTCAGACATCCGCACGTGGGTGAAAACTCAATTTAAAAATTCCATTACATTCATACATACATATACATACATACATAGATACATAGATAGATACATACAAGTCAAGCTAATAAAAGCATGTTAATAATTAATAAACATTATTTTAATGTCAAGTTATTGTATAAAATTTTGCCGAAAAACTGCATTCACGCTGAGCAACTTTTTTGATCGGGTCATCCATCATAAGCTACGAAAAACTATACAAAAAAAAATTATTTAACCAAGAGTCAAAATCCCTTACGTTTTTGTGTGCCGTGTTTCTTGAAAACTTACTCATACATGGTAATTTGAATTTTAAATAAACAAACAATGTATAAACAATTATTCCAGATAAAATAAAACCAATGGCAATAAAATATTTTAATGTTGGATCACCAATTATTGGAAATAGAATTAATGCTATATAAAAGATAATTAGAAAGTATGGAATTATTAATGGAACCTGAAAAAAAAAAAATTTGATATTAATTAATAAATTTCGAAAACTTTAAAATTAACAAATTTAGACAATTAAAAATGTAACCACACAATTTTCTAATTTAAATTTGGTTTCGGTGAAATTGACTGAAACCTTGGGGAAAGCCTTAAAAAATCAAGTTAACAACCTGCACAAGTCGAAGCAAGGATAACAGATACATGTCCATAACACAAAAACATGGTTTAAAATTGAGGATATTTTCATGTATATTTTCAGCTACCAAATCTGAATCTGACCTCAGATTTGCTTCATCAGGTCACAGGAGATTTCGGGTAAATTTAATTTCTGTCGGCGGTTGCTTAATTACCCGAAATCTCAGTTTTTATCTTAAATATCTTTTTTTTAGATCCGTCATACCGATAATAATGAATTGTCTCCATTTAACTTACGACAAAAAATAATAAACTTTATTGTGGACTTTTATGAATATACTATTAGCTCTGAGCGCAACCGTACTCAGCGCCATGCGTGGTCAAAAAAACAACTGCATGATCGATAACAACGTATAAAAACCATTGGCGGTACGTCATAAAGTTACAGTTAAATTAGCGCTTACATGTTGTTTATTTAATTAAATTAATTATTTTTGTTAAACGTCTATGGGTTTTTATACACCGATATTGGTCATGAAGTTGCTTTTTTCACCACGCATGGCGCTGAGTACTTTTGAAGAATTATATAAATGGACTATATCAAGTGCTCGTACATCCTTAATCCAAATTGGCCATTAATTTTCTCCATTACGTTTCTGGATCTTTCCTAATCTCAAAAAGTATTCTTGAATATTTTTCAAATTGTTTTTTTGTAAACTATCGTCTATTTATTTCCATTGTTAGTATGGTTGCCTTTCGGTTATATTATACCAACGGAAGCGACTTGCGTTTACTTACTTTGACATTTAAGTAATATGTCTGAACATTGATAACATTTTTTTGACATCAAATGCTTGATATGAAAAATCATACACATCTAGGGATGGGGATCGAACCCACGACCTCTGGCATTCTAGACCAATGCACTACCAACTGAGCTACCTTAGATGTTATGGTAGTACTATGCATATGTTGTTCCACTATCATTTCTTTTTATCTAGAATCGGGGATTATCACAGCATTGAGGAGTGTCGGACTCGATTTGCATCCTAAATGTTTATGATTTTTCATATCAATCATTTGATGCGAAAAAATGTTACTTGTAAAATATTTCCCCTATTATCGCAATTTAAATATTATCCTATTAGTGTACGTATTGCTTCTGGTGACATGTCGCGTGATTCACTAAGGAAGTTGTAACTATTATTTCACGCAGTATGCCTGCCCAAGCGGTGCGTGCCATGCCAATAGTTTGCTTTAATTTGTGTGGATAATATTGAAGCGTAACTAAATGCATGTGAATAAATTCTGTAATAATTGATTTGATAAATGTATAATTATGTCAATTTGCAATCGTGAATACAGTTAGCGTAGCTACAGTATCAACTAAGGGATGTATTCGTTTTGAGTGCTTACACGCCACCTAGCATTGTTTTTAGTGTTCATCTAGAGTCTAGACGCTGTGTATGCTGACAAACTGGCGAGGATCCAGCCCTCAAAAAAGGTTGTTGTCCCAGCCACCCGAAAATCGGTCGTATGCGAGTCGTAGTATGCACTCGCTCATGATCGATATAGTGTATTCTTACAAAGGAGATGTTTACAAAATATATGACGCCCTGACCAAGATTTTGTACAGTGTATAGTTCTACGTGGGCAAAGCCGTGGGGCGAACACCAGTTAATTAATAAACCTGTAAAATGTTAGTTTGTTCGCTCACGAAAATTACAAAAGTAAATGTGTGTTTGTTTGCACATCACAGTGTCACATTTAGACTCTAAACTACTGAACCGATTTTGATAAAATGTTTAAAACTTCAAAGTTTATCAAATTAAATTAAACGCTAGTATATATTTTACATTCAATAATTTTATTTAGAAGCTTACTTAAATTTCAAATTCAAGCTTACGTTTCTTTTTTGCGAAAACGTTGATAATTTCATCGATATCTAGGTTCTCATCTTTGTGTATATTTCGGACAGCTAGCCCGGATAATTTTTCCTGTGCCATTGAGGACTATGTAGTTTTAAATTAGTTGATGACTATCATTCATCAAAATCGGATAGATTTTGTCTGAGTTGGTCTAGACACAATTTTTTTATTTTAGTGACGTCACCAGATTAAAAAAATAATAATTTTTTGACTTGCCGATGTTGAGGTGCCGATTTAAATGTTGTTTTTTTTTTGAAACGATTGACTAAACTGTCAGCGTATGGGCAAGAAAGAAAGTAACCGCCTATGCTTGTAAACGTTTTCTGCAGTTTCCTCTTACAAACTCCAGATGAATATCGGCAAAGTCCGATCGACTTTTCCTAGGCTCATGTGGGTGTTATAGATTATGTGTCTCAGAGGTAAAACTCCATAATTATTTTTAAAATCTGGGTGAGGTCCGTAATGGCGGTGAGTCCATCATACGGATATAGCCACGTGGCGGTAGACAATGGTAGAAATTTGCATAGCAGAATGCGTTTATTGTGTTTTGCGCTTTCGTCTTTTGGTTTGTACATTAGGTGTAGTGTTTGTTTTGTACGTTTTCGTTTTCGCTGTATGGATTGTGGGAGTGTGTTATTTCGTCGTGTGTTTGTCGTGTTAATTGTACATATGGTATAGAGTTTTGTGTTTGGCTTTGACTAAATGGTGGTGTTGCATGTATTAGTGTGTTGTGATGAGTTGGTTTCTTGTTGTGATAGGATGGTGGAAATTGTGCATTTACGTGCATGCTGTTGTAGCTATATCGTGCTGCGATATGTTAGTTTCTTGTGATTTGTTTTGTGTATTCGGGTGTATGATGTGTTCGGATGTTTCCGTATTTGGCGTATGCGTAATTGCATAGGTCAGAGTGTGTGTTGTTGTTGTGTGTAGGGCAGTGGTTGATCGTTGTCTGGGTATATTGCCTTGCCCCATACGAAAAAACTTTTTCACTATTAATGATAAATGCCATTTGTAAGTGTATTTTGTTCAGTTAAAGTGGTTTTAAGCTGTGGTGAAGTGATTTTGGTATGATGCCTATCGAGCTGAGGATCACCGGAACGATAGCAACGCGTGTCATTGTCTAAATGCTTTTTAACGAATTATACTTACAGGGGTAATGTCAACCAAAATACATATAGGTACCTACATAAAAATGAAAATATAAAATTTTTAATTATAGTCCGTACCTTATATGGTCGATACGCATTTGGTTTTGTTCGGCGTAATACAAGTAATGAGACCATAGCACCACCATTGAAAATACTGAGAAGAAATCCAGCGAATTCAATGATTGGCTTAATATTTCCGAATAAAATACATGGTAAAGTCATCAAGGCCTGAATAAAAAAGGAAAGAAATTATCCTAAAACATGTCTCCTAAAGCATATCCTGTTCATCTGAAAATAAGATATTAAATAAATCAAAATTAATAATTAAAATTAATATAAAAAAATTAGTTTATCCGCCAGGAATCGAACACTGGACCTTTGAATTTCGCGCTTAGCATGTTAATTACATTACGGATGATTTAACTTAATAAGTCTAATTTTTTCTTACTAATATTAATTAATAAAATGCAAAGAAGTATTAAGGACGTTCGTGCATGAGTAGTTATCCTCCCTCAAAAATTTGAATTTAGTAATTATCGATTAAAAATGAAACTATGAACACAGCGTCTTGTGGAGAACAAAATTTGTTTGTACTTAAAATTAAAATAAATATATTATTAAAGTAGCAACTATAATAAGTAATGTTTATAAATACTCTTTGAAATATGCGGTTAAAATATTTGTATTAAAAAATGGTGTTGACGAACGTTTGAATTAATTATTTAATAAAATTAAAACTGCTCTGTTAAATTTGTTTTCGCCACCATATTTTGAAAACTGGCGATAGCGTACAGTAAAAACATATATACATACATATACACATATACACGTGAATGTCATAACAAATAGTTTATTGTAAGATCTGTCAAATCAAGTCAAATCAATTTCTAATTTATATGTCCTGATATTTTACAATAAATACTTTTAAAATATTTAACAACAAATAAAATAACCCTATTTTGACAAAATGGAAACTCGACTTCAAAAATCAAATATTCTATAACAAAAAATGCACTAAAAAGTAAAAAAATAATTGCATATTCTTGTGCCAATTTTAGTTAACCTAAGCAAAAATTTAAATTAAAACTTGCAACACAACAAAAGACAACACAACACCAACCAACATGTCACCAACCAACATGTCACCAACCAACATATCACCAACCAACACAGCACCAACCAACACAACACCAACCAACACCACACCAACACAACACCAACCAACACAACACCAACCAACACAACACCAACCAACACAACACCAACCAACACAACACCAACCAACACAACACCAACCAACACAACACCAACCAACACAACACCAACCAACATGAGAACAACCAACACCAACCAATACAACACCAACCAATACAACACAAACCAACATGACACCAACCAACATCACACAAACCAACATAACACCAACCAACATGACTCCACCCAATATGACACCACCCAACATGACACTAGCAGCATTACACAACCCAGCATGACACCACCACCTACGACACCACCCAACATGACTCCGGCAACATGACGCCAACTAGCATGAAACCACCCAGCATGACACCACTAGCGTGACACCACCCGGCATGACACCACCCAACATGTAACACACACCACGACACCCCCCAACATGACACCATCCTTCATGACACCACCCAACATAACGCCAACCAACATGACACCACCCAACATTACACCACCCAATATTACACCTCCCAATATGACACCGTCCAACATGACACTACCCAACAAGACGCCAAGCAACATGACACCACCCAACGTGACACCAACCAACATGGCACCACTCAACATGACACCAACCAACATGACGCCAACCAACATCACACCATCCAACATGACACCGCCCACTATGAAGCCAACCAACATGACACCACCCAAAATGATACCAACCAACATGACACCATCCAACATGACACCACCAACATGACATCACCCATCATTACACCACCCAACATGACACCAACCAACATCACACAAACCAACATAACACCACTTAATATGACACCACCCAACATGAAATCATCTAATATGGCACCGCCCAACATGACACCAACCAACACGGCACCAACCACACGACCAACCAACCACCCAACAACAGTTATTTTTTCTGATGATTTCAAATATTTTAAAACTTGCCGCGTTATATAAAATTTTAAAATCATACTAAGAGAAAACTTACGAAATAAATTTTAACCAAATTTTTTCTTACATTTAATCAATTTACCCCTCATTAATTTTTTTGGTAAATAGTTTACCGAGCTATTTACTTTGTAAATAGCTCGGTCCTTACTCTCATATCATCACTTTTTAAGAATGAACTATTACATTAAGGATTTCCCCGAGAACTCGTCCCTTTCTTACATTTATGTTTTTGATCGGATTAAATTTAAAAAAAAAACTTATTCTTTAAATCTAAATAAATTTTACATGAGTTTTAATTGTTTATCAAGGTATTGACCCCTGGTGTTTTAGGATAATTTTGATATGTGTACGGGCAACACTAGTTTGTAGAGCCAGATAATATAAACAGATGAATATAATAAAAATTATGCACTTTATTTTGAAATGCGTAAGTTTAAATAAATCAAATGCATTTTATGTACATTAAATCCGATCAAAAACATAAATGTAGAAAAGAGCCGAGTTTTCGGGGAGATACTTCATATAATAGTTGCTCCTTAAAAAGTGATAATATCTCAATTAAAGAGCCGAGCTGTTAATAAAGTAAATAGTTTAAACTAAAATGAAAGAATATAAGTGCAAAGTTTTAAAATATTTGAAATCAATAGAAAATTTAACTTGTCGCGTGATAAAATTTATTCTTTATGGTGTCATATTGGTTGGCATCATGTTGGGTGGTGCCATGTTGGATGGTGTCATGTTGGGTGGTGTCATGTTGGTTGTGTCATGTTGGTGGTGAATTGTTGGGTGGTGTTATGTTGGGTGTGTCACGTTGCTGGTGTCATGTTGGGTGGTGTCGTGATGGGGGTGTCGTGATGGGTGGTGTCATGTTGGGTGGTGTCATGTTGGTTGGTGTCATGTTGGGTGGTGTCATGTTGACGATGTCATGTTGGGTGGTGTCATGTTGGTGGTGTCATGTTGGATGGTGTCAAGTTGAGTGGTGTCTGATGGGTGGTGTAATGTTGGTGGTGTCATTATGGGTGCTGTCATGATGGGTGGTGTAATGTTGGGTGGTGTCATGCTGGGTGGTGTCATGTTGGTGATGTTATGTTGGAGGTGACATGATGGGTGGTGTCATGATGGGTGGTGTCATGTTGGGTGGTGTCATGTTGGTGGTGTCATGTTGGTGGTGTCATGTTGGGTGGTGTCATGATGGTGGTGTAATGTTGGTGGTGTCATTTTGGGTGGTGTCATGATGGGTTGTGTCATGTTGGTGGTGTCATGTGGTGTTCATTTGTGTTATGACGCGGCAAGTTTTAAAATATTTGAAATCAATAGAAAATATAACTTGCCGCGTTATAAAATTTTTAATTATAAAATTTTAAAAACATACTTTTAAGAAAACTTACGAAATAAATTTCAACCAATTTTTTTTTTTCGTTTTACTTTGCACTTATATTCTAACATTTTAGTTTTAACTATTTACTTTATTAATAGCTCGGCTCTTTAATTGGAATATCATCACTTTTTAAGGAGCAACTATTATATGAAGTATTTCCCCGAAAACTCGGCCCTTTTTTACATTTATGTTTTTGATCGGATAAATAATTAGAAAGTAATCATTCTCTCTCATGAGAAGCATATAAAACTTCATGCCCGCCCAACTATTATCTGTTGTATTAAAATAAATACTCGACAGAATTAAAAACTAGAATAGTAAAGATAAATATTTATTAAACAAATTTTAAAAAAATTCGCGTTTGACCGTTTTGTTTTCGAAACATAAAGTTAAAGATTTTTTTTTCAATGTAACATTATTTTCTATATATGAACAGTGAATTTCAGCCACGGATCTAGGGGGGGCAAACGGGGGCACCTGTCCCGGGCGGCACTTTCAGAGGGCGTCAAAGTCATAATATAATGTTTGAAGAGACTAGCATCCAGCGCACGTTGTTTTAGCTATTATTTATTTGATTTTAAAACTTTAATTATTCATAAAATTAATAAATTATTTAAATTCCCGTGCATTCGAGTGCATTCGGCATGTTACAACATCTGTGCAAGCATGACTTGCAAGAAGCATTTCCTAATGTAAGTATAGATTTAAGACTATACTGCACATTACCTACGACATCTGCAAGCTGTGAGCGAAACTTCAGCAAACTGAAAATAATTAAAAGTTATCTGCGTTCAACAATGAGTCAGGAACGTTTATCTGGCCTCGCGATCTAGTCATTGAAAATAAAACTGTCTTTGAGGCGGACTTTGATGAGATAATGATTCTTTCGCAGAAAAGAAAGCACGTCGTGTAAAGCAGTAGCAAGATTAGAGAAAGAAGAATGCGGAGACCTAAAGGTTGAAAAAATGTCTTGATTGTCTGTCGTCTTTCCTGGTTATATGTAAATATGTTTCCTATATTTAATTGTATGTTACGCAAATGAAAAAGTAATTAGTTAATAGATAATAAAGAGTGCAAATTTATATAAAGAGTACAAAGGGTTCTTATTTTCCCTGTCACAAAAAATGCCACCCATTATATATTTGTGACTTTTTTTAAACAATTTATCTCAAACGTTGGAGAGAGGGGGCGCCACTATTAAGTTTCTGCCACGGGGCGCAAAAATCGTAAATCCGGGGCTGGTGAATTTGTCTATGTGTTGCGTATGTGTGTTTATGTATTTGTTCTATAATAAAATCAAACCGGTTTTTTGTCCTGATTATATAACACAGTACTGGAACGTCCTTAAGTATACACAAATAATATGTTAATTAAAGAAAAACTAAATTCATTTACCTGAAACAAGATGGCTGGTATTGGTGTAAACCAATGGACATTTAAATAGGAGAATAACTTGATCATATGGCCTTCTTGGCCAGCAACATAACATAATCGTGTTGATCCAAATTGACTGCCCAGTGTATTTTGAAAGGTGGATAATGCAATACACGTTGGAATGATAATGCTAAATGATTTCAGAAGTTTTTCACCAAATATTACAGCTGTCGCTGTCGTATTTTTCATTTCATCTAATGTCAGCACCGTCATGAATGATACATTCATTGTAACATATAAAAATATTACTACTGGAATGGCAATTAAAATACTTCGTGGAATATTTCTAAAGAATGGAGATTTTCAAAAATTAGATGCTGGTTTTTTTTAGTATTGGGATCTGGACATTTTGGTCATGACATCTGGTATCGGTAAAATTTAAAACATCATTGATATTGCCCAAATGAGTGATTTATTAAGGTTATACGCGCATTAAAGCAAGGAAGGATTATCGAGTTCGCTACGTTCATTCCCCACCATTTCTTATTTCGTTAACGCGCTTCTCTAATTGGTTATTTTATTTAGTTAATATCTAATTAACGGTGGGTCAGCAGCAAAAAATGTCCAGGGACTTTCAAACTTAGGATTTCATCCTCTATCCATCCTTTCAATAAACTCCACTCACCTGTATATATATATATATATATATATATATATATATATATATATATATATATATATATATATATATAAATTAGAACTAGATCGAACTGTGCGTACAACCTTAACAAAAATAACTATTTAATATTGTTAAATTGCCATTGATTTCTACTAGCCCAGTTGCTAGTCCTGAGGTAGAATAAATGGCCTTACCGCTCAAAAGACCGGGTAACCGAATTTTTCAATTTGAATAAATTTTTTGTGGCATAAAACTCACCAGATCTTTTTTATTTTTAAATCACTTTTCTCAAATTTTCACAGTCAATTTGTGCCAAATCCATTTGATTTTTTAGAAAATGTTTCGAATAGAAGTTATTCGTTATACAAATACTAACAACTTTTTTTATATACATTTTTTCGAAAGCTCTATGGACTCGAAACAATTCAACTGTATAATTTTGAAAAAAATTTATGATAGGGGGTAATTTTTACTATACTCGTATATTTCTGATAGCTGATGCTACTGTTTTAGGGTTGCGAGACCTTATATGACATAATTTACGCCCCAAAAACATAAAGTAAAGTTAATTTTGCAAGAGCTTCGTACTTTAACGTCCAGTTTTGGTAATGCATAATTTTACTGAACTATTAAAAAAAAAATTTCCAATTTTTAATACTTGCTTAGATGGATTCTTTATTTCTTCTGTTATTTCTGTTACTGCAGCACTGAAATTAATTTATTTAACGTCAAGTCTATTTACACGCTTGCGTGCAAGTTATTCAAAAATTTATTTACACGTAAATTTTGATGCTGTTCAAAACAATTCCAATAAGTGCTAAGTAAACCTTTTCTTTTTCGAAATTAACAACAACAAAAAAAACATAAATATCTTAATAGAAAGAAAACCTACATTACGGACATAATTTATCAAACTGTCAGTTTAGAGGCTTTTGTAGTCACTCAAACAAACATTTTATTGCTTGAAAAACAACTAAACTGTTTTCATCCGCCATATTGAATATTGATGTCAACTGACACTTACACGTACTTATAATGACTAATGGTGCGTCCACATATGCGCGTTGCGCGGTACGCGCGCCGCTCGTGCGCATCATATTCGTCATATTTGGACGGCGCACAACGATCCATCTGAAGTCGGTTTTTTCAACGAACACTTTGTACGTTCGCTGTTCATATTTGGACGTGTTCGTGAAAGGTTTGTCGTTTTTAGCGCGCATGTGATTATCGTTTTTTTTAATCTTAATTGTAATGTAGTATTTTTGTTCAACTTGAACATTTTTCAAGCTGAAATAAAATGTAAATATTTTAATTTTTGTGATTGATTCAACTTCACTGCAATATGAGTATATGTTCGTGGGTTTCATATGAATCACTGGAGGTTCGTTGAAATCAACAATTCCATTCGTTGAAATCAACGAACCAATGGCGAACGGCGCGCACACCGCTCCGGGTTCGTGACGCGTATAAGTGGACGCTTAGACGATCAACATTTTCTAGATTAGAATAAGTGTTCTTCATAAGCCAACACGAAAACGTGTGAGCACTCAAAAGGAATATACCGTCAGTCTCCATAGATTCTTAGTAGTTTAAAGTTCTATAAACTACTAAGTCCTTAGTAGTTTACTAAGAATTTTTTAAGGAATTGTTCTGAACAGAATCGCTGTAACAATATCTTTTGTATGATACTTACGCGCCATCATAACACCACTGGGCACTATAAAATGCTAGTGCTAATTCATATATTTTGGTTGTACTTCCATCAAATACGTTACTTAAATTATTTGTATTCCGCCCTTAAAACAAAATGTTATTTAATTGCGTTAATTGTGCGTCTGTAAGCTTTTAACTATAAGCGATATTATTGTTTAGAGATAAAAATAATAAAAATAATAAAACAATAATTAATTAATTTCACTTGATCTATTTAATTAAGGTAGTTGCCGTGTTAATGGGTATAATTATAGAATATCCCAAATTATTGCACACTTATTAAAGATATTAATAAGTCTTATAATTATGTTATTCGATTGATCGTCTGAAACTCAAGAAAAACTTACAACAAAATCTTTTAAAAAATTAGCTATAAATTATTGGATTTGTTCTGCGTATTTAAAAAAAAAAGTGAGAATTATTGACCGTCTCATTGTTTAGTTATAACAACGAAAAGTGAAGCATTTTATAAATAAATATACGTGTCGGCATGCTGAACAGATGCAACTTGACAACACTGTACGTCACTATACGTTGTACTATTCGAGTTCATGTATGTAAACAAACAGTATATCAACTGGCGGAATATAAGCGACGTTGCTGGATTGCAACTTAAACAAATGTTAGATAGTATTTGTATATACGTATAGACAAGTATCGTATGTGTAACATGTCTACCGGGACAGTCTTGTACTAAAAGTATGGCTTATTATGCTATACATTCCTACACTCTTCTTATACGCAACTTATAACAATATTGTATCACGACAACTAACTTAAAAATTTGTTTTCGCAAGGTTTATTTTTATTCCTTTAATATATATTTATACGACAATTTAGCTACTGACAATGTTATATTTAGAATTATAAACTTCCAAATAGAAAATAAAAATTGTTTACAAAATTCAAAATGGTTTTCTGAAAATTTTATATTTAAAACATATTAGTTTAATAGTTTTTAGCGAATTTCCTGAAAGGAAATAGAGCTATTGATCCCATACCGAAGTCAAAATTTCTTCAAATGTCCATCGATCCTACCTAGTAGATGTCAAAAATTACCATCTGTAAAATTTATATATATATATAATATATATATATATATATATATATTATATATAATTTGCTACAATTCATCATCTTATCATTTTTGCTCAAACTCTAATGTGTACAGAGATATTGAGGAATTTAATTTTCAATCTTAAACCGTCAATATTTCTGTAAATATTCGTGTAACTGAAAAAATGTTAAGAAACAAAATTACCGTCAAACTAAGTACTTACAACTTTACTTCTTAAAAATTTTCCGATTTTTCAAATATTAAGGGAGATATGCCAAATTTTGTGTTTCCCCCTCCCTCTAAACCCTCCTTTCCCCTAGTCCGATTTTACATATTGACGAACTTGCCTTTTGAATACCAAAAGCACCTCAATTACCAATTTTCATTCCGATAAAATGAAAACTGTGACCGCTAGAGTGATTACAGACATATATATATATATATATATATATATATTTATATATATATATATATAAATATATATATATATACATTACAGTTTTCATTTTATCGGAATGAAAATTGGTAATTGAGGTGCTTTTGGTATTCAAAAGGCAAGTTCGTCAATATGTAAAATCGGACTAGGGGAAAGGAGGGTTTAGAGGGAGGGGGAAACACAAAATTTGGCATATCTCCCTTAATATTTGAAAAATCGGAAAATTTTTAAGAAGTAAAGTTGTAAGTACTTAGTTTGACGGTAATTTTGTTTCTTAACATTTTTTCAGTTACACGAATATTTACAGAAATATTGACGGTTTAAGATTGAAAATTAAATTCCACAATATCTCTGTACACATTAGAGTTTGAGCAAAAATGATAAGATGATGAATTGTAGCAAATTTGATTTTCTACAACTTTATATCTTACGCATTTTTCGATTGTTCTAATATTAAGAGAGATATTTTATATTTTGTGTATTTTTCTTTCTTTATATACTACCCACCCCATCCCATTATATACCAAATTTCATTTCGACTGGATTAAAACTGTGACTGCTAGAGTGGTTTTGCCATCGGTATAAGATCAAAAGTTCTATTTCCTTGGAAATTCACTAAAAAACGCAAACAAACAATCAAACAAATGATGGATCTCAAAAAAAGATTGTATCGTTGGTTGCTGTAGCTTGAGTTGGGGGTATGTAATAATTAAATTAAACTTATTTACCAGACAATGCAGCATAAATTCCACCGACAACAACCATTATGCAAACACAAACTTTAAAACAGCTAAATAGTTCTTGAATTTTTATAAAAACTTTTACACTCAAAATATTGATTAAAGTTATCACAGCTAAAACAGAAATTATTTTTTATTATTCTACAAATTAATATACTCGACCCTGGTCGGGAAACAAATATGCATTTAAATTTTAAATGGGCCATAAATATTAATTTGATGCTCTAATCATATGACATGTCTAGGAAAAATATTACGAAATAATTTACATAGGTAATAAAAAAAATTATCATAAATTATGAAATTTAACCTCATTAACTTAAAAATTCTAAAAAGCAACTATCTTTTTGTCAATTTTGCTGCGTAAATTTTACATCTTTTATCTTAAGAAGGTATTTCAAAAGGCTTTAAAACGAACGAAAATTTAGTAGAATGTTAATCTCATAAAAACTTATAACTTTTGTTTGATATTTTTTTCATAGATCCCATAGTTTTGGGGTAAATATAAATTTTACGCCATATTTACGCCGTCTGTACACCAACACTTTGAAATTTATGAAAAAGATTTAAACAAAAGTTGTTTAATTTTATGATATAAACATTTTCTGTATTTATAAAGATATTATGTATCTTCTATTGAAAGATAAGTTAAACCGAGCAGGAACGAATGCATGAAACAAAAATATACTTGCATTATGTTTCCCCTTCTAAACTAAGCAACATTTTTTTGAAAATTTTTTTCTAAAGTCCTTATATTACGAAATATACAGGGGGTTCTGAAATTCATTCAAGAAAGCTACACCAGGGTGTAGAGCTGCTAAAAACAAACAAAAAAGTTTAATAAAGTTTTTCGATTTGACGCTTATTTTTTATGATATAATCAATTAAACATTGATAAATACAACCAATCACAGAACGCATAGTGTAAGGAGGACGGTAGTATATTCGATATTGTTTAAGTAATTCTGACGCACTTAATGAATTTAAACAATTTAAACTCTCAATATTCAGTTATACATAGGCGGGGTCATGGCAGTGCCCCCCCCCTCGCCCCCCCCTGTGATTGGTTGAACTTATCAATGTTTAATTGATTATATCTTAAAAAATAAACGTCAAATCGAAAAACTTTAATAATCTTTTTTGTTTGTTTTTTGCAGCTCTACACCGTGGTATAGTTTTCTTGAATGAATTTCAGACCACCCTGTATAAGTGGTAACTTTTCAAATGAACATAATATACTGTGAAATAATTCATCGTATGGAAATAATTATTATGTTTAAAATTATTATAAATTATGAAATTTAACCTCGTTAACTTAAAAATTAATTTTATTGACAATCGTCTTAAAAAGAAACTCTCTTTTTTTAATTTCGTGGGGTAAATTTGGTATCTTTTATCTGAAAAACTAAAAACAGTATTGATTTCAAGGTTTGCAGAGGTTCTATTTAAACAATATCAATTTTTAAAAACCTGTCAACTATTTCAATTTTCTTTCAACTAGATTGGGGAGTTGGATTGACCCGTCTATAAAATATAAGATACATACCTAAAACAACAATTGACACTACCGTATTGTACGTTTGTAGATCTTTTGCACTGACATCAAATAATATGTTCGGTATCTCACATAAATGTTCGGACAGCGTGAGTATAAGAACAGCATTTCCAGCTGGATGCAAGATTACACACAGAACCCAGGCATACAAAAACGCTGGTAATGGCCCAAAAAATGAATGCAAGTTTGAAAATGATTCTATAAAATATGCGTAAGTGCTACCAGATCGTTGAACAATCGTACCTAGTTCAGCAAATGCCAATGAATCTAAAAAATAAAAACAGAGATATTTTTTTTTTATTGAAAATTAATACAAACCTATGATAAAATTGGCCTATGATAAAATTGACGAAAAGGCGGCAGGGGCTCTATTGGAGCTGTAACCCAAGTTATGGATTGTTCATCAGAGCAACTGTGCTCTCCAAAAGCTGAGTTCGAGTAAGCAAGAGAGATATGTTTTGAAGTAAGACAGGACGATGTTTCAATACAGGGTTCCTACCAATTATTGCCAAATAATTTATTCAATCAATTTAGGAATGGTTTTGCGATGTATTCTCCATTATAAAAATCGTTACTTTTATTTTTTTTGAAAAAAGAAATTATGAGAAAAATAATTTTCACTAGCACGAATTGTACTTTCCACTTTTTTAATTCAAAGTAGACTAACTTGAAGAAAATCAGTCAGGTTGAGTAAGCTAATATAAAATTCCCACTTTATGAGAAATCAATAACAAATAGAGAAATCGGTAACAAATTATCCCCCCCTCCCCCAAGCCTTCTCATTGGCCTGTTTATTGTATCCAGTGTCATCAAGTTCCGATGACACTATACTCCCTACGAAGAAAAAATAATTAAATAAGGTAAATAATTGTTTATTAGTTCTGCAATGTGTAAAACTTGTAATAGCTTTGAAAAAATATTCGGAATTTCTAAAATCTAAACCATCAAAAAAATTTACAGCTATCTCTAAAACTCTAAAATATTTTTCAATTCTATTTAAATTCTTAACAAAAATTTACCTCTTTTATTATAACGGTCAAGCGGTAAACGTAAAGGATCAAAAGATTTATATTTTATTCATACACAAATATATTAAAAAGGTAAATTTTATGCTCCAAATTATCAGCCCAGAATTCCAGAGTATGCATTCAATGTATTGTATGTATTGTATACTTTGTAAAATAGTGACCATAAAAAAGGGTTGGTATTATTATATTTTTTTCAGAAAATGTTTTAATTTAAAAAAGCAAAAAATAATAATTGGTAGGACACCCTATATTTACTCTTTCTGTCTTCCAACCTCTCACTCAGAGCCGAATGCAGTCAAACTGTGTCCAGCTATGCTGTAATCCTGTTAAAATAATATAAGATCCCAATCTAAACGATCTAAATCGATCTCTCTTCTTAAAGAAATATATTTTTAATTAAACATACCACATGTACAGGGTGGCTCAGATTTTAATCTGGAAAATTGAATAGGCGAAAAATCTCCCAAAAATAAGAAAAAAAGTTCATATTAACTTGGAAGTTTTCAAGCTTCGTTTTGCGAGATACAGGTTTTCAAGATTCACCAATGGAAACGCTTTATTCGAATATTTATTAATACTCACCAGAAACTTGGATTAAGCAACGAAAATTCAAAAATTAGACAAAATAGAGTCATTGGAAGAAGAGTTCTAAATTATTTTTATAGTAATCCTCACGCTAGTGTTTTATTTTTTTCTCGAAAAGTAAGCAAAATAGACAGGAAACAATATTTTTTTTTTTTATTCAATCAAAAAATTATAGTAAACCTAGAAAAAAACAGTCGCGTACTCTAATTTTTTTTTAAATATCTAATTAGGAGTTTTTGTATTATCTAATAGTAAGGGGGGTACCCCATTATTTCTCAATGCTGCCAATACAAAAGTACTATAAAGCATAGGTGGGCAGGGTTTGACTTTACAAGCTCTGAGTGAGAGGTAGGAAGAGAGATAGAGTAAATACAGGGTACCTATCAATTATTATTATTTTCTTTTTTTAATTAAAACATTTTCTGAAAAAAATATAATAATACCAACCCGTTTTTTTGGTTACTATCTATTATAATTATACAAAGTATACACTATTGACTATGCATTATACAATACGTACAATGCATTGAATACATACTCTGGAATTTTGGGCATGAAATGTACCTTTTTAATATATTTGTGTATGAATAAAATATAAATCTTTTGATCTTTTACGTTTATTGCTTGACAATTGTAAACCACTTGTAAATTTTTTGAAGGTTTAGCTTTAGTTTAGATTTTAGAATTAGGTTTTTGGAAATTCCGAATAATTTGCGAAAAGTATTCATATCGGAGAACTAATAAACAATTATTTACCTGATTTAATTATTTTTTCTTAATAGAGGGTATAGTGTCATGGGAATTTGATGACACTGGATACAATAAACATGCCAATGACAAAGCTGGGTGGGTGGGGGTTAATTTGTTACTAATTTCTAAATGGTTAAATTTTACATAAAGTGGGAATTTTATGATAGCTTACTCAACCTGACTGAGTTGTATTGATTTAGTCTACTATGAATTAAAAAAGTGAAAACTACTATTCGTGCTAATGAATATTATTTTTCGCATAATTTCTTTTTTCAAAAAAAATAAAAGTAATGATTTTAATAATGGAGAATACATCGCAAGTAGTCTTGGATAAGTTTAGCACTGGAGGTGCGGCGGCGTCTGCGAAGAAAAGGAGGATATTTTTTGGCATCAACGAGTGAGAGCATCGTTTTGGTATATTTAACAAAACTGATAAAGAGGTAATTTGTCTATTTTGTGGTAAAGCGTTTATTTGTTTAAAAAGAAGTAATTTCCAACGTCATTATATCGCGGAACATTCTGCCGAGTTTGGTAAATTCGAAATAGGGACAGCAGAACGCGATCGCGTAGTTGCTGTTTTTAAAAATAGTTATTTTGAATCATCGTCCGCCAAAAAATTATATATTAATAATGATGCATTGGTAGGACAACCTGTATTGAAACGTTTTATCGTTCCGTCTTACTTCAAAACATACCTTGCTTACTTACTCTCCCTTTCTTAAGGGGAGTCCCGTGTCTCCGGAGAGTCGTCTACGTCCACCTCTGCTATAAAGTAATATCAATTTTATTCTTTAACATCAAATGCTTGATATGAAAAATCATAAACATCTAGGACGGAAATCGAACCCACGACCTCTGGCATTCTAGACCAACGCTCTGCCTCTTAACTACCTGAAATGTTATGGTGATGGAATTCATATAATTTCGCACTATCTTCATGTTGTATTATTAATTTTAGTTTATTTACTGTTTACATATTTTTTAATATGTAAAAAATTATAAAAATACACAAACAAAAATTTGTCAATGGACTCTCCGTTTTTACGCTTTGTAATTTATAGGCTGAAATAAGAGATTTTTTTTGTTTATTCTATGAAGAATATATAGTCATGGGTCTCGAAATTTTGGGACTCTGATCAGTCCGGGATCCTTCGGATCCCCACGTTTTTTAAGACGGTTCGTTACCAGTAATTTAAGCCTAGCATGTATAGACAAAGCTGCCGTTCGGTATTCCCGTATCGCAACATGCTGGAAGACTGGGTATGGTTTATTGGGAACACATTCACATTGTGGGGGAAGGATACTGCGCAGACATAATGCCTTAGACCGCTCGGCTACTTGGACTAGTTAATGTTCATAACTACCTTAATGTTCTTAATATTATTATTATCCTTACTTATCAAAGTTACAAATCCACAAGTAATCCATACCAATAAGCACATTCCTGGTGATCCAGACGATGTAAGTACTGATGCAGGTGTAATAAATATTCCAGATCCAATCATAGAACCGACAATATAACATACTATTGCAAACAATCCGAATTCACGTTGTAATTGTACAGCTTTGGTATTCTTTTCGATGTCATTGTTTTTGTCCTCAACTTTTGACATAGACTGAAGTGAAACATTCTCTTTTGACGAAGTAATGTCATTCTAAACATGTAAATAAATTATTAGTCAATATTTTGAATTACCGATAGTGCAGTAATGCGGAAACCGCTTCGGAATTCAGAGTAACAGAGGATTTTTTATATTTTCTTCTAGATAGATAGATGGATACATCTTGGGGTCTAATTGCACTTCGACCTTATGGTCCATTGTGTTCCCGCTTCTACTTCAGTCTGACGAGACTCGCTTCTCCCACATGTTGGCAATAGCCTGGAGCTTGCTTATCAGGTCTTCCTGAAGATTCATATATTCGGGGTGAGATGCAATATCCTGTATCTGCTGTAACTCAGAGGTTCACAGTCAAAGATCATGTGCCTGGATGTTTCTTCCTCCTCGCCACACCATCTGCACATAATGGATCCGTTATGGAGTCCCATTGTGTGCAGATGCTTCCGCAGGGGATAATGCCCGGTAATGAATCCGGTAACCTTCCGCAGTTGCATCCTGTTCATCTTCAATGTATCGAGAGATAGCCTTTTGGTTGCACTCTGAAGCAGTACTTTCCCGAGCTTCTGCCGCGGTACTTTTTCCCAGTAATCACGGTGTTTAGCATTTGACCACTCGTTGATCACCTGTTTACATGCAGTCCTTGGAATTCCTAAAATTGGTTCTGTGCCAATGAAGGGTATTCCGACTTCTTTCTTTGCTAAGGTATTCACTTTTTCTTTTCCTTCGAAACCACTGTGACCCGGCACCCGGATCAATTTAACATTGTTCCGTTATGCCAGCTCCAGCGGTTCTTCCAGACAAGGCTTTTAAAGCAGCTTGACTGTCCGAAAGAATACATACGTTTATGTAGCCTCTACGTAGGTTCTCACGGACGCATGCTAGTAAGGCGTAGACTTCTGCTTCAAAGACGGTTGCATATTTCACCAAGTAGAGGTTTATGTTGTATTTTCATCTAAAGTGTATCAGTAATATGTGGTAAAAAATCCTCTGCCTGAAAAGGGGTGCTAAGAAAGGTATTAAACAAAGGGTATGTTCCAAAATTTGCGGTGAGCGCTGGTAGTGCTTCACCGCGCGTTCCCGAATTCATGACAGCACGCTGCAAAAGTACTGTGAAAAAAAATGACGTCATGAATTTTGTGCTGTGACTGCTGCCGCTGAAAAGGTGAAGTAGTGAAAGCAATGAACATGGTGGCGTGCTGTAAGTGCTGTGAACCGCGCTCCAATTTTCACGGCTGCAGTAACAGTAGCAGTGCGCTTACAATTTTGGAACGCTGTTCGCAGCGTGATTCATGGCGTTAACACTTACAGCGCTGGCAGCAAATTTTGGAACATACCCAAAATAGGTGCAAAAATAAGGTTTTTCGTGAATAAATTTGAAAATTTGAATTTTTTACAAAAACTGCCTGCACCAATCGAAAGAAGAGGAACTTTTACGTAAAAAAAATGTATAAAAATTGTTATTAGGATCAAATGTCTGGGAGCTATGAATTTGTTAATTAAGATCACATATCAGTCTCCATGATACGCACGTGTGAGTCAAAGATGAGATACAAAAATGGCTATAACTTTTGTCAAGTAAAAGCAAATGTTAAAAATTAAAATTCCTATGAAAATATGACTGTGTTTCTTATACGATCCAGGTGGAGAAGTAAATATATATATATATATATATATATATATATATATATATATATATATATATATATATATATATATATAGTGGAGAATAATTTTTTTTTAATACTCCACTGTATAAAAATTTATTATTGATATTTTTTCATATTTTTATTATTCAAAGAATTTATATAATTATTGGTTTATGCTAGTTGAGAATTTGCATAGTTTCAACAGGCATTGGCTTAGATCAGAAATGACTTGCGTATATACAAGCTTACTTTAATATTTCAGCACATATTTAAAATTAGTTACAAAAGTAATCTCATGAACTGAGTTACAAAAAATCGTCTCATCAAGGAGTTACAAAAAATACTTCTTTCAGTTCAGTTAAAAAGAGTATTTCTCTCTGTTAGTTACAATAGTCCTCTCATCGAGGTAGTTACAAAAATTAGTTGGCTCAGTAGAGTCACAAAAAAATAGCTACAAAAAGAAGACAATTACTAAAATTAGTTGATTCACATCAATTAATCAGATGGTATTTAAAATTTTATTTCTTCAATTTACAAGTTGAATATTTTTTTTATGGATTGTGCTGAAATATCGAATGGGCGAATTAATGGTTTCTATCTGATTGTATCTAAGTATATTTTTTTTTGTATAATTTATTTAATTCACTATTCCGAAACTTGTGGTCTCTCAAACTTGTAACAATTCAATACACATTCTATACACACTTTTGGTGTACAATTTATATTTTATGTGAATATGCATTGACGTTTTCAATTTATAACTATATTGTTTGTATACGCTTGGTTTTTTTTGGCCGTGTATTTTTTCTTTACAGAAGCGTAATGTCTCTTTATATACAACTATGTATCTGAATTAAATTTGTAATCCATATTTATATTTTTGCAAATCAGACATATTTGAACATATTTTTTTTTACTGTAGTTTTCTTTTACTACAGTTCAATTTAGCACATATTCATGTAATCCCTTTTTTCATAACTTGTACAACCAATGTTAGTGTTTTAAGGATAGTTGTACTATCAGTGTATTAGATTAGAAATTATTTATTTCAAATATATTTTATCTTAACATATATTTGTTTTGTTCCCTTTTTTGTACCTTTTATTTTTTTTCAGATTCGAATCACTTGTCGATAACTAAGACACTTACTGGATAGTAAAGATCTTACTACCTCAATGTTATCTTTTTTAATGGGCCCAGCTTTTATTGAAAGACTTTCGGTTCAACGTGATTATCTTTTTTTATATTTACGTGTATGGCGTTAGGACCGATCGTTTTCTAATTTTCATAATTCCACAAACAATACTCTGCTTTGGATTTTTTTTCTAAAGTACCGTATATTTAGTTTTCATTATTTTTTTTTAAAAATACATCATAATAACTTTTTTAATTAAAATTACTAATTAACTTAACTTCATTATTTATGA
Source organism: Nineta flava (assembly GCA_963920215.1). NCBI lineage: Eukaryota > Metazoa > Arthropoda > Insecta > Neuroptera > Chrysopidae > Nineta > Nineta flava. The sequence continues at coordinate 3,896,732 of OY986041.1, forward strand.
AAATAATTGATAATTCAATTATTTTCAATAAAGTGTTTAGTTTTTTTTTTAAAAAAAAAACTAAACACCATTTTTTTTTTAAACTAAATACCCATTAATAATTAAAAATTTTTTATATACACATATGGAAGCAGAGCAAATATCCATATGTGTCTTTTGTTTTCGATAGTTTTCACAAAGCTCGACTTGTGATTCTGAAATTCTTTTTGAAATTTGAAATGATTATAATTTTTTCTTTATATTTATTCATTTATATCTTTTACATTTTCTTTAATTCTTTAATTATATTTAACTTAGTACTAATTTTTTTTCTCTTTCTTCTATTTTGTTTGTGGTTTAAATTTTCATTATGCCGAGAACAACTCGTAATACACCAGGTACCCCAGGAGATGACGATCCTCCAGCTGCACCAGATGACTTATTCATCACGCCTCATCAAGTATCAGCGGTTAACTTAGCGGCTATAACTACGCAGATGCAGACTACAGCTCAACAGTTCCATGCGTCAGTGCTGCACGTTTCGGATGTACAGCAACAAATACAACAGCAAAACAAACAGATAAGTAGCATTACCGATGCCTTGGCAACAATTACAACTACTCTATCAAGTAATAGCACTGGTTCAGATCAATTAACTTCAAATTTTAGTTTTTTTGCAAAACCGAGTATTGATTCCTTTATAAATAAAATCACTATTCTGGACATTTCGGTTCCAGAAAATATTATACAGTTTATTGTCGATACTCAACATTTAGTTGATATTAATTTTTTACCTATAGACGTTCTTTTGAAATCTTTAATCAATAGGTGTGCTTCAAACGCTCAAACATTTTGGTCTACTTGTTTGGCTGACTCTTTGTCTTGGCAAAATATTAAACATAATTTATTACAAGTTTATATTCCACCTTTGACTAAACAGATATTAATTGATAGATTAGTCCGGCGAAATCAACCTGACACTGAAAAATTTTCGACATTTGTTCCTTCAATAATAAAATTCGCGAACATCCTACTTAATGATTCATCTGAATCCGAAATCATACAAATTATTTTTGCTCATGCCAATAATTCTGTACTATCTATTCTTGGTTTATATCAAATTCCCGATACTTATAAGGATTTGTATCAACTAATCACTAAAATTGAGGAAATTCAAGCGCGAATAACTACAACACCCGTCAGTGTAAACGTTACTTCAATTCAAAATACGCATAATGACTCTAAATTTTTTTGTACCTTCTGTAAAGGTACTAATCACAATTTTAAATATTGTTTTAAAAGAAAGAGGGATAATATAAATGTTAGTACTACGGTTCCAAAAAACTCGCAATAGACCCCAAGTTTCTTATTAATGATGTTATTTTAAATTATACTATTTTACCCCTACAAACCATTTTCATTCAAGGTTATCCTTTATTAACACTTTTTGATTCCGGTGCTACTGTTAATGCTATTAAAACTGCGACTTTTAACAAGTTAAAAGCTAACAATAGAAACATCGTCACCGAATCAATTGATAAAACTATTTCTTTGCCGGGAAATAATTTTTTAAAATGTAATTTAACTGCGAAACTTCATTTTAAATTGGCTAATTTTTCATGGACTCAAACTTTTTTTATAGTAGATTCATTACCGTTTGAGGTAATTTTAGGTGTTGCCACACTTAAAAATTGCAACATCATTTTGGACTTCTTTAAGTCGACGATCAAATTTTATTTTCATCCTAATGTTGAAATACCGTTTTCGGGTTTTTGTAATAATAATCGAATTATTAATACCATTGTCGAAGCGAAAGTAAATCTTAATAGCAAACAAACCAAAGTGTTGCAAACACTTCTTCAAAACTTTAAATCGATTTTTTCTGACATTCCTGGTCTTGCCAAGGGTTTTGAATATAAAATTAAGTTAATCGATAACATTCCGGTTTGTAAAGCTCCTTACTATCTGGCACCCGATAAAGCCAAACTTTTGGACGAGCATGTTCAAGAGCTTGTTACACAGGGGGTACTTTCTCCTTCGAACTCTAATTATAGCTCACCCGTCTTCTTTGTTAAAAAGAAAGACGATTCTTATCGGTTAGTCGCTGACTATAGGTTTGTTAACAAACATATAGAGTTTGATCCGATGAGTTCAGCCAGTATGGCTCATATTTTCGCTAGCTTAGGTAATTCGAAAGTATTTACACTCCTCGACATGAAATCCAGTTTTCATCAGATAAAATTATCAGATGACTCGAAACATGTCACCGCGATCGTCACACAATATGGTCTGTTTGAGTACAATACCATGCCTTTCGGGCTAAAGGTGGCTAGTCAATCATTAGCTCGTTTTTTAAATTCCAGTCTCGCAGAATTTCGTCATAAATTTCTTCTTATTTATTATGACGATTTAATTGTACATTCACCCGACATTGAATCACATTTAAATCACCTGAATCTCTTGTTCACTAAAATAAAGTCTATCGGTATCACTATTAATCCTTCTAAGGCTCGATTTTGTATGTCGAGGGTACGTTTGTTGGGTAGCGTAATATCCGCTGAGGGACGCTTTATAGACCCTATTAAGGTGCAAGCAATCAATGACATGCCAACTCCAAAAAACGTCAAAGAAGTTATGCGTCTAGTTGGGGCTGCGGCTTTTTACTACCGCTATATTCCCATGTTCAGTCAGATTGTAGCTCCGTTAAACGATTTAAAAAAGAAAGGTGTAAGGTTCAAAATTACTAAGGTTCATCTTGATGCAATCTCTACTTTAAAAAAATCTTTAGTAAGTGCGCCTGTCTTAAAACATCCTAATTTTGACAAACCTTTTGTGCTACAAACTGACGGATCAGCTACTGGTCTGGGCGCTGTATTACTTCAAAAGTATGATGACGGTTTGCACCCCATTATGTACTGTTCTCGAAAATTGAATCCAGCCGAATTAAAATATAACAGTCATGAATTAGAACTTCTCGCAGTAGTGACGGCCCTAGATAAATTTAAAGATTTTTTAACCGACCGCAAGTTTACTCTACAGACTGATTGCAGGTCGTTATTGTGGATTTTTAATACCCCCAATAAATTTAATAAATTATCTAGGTGGATCCTTAAAATTTCGAGATACGACTTTACCCCGGAACATATTAAGGGCAAATTGAACAATATGGCCGATTTTCTATCTAGGTTATACGAAACTGACCATTTAATAGTGAACAAATTTTCTGATTCAAATCAAGATTCAGGCAAAAATTTCATTAAAGTTAAAGAGTTGCATAGCAATGATCCAGGTTATGCAAACCTTTTAAAAAAGATAACCAATACTTTGGATCAAACTGACTTAGAATCGGTGAATGAAGAAATCAGGAACAATGCGCAACTGAACTTTATTAACGTTTTAGCTAATACAAATTTTGATTACCTTTCTGTTAAAAGCGAGCAACGTAACTCTCCCGAATGTAAAATCATTTATCAAAACCTTAAGGCTCAGATGAATGTCCCTAATTTTTGCATAAAGGATGGGTTAATTTATAAGTTCGTCGGAAGGAATCGACTAAAACGTATATTTTTACCAGATAATTTACTCGATTACGTTCTTCGATATTATCATGATTCCAAGTATGCTGCGCATAATTCAGTAATTAAAACATTCCGTGAAATTAGTAAAATTTTTTACTACAAAAACCTCTATGCAAAAGTAAGGGACTATGTCAGAACCTGTAAAGTGTGCCAGGCTATAAGGCCATATACACGTAACGATAAGGTTCAGTTGAGTAGTTCCGTGCCGGAGTATACCCTACATACTTTGTACGTCGACTTTATCGGTCCTATTATTAGATCAAGTGAAGGTTTTAAATATATTTTTTCTATTGTAGATGGATTTTCAAAATTTGCTTTCGCCTTTCCATGTAAAAGGCAGACCAGTGACGTTGCCATTTCACTGATACAGAAGATTTTCCTGCAAAACGGATATCCGACGGTTGTTGTAGCCGACAACGGACCAGCCTTTGCGTCGATCAAGTGGAAAACCTTCTTATTTAATAATGGTATTAGAGCTGCCTACTGTTCGAGCTATACACCATCTTCGAACAAGAGCGAGTGCCTCAATCGACAGATAAAATATAATTTAGGATGCATTCTCAAAGAATATTCTGTAGACCATAAAAATTGGTCAAAATTTTTGAGTTTTGTAATTTTCAATTACAACAACTCCTACAAAAGTACAATCGACTCAACACCAGCTGAAGTTTATTTTGGTAGAAAGTTAATGACGCCGTTTGTGATTATAAACGAATTAACTGAGTTAATCACGAGTTCTGCTAAACCATCACAAGCACATATACAAGATGCGTTAAAGATTGCTCACCAACAACGAGTCAACCAAACTTTAAATAAACCAACGCTGTCTAAATATAAAGTGGGTCAATTGGTCATGGTTAAAAACTTGGCCCCGAATATGAACAAGAATATCGCACCTAAATTCGCTTCAAAATTCAATGGACCGTACAAGATAATAAAGTTCACTACACCAACTTCAGTTAGGCTAAAAGCTCCAAAATCTAATAAGAAAACCTTCGGCATGTCGATATACAACATTCGGCCATACTATCTCAGAGGATATCAAGGGAATGGTAACGTTACTGCATCCTAATTAAACATCTAAATATATTTAAATCTTCACGTCTAATCCACATTTGTAAGATTTTTCATTCATCTATTCATGTCATTCTTGGTTTAATATTTTCCAATTAGCATGTCGCTAATTTTTTTTGGCCCCCTGGAGTGGAGAATAATTTTTTTTTAATACTCCACTGTATAAAAATTTATTATTGATATTTTTTCATATTTTTATTATTCAAAGAATTTATATAATTATTGGTTTATGCTAGTTGAGAATTTGCATAGTTTCAACAGGCATTGGCTTAGATCAGAAATGACTTGCGTATATACAAGCTTACTTTAATATTTCAGCACATATTTAAAATTAGTTACAAAAGTAATCTCATGAACTGAGTTACAAAAAATCGTCTCATCAAGGAGTTACAAAAAATACTTCTTTCAGTTCAGTTAAAAAGAGTATTTCTCTCTGTTAGTTACAATAGTCCTCTCATCGAGGTAGTTACAAAAATTAGTTGGCTCAGTAGAGTCACAAAAAAATAGCTACAAAAAGAAGACAATTACTAAAATTAGTTGATTCACATCAATTAATCAGATGGTATTTAAAATTTTATTTCTTCAATTTACAAGTTGAATATTTTTTTTATGGATTGTGCTGAAATATCGAATGGGCGAATTAATGGTTTCTATCTGATTGTATCTAAGTATATTTTTTTTTGTATAATTTATTTAATTCACTATTCCGAAACTTGTGGTCTCTCAAACTTGTAACAATTCAATACACATTCTATACACACTTTTGGTGTACAATTTATATTTTATGTGAATATGCATTGACGTTTTCAATTTATAACTATATTGTTTGTATACGCTTGGTTTTTTTTGGCCGTGTATTTTTTCTTTACAGAAGCGTAATGTCTCTTTATATACAACTATGTATCTGAATTAAATTTGTAATCCATATTTATATTTTTGCAAATCAGACATATTTGAACATATTTTTTTTTACTGTAGTTTTCTTTTACTACAGTTCAATTTAGCACATATTCATGTAATCCCTTTTTTCATAACTTGTACAACCAATGTTAGTGTTTTAAGGATAGTTGTACTATCAGTGTATTAGATTAGAAATTATTTATTTCAAATATATTTTATCTTAACATATATTTGTTTTGTTCCCTTTTTTGTACCTTTTATTTTTTTTCAGATTCGAATCACTTGTCGATAACTAAGACACTTACTGGATAGTAAAGATCTTACTACCTCAATGTTATCTTTTTTAATGGGCCCAGCTTTTATTGAAAGACTTTCGGTTCAACGTGATTATCTTTTTTTATATTTACGTGTATGGCGTTAGGACCGATCGTTTTCTAATTTTCATAATTCCACAAACAATACTCTGCTTTGGATTTTTTTTCTAAAGTACCGTATATTTAGTTTTCATTATTTTTTTTAAAAAATACATCATAATAACTTTTTTAATTAAAATTACTAATTAACTTAATTCCAATATTTATGAAAATAATTGATAATTCAATTATTTTCTATAAAGTGTGGTATATTTTTACATACACACATACTTCAATTATTTTCTATAAAGTGTTTAGTTTCTTTTTTAAAACTAAACACACAATTTTTTTTTAAATTAAACTCTAATTCTATTTTTTACATACACAATATATATATATATATATATATATATATATATATATATATATATATATATATATATATATATATATATATATATATATATATATGTATATATATTTGTTATGCTATTTATTAATATTATGTTAATAAGTAGAAAAATTAAATATACATGGTACAATTATTGTTAATTATGGAGTCGGCGGTGTCAGCATAGAGAAATTCACATAACTTTTGTACACCGCCTCCAAAAATAACAATAATTGTAGATATATATTTAAAAAATTTTTGCTTAGGTGAACTAAAATTGGCACAAGAATATGCAATTATTTTTTTACTTTTCAGTGTATTTTTTGTTATAGAATATTTGATTTTGAAGTCGGATTTCCATTTTGTCAAAATAGGTTTTATTTCTCGCTTTTTAGTGACATTGAAGTTCTATAACTTATTTTATTTGTCTAAATATGGGAAGACCAACTAAACGACCTACTAAATTTTAGTGCTTTTTTTTTAATCCGTTTTTTTTTTCCATTTTTAGTGTATTTTTTCTTAACAGATTTGCAGTTTTTTTACATGCATTTTGTTATTTTTTTGTAAAAATTTTTTTCAAGTCGTTTTTTAAAAAAATTTTCTTATTTTCCCATTATGAATGAGTATACCCTTTCAAAAAAAAAATAAAAAATTTCGCAGAATTCGGTTATCACATATAAAATGAGGGTTTTCCTTGATTTTTCGGGGATCCCCTCATCAGAATGCGATTTGGTGCCAATGGGACCAATGGGAAAAAAAATACAGACGAATTGAGAACCATCCTCCTTTTTGAAGTCGGGTTAAAAAGGAAGAAATACTTCACTCCTATCGTCATTTAATTAATGATGTAGAAAGACGTTTGAAATGATTTTAAAGAAATTCACTCCAAAAATAGTTAAAATATATATACATATATATAAATATATATTTATATATATATATATATATATATATATATATATCATATATATATATATATATATATATATATATATATATATATATATATATATTTATATATATATATATATATATAGTATATATATAAAATATAAAATATATATGTATATATAAAATATCGTTTTTACACCTTGTAGGTAGGCTCGATGAATATTTGAAGAAATTTGTACGAAATTCCATCATCGATATAAAAACAATAGCTATATTTCCTTCGGAGGAAATTTGCAAAAAAAATCGCATAGGAAAATTTTATTTTTACGAACGTACAAATTTAACAATTATTAATTCTTCCAAAACGAAATGGTCAAATTATTATTCTTTTATATTTGGTAGAGACAACCGATATATATGTTGATGTTTTTTCTCAATGTACATTTCAAATAATTCATAACATTTGGAAAATATTGTGCGAAACATAACATGGAAAAAAAAAATCTTACCTGCATATTTTCGATTTAAAACAATACTTCACACAATAACTACAACAGCACTTTAGGTTCTTTTTTTTTTTTTTAATTATTGCCAATTCCAAAACGACTTTACGAAACCAAACACAAGAAGACACACTACAAAACAATTAATATTAAACGTTATTAATTCTCCGTTCTTATGTTACTACAAATGTAAAACAATAATTAAACGAGTTAATTAATATACTCAACAACAAATATGAATAAAATAAACAAGTAGATTAAAAAAATAATACATTATTTTATTTATATTTAATAAATATTTAAAATATTTAAAAAGGCACGACTTTTAGTCAATTACCTTGAATAAATATATATTTTATTATGTGAATAAATAGAATTATTCATGTACATACATCTATCTATATGGATAATAAAATTAATCACCTGTGTAACAAACATGTTATATTTAATTATTGGTTTTAGCTTTAACAATATTGGAGATACCTTCATCATTATATTCGCTACGGTCTAACTAGCTATTTCAACTTTAACTTTTTAAATCTAGGTTAAATTAATTCATTATTTCATAATATTTTCATGGACAATAACACAGAAAATAAATCTCTAATGCTAAACTATTATAGTCCGTGGGTCAATCTATGAAATATTGCATCACGCTTCGAGCGCTCACGCTTATAAGCACAAATTATTGGTGTTCATGTTGGCCTACGAGCGCTTAGAATCGATCAGAAAATATCGTTCGTTTTGGACGTTGTAAGCGTTAGTTTGTATCAACATGGCGACGTTTTATTTCGTCGTAAGTAACAGAAATAGGATTCGTTTTACCAGATTCTGAATCATTTAAATCGATCGAAAATAATCTGGGTAAATAGTTAGCCATTTTTACTGATTTGTCAACGATTTTAATTTTAAGTACTTTAATAAATATGACAAAAGTTTGGTTAGCTTACGCTCACGTAGCTTTCGTTTTTATAAATAGTAAGATTTGGCGCTCACACTTTTGCTGCCCTACCTCTGTGGAGTAAGCGTCTGTGAGCGCAAGATCTATCTCATGAACTCAGCCACAAGTGTGATTTTTTGACACTCACAGCGCCAAGTCGAACGCTGAAAACTACGATTGAGCGCGCTGAAAGCGTGTGAGTGTCCAAGACGAATGCACCCTATATATTATATGTATACAGTATACACATTTAGTAAGCAATAATTTTACTAGTGACTTATCGAAGAAAATGTCGGTTGGGTGTTAGTTGTCAAAACTGTTCGAAAATTTATGTTGGTCAAAGTCGTCGCCAAATCGGAACTCGAATCAAAGAACATCTGGCTCATGTGAAATTAGGGAAAACCGAAAAATCGTGTATAGCTGCACACGTTATTGAGAACAACCACAAAATTGACAAATCGAATCAAAAACTACTGAAATCGGTACAAAAACCCTCACAGAATTAGATACATACGATAGTATTGTTGAAATGATTAGTAGATATGATAAATAATTATTATTTAAATAAATAATAAATATGCGTTAAAGATATAATTGATCTTTATTAGATTGGATTATGACATATTATATATTATTTATATGTAAATTATCAAAGTTGTTAACATTCAAAGCAACCGTGATAAAAGAGGAAAGTTATAGTTGTTAAGCAACAGATAAAAATGATAAATAAAATTATAATAATAATTTAATGAAAATGCGATACCGCTACATACTTCCCCCCATCAACTAATAAAGAAAAACGACTAGAAAAAGGTTGTAACATAAAACAACCTTGTTCACTCGGAAAAAACTTTAATAGTTGATGTACATCTTAAAATTAAATACAAAGTAAATTAAGAAAAGATTAACATTGAAAAAAGTATGCAGGTTTTAGCCTGTCAATCGAAATAGAGGTAGGTTTGTTATTGATATCAATAACAAAAAATTTAGGAAATCTCTTGATAACAGAGAAAGGACCTCTATAATTACAAGATAGTGGAGGTTTGACATGATCCTCGCGTATAAAAACTTTTTTTGATGAATCTAAATCTTTAGGTAAAAATACATTTTTGTTGGTGAACTGTCTGGTAAAGAAAAATTTTGCGTTTATCATTCTATTCTTCAACTCTCGAGTAGATTGTTGAACAGAATGATATGTATCAACGTTTTCTGAAAAGAAATCATATGGTAATCGTAGAGGAATCCCATATAAAATTTCTGCAGAAGAAAGGTTAATATCCTCCTTGACCGAGGAGCGCAAATTTAGAAGAACCCAAGGTAAAATTTTGTACCAGTTATTATTTTTTTGACAGCAATTTAAAGAAATTTTGAGAGACCGGTTAAACCGTTCAATAATACCGTTGCTGTTAGGGTGATAAGCAGTAGTGGAAATATGCTTAATCCCTAGAGAAGACAAAAAATCTTTCCAAATATGTGATTGAAATTGTTTACCTTGATCAGTAGTGATCCTCGTAGGTAAACCAAAACGCGAGAACCAAGAAGCAATCAAATTGTTAATAATTTCTTCTGACGTGATAGTTTTGATTGGAATAGCCTCGACCCAACGCGAAAAACGATCAATGATAGTGAAGATATACCGATATCCTTCACTAGGAGGAAGAGGTCCAACAATATCTAAATGTAAGAAAGAAAATTTGATACTTGGTTCTTCAATTGGCATAAAATCACTTTTAGTGTGACGAGTGATTTTATTTAATTGGCAGATCGGACATGATCGTGTTAAATTTTTGATTCGTGAAATAAGATTAGGGTTTAAAAAAAATGTGCGTACTTTTTTCAAGGTTTGTCTAATTGATGGATGACCAAGATTGTGGACAGCTTTCCATACATCTTCTATATCAATGTCAGATACGAAGATTCTGGGAATTTTCAAAGAAGTCTCCACATAAACCTTAAACAGAGAATTCGGAGGAGTACGTATTTCTAAAGAATATTTTGAATTTTTTAACAAACTAATAAGAAGAGGATCACATTTCTGGTGATCAGAAATCTTCTTAATATCAATCAAATCAATACCTGAAGGTAGTGAAATTGTATTAATTCGAGATAAACAATCAGCCGGAATGTTTTCACTACCTTTAATGTATCTAAGATCAGTTGTATATTGACTGACAAAGTTTAAATGACGTATATCACGATTTAATAAATTTTCATTACGAGAATTAATAGCATTTATTAAAGGTTTGTGGTCAGTCTGAATGAAAAAATTTCGATTTGAAATGAAATGACGAAACTTTTTTATGCCAAAAACAATAGCTAATAATTCTCTTGAAAATGTACTATATCGTCTTTCAGTGTCTGTCAGTTTTCTTGATGTGAAAGCGAGTGGCTTCCAGACGTTATGAATTTTTTGTTGCAAAACAGCACCAATGCCAGTACCGGAGGAATCAGTGAGAATGCAAGTTTCAGCGTTCGAAACAGGATGTGCTAATTTAACAACATCAATTAATTTTTGTTTAGCTAAATTAAAAGCTGAAATTGCACGTTCATCAAGAATAACTGACTTCGTTGAAGTTTTACCGTGTTCAACAAGTTTATTCAATGGAGCTAAAATGTCACCACAATTCCGAATAAAGCGATTATAAAAATTAATCATCCCAAGAAAATTTCGGAGTGATTTTTGATCGTTCGGAATAGGAAAATTTGAAATAGATTCAACTTTGGAAGGAATAGGGGTGATTCCTTCAGAATCTACGTGATGTCCTAAAAAATCTAATTTTGTTACACCAAAAATAGATTTCGAAGAATTTATTAAAATTCCAGCTTCATTGAGAATGTTGAAAACAGTTTTGAGATCTTGAGTGTGTTTTTCTTCGTTTTCACTCGCGATTAAAAGATCATCAAGATAAGTGAAAACAAAATCTACATTTCTGAATAAATCTGCCATAAATCTAGAAAAGGTTTGAGCTGCATTGCGTAAACCAAAAGGCATTCTCAAAAATTCAAATAGACCAAAAGGAGTGATAATGGCAGTTTTCGCGACATCATAATCGTGTACGGGAATTTGATAATAAGCTCTTTTTAAATCAACTTTAGAAAAGATCTTTTTATCATTTAATTTCACATTGAAATCATATAAATGAGGAATTGGATATCTGTCAGGTACCGTGATCGAATTCAGTCGACGATAATCACCACATGCACGAAAAGAACCGTCCGGTTTCTTTTTCATGAGAAGAGGTGATGACCATTCAGAATCCGAAGGTCTACAAATACCCAAATCTACAAGTTCCTGAAAATGTTTTTTAGCAGCTGACAACTCTTCAGGACATAGTCTGCGATATTTAGAAAATATCGGATAAGAGTTTGTCACAATGCGATGTCGAGTATTATGTTTAGCATTAAGATTGAATTTTTCTGATTTGGTTAAATTTGGAAAATAATTTAAGATTTCCGTAAATTGATTTTGAAGTGAGATCACTTCAACGCATGAATTAATAGGTTTTAATAATGTTTGATTTTTAAAATCGATATTCAAATTGAATTTCTTTAGAAAATCTAAACCTAGAATGCCATGAATTACATCCCCAACAATGAATTCATGACGAAAAACCAAATCATTTCCAAAATTGAGAAAAATTTCAGAAGTACCAAAAGTATTAATTTTAGTATTGTTTGCTGCAATAATTGAAAAAGGTAAATTTGTAAATTTACATGATTTACAATACGACTTTGGAATCACAGAATAATATACAAATTGAGAAAACAGATAATGAATTCAGACAATGGCCCATCTTCTGATTTAATAAAATTAAACCATTTTCAAAAAATCTAATACCTGAATATCAAGGTCAGCTTCAATACCCTCACTTTACTGACAAAAACAACGCCGCATGGTCACAAAGTAATACCGCCAATAAATAGGTGGAGCTCTTCACACACCTAATCCGTTAGTCAGTCAATTCAAATAATCCTCAGGTCAGATCATACCCTCAGTCAAATCGTATAAAAGACCGAACTTTTTTAATATCATTGTGAGACACGCACCAAATTAGCAACAAGCAACATATCTCTGAATCCATATCCCAGAGATAGTTACAATTAGCTAATTCATACTGATGATGACTGCATTGAAGTCGAAATACGCATTTTGAAATGCAAAATGCGAAATTTGAAAAGTAATAAACACATATTTATTTAATGGTTTTAGCTTTTTACAATATTGGACTTCATCATTATATTAGCTACTGCCATGGTCTAAGACAGAGGTGGGCGCAGACGGCTCGCCGGAGTCGAACGGACTCTCCATAAGCTGGGTGAGAGTAAGTAATAAAGGTATGCTTTGAAGTAAGACGGAACGATGTTTCAATACAGGTTGTCCTACCGATTATTGCCCAATAATTTATTCAATCAATTTAGAATTAGTTTTATAAAATATTTATTGTTTAAAAAATATCTTTTACAATTTGAAGAGATACACCAAAAAACATAATAATAATAATAACAATAATAACAATAATGATGATAGCAATTACAATAATTACAACAATAACAACAACTATATGTATTCCCACTTTATGTAAAATTTAACCATTTAAAAATTAGTAACAAATTACCAACCCTTCCCCCCACACAGCTTTATCATTGGCCTCTTTTTTGTATCCAGTGTCATCAAATTCCCATGACAGTATACCTCCTACTAAGAAAAAATAATTAAATCAAGTAAATAAATGTTTATTAGTTCTCCGATATGAATAGTTTAGGCAAATTATTCGGAATTTCCTAAAATCTAATTCTAAAATCTAAACTGAAGCTAAATCATCAAAAAATTTACAAGCGGTAAATCACCAGCCCAAAATTCCAGAGTATGTATTCAATGTATTGTATGTATTGTATACTTTGAATAATAGTGACCATAAAAATAGTTGGTATTATTATATTTTATTATAATATTTTTTTCAGAAAATGTTTTAATTAAAAAAAGAAAATAATAATAATTGGTAGGATACCCTATATTCACTCTATCTCACTTCCTACCTCTCACTCCGAGCTCAGTGCAGTCAAGGTCTGCCCACCTATGGGCTAAGTAGCTACATTAACTTTAACTTTTTAAATCTAGGTTAAATGAATTCATTATTTCAATGGGTCAATCTATGATATATTGCATATGATTACGTAGTCGAGCCGACTACGTAAACCAAGCCTACCCCCCACCCAGCTTTATCATTGGCATCTTTATTGTATCCATAGTTAAATCAAGTAAATAATTGTTTATTAGTTCTCCGATATGAATAGTTTAGGCAAATTATTCGGAATTTCCTAAAATCTAATTCTAAAATCTAAACTAAAGCTAAATCATCAAAAAATTTACAAGCGGTAAATTACCAGCCCAAAATTCCAGAGTATGTATTCAATGTATTGTATGTATTGTATACTTTGAATAATAGTGACCATGAAAAATAGTTGGTTTTATTATATTTTTTTCAGAAAATGTTTTAATTAAAAAAAGAAAATAATAATAATTGGTAGGATACCCGATATTTACTTTATCTCTCTTCCTACCTCTCACTCAGAGCTCAGTGCAGTCAAGGTCTGCCCACCTATGAATTAGATGGTATCATTGGTTTTTCGAAATTCCATGGATGGGGTGCTAGCATCCTGGAGCCCCAATTTCCTTCAAGATATCCAGAAAACAAAAATGATATGTAAAATTTTATAGGTGTAGTCCACGGACTATAATAATATTACAATTAATCGAAAGTGATCAACTACGGAAATTGTGTGTGTGGATTCAATTAAACTTTATATGATTCTAAAGTCACGTTTACACTAAACTATCTTCAGCAATATTCATTTTGAAGTACACTACCCAGCAACGCAATTGAATAAATCTGTATCGAAAAAATTCTCACAGTTTTTGTTGATGTGTGTGTGGAATATTTCAATAGCAATATTAACATATTTTCTTGTTGGAAAACATAAAAAAATGCGTTACGCAGCAGCTGCTTCAACTTAGCGAATTTCCTTAGAATACATAAATCACTTTTTAACGGTAACAATTTTAATCGGATCAGAATAAAATGTAGTCTCTGATCATAATTTTAGTGTTTGCAAGGCCACTTTTATTTATAAATGACATATGTCAAGGGGGAAGGGGGGGGGGGCATAAAGAAAAAATAAAACACAAAATATAAAATATCTCTCTTAATATTAGGACAATCGAAAAATGCGTAAGGCATAAAGTTTTAGAAAATCAAGTTTGCTACAATTCATCACCTTATCATTTTTGCTCAAACTCTAACCGTGTACGGAGATATTAAGGAATTTAATTTTCAATCTTAAATCGTCAATATTTCTGTAAATATTAGTGTAACAGAAAGAATGATAAGAAACAAAATTACAGTAAAATTTAGTACCTACAACTTTACTTCTGATAAAATTTTCGATTTTTCGAATATTAAGAGAGATATGTCAAATTTTGTCTATCTCTAACCTCCCCCCCTTACTCTTGTTCGATTTAACCCATTAACGAACGTGACCTTTTGAATACCAAAATATGAATAAAATCAAGTACTATATACTAAAGTACTAAATTTCATTCCAATCCGAATAAAATTGTGACCGCTAGAGCGATTACAGAAAACAATATTAGTAGTATTTTATGAACTAAAGGTTGAAGAAATGAGACCTACAATATGTATAAACGTTGTGTGTCATTGAAATAAGAAAACATTTTTCTAATTTATAAATGAAAATTTTACATTGACATGTTCAGAGCGTAGGTCTGGGAAATTGAACCACTGAATTTGTAGGACAAGGTGGTCATCAAATTATACTGACCATTATTAATTAACAGCATAAAAATCAGCTTGTTACTAATAACTATGTATACCCCGTTATTTGAACATGTTGGGGGGTGGTGGACCTGCCTGTCATACCATCCATTTTGTAGAACACAAGTTTTTTATGAAATTTTTATTACATTATCTCTCAATTTAACTAACAAATTAACTGTTACTGATCAAATTTTTGCTATCGTCAAACAAACAAAAGTTACTCTCTTACACGCTTCGTTAGTCACTAGCATCGAGAATTTTCGCGAGAGAAAAATTGGACGTTTCGTCGAAAGGAAGCTACTGACAAAAATTTAGCCTGTTACTAATCATTTAAATAAAAAAAAACGTGGTGTACTGTGGACTATAAAGTCATGAGATAGTTTAATGTTTGCTTGCGGATCTGTCGAATCCGAAAAGGCATAACCAGGTGCGTATTTATGTTACACCCTGTATACATAAATATTCATGAACAACAAAACAAATATCTACTGCATACGAATAATATTTCAATTAATCGAAAGTATTTTCATATCAAATGAGCTACGGAAGTTGAAGGAGTCAAATAACTATATGATTATAAAGCAGCGTTTACACTATGCTATATTGAAAATAGCATTCGAGATTCATGCGCAGAAATAGTTTATAGTCAAGAACTGTCAAAAGAATTTTATATTAATCGAATATTCTTAAATATTCAGAGTTAAAAAAAAAACTAAAAAAACATGTTTTTATTTTGCAATATGAACTAAAAAATGCAAAATAATTTAAAAGTAGAATAAAGAGATTGACAATAAAATTAACTTTATTGTAAACAATCGCATGGGTAGCTCTCTACTTACTCTTGTAAAAGTAGAGCCATTATGAAGTCCTTTTTCGCGCATTGATTTCCTGTAGATCACTAGTGCTCCGTGGAACACGGTTTGGGAAACCCTATTGTAGTAGTAGTAGCGGAGGGTAGATTGTAGAAAAGAAGTTTTACTATAATTTTTTCTCTGATCATTTTTAGCGAATTTCCTCCAAAGGAAATGCAGCTATTGTTTTTGCACCAATGTTGGAATTTCGTAAAAATTTCTTCAAATGTCCATCGATCCTACCTATTAGATGTTAAAAATCACTATCGCTAAAATTTGTATATATATATATATATATATATATATATATATATACTTATGCAATTTTTTTAAATGTCTGTGGACTCTCTAGCAGTCACAGTTTTATTCCCATTGGAATGAAATCTGGTATTTGAGTAGCTTTTGGTATTCTAAAGGCCAAGTTCGTTAATGGGTAAAATCGGGCGATTGGAAAGGGGGTTTAGTGGGAGGGGAAAACACAAAATTTGACTATCTCCCTTAATATTTGGAAAATCGAAAAATTTATCAGGAGTTAAGTTGTAGGTATTAGGTTTTACTGTAATTTTGTTTCTTATCATTTTTCTGTTACACTAATATTTACAGAAATATTTACAATTAAAGATTCAAGGTTAAAATTCGAAATATCTCTGTTCACATTAGAGTTTGAGAAAAATGATCAAGTAATGAATTGTAGCAAACTTTATTTTCTACAACTTTACTCCTTATATACTTTTCGATTGTTTTAATATTAAGAGTAAATATTATATTTTATGATTCCTTCATTCTTCATATCAGATTCGACGTTTTATGTTGATTAGTCTATAATTGTGATCGCTAGGAAGTAATTTATGTATTCTAGATAGATAGATAGATTGTAGTGGCTGCCCTGGACGAGCTACACTTCCACCATAAGATTCATTGTGATGCCTAAGGATGTGAGGATGTGAGTGGAGTAGAAGGAATTTTTGTGTATAGACTAGGAATTGGTAGGATATGCGGCTGCAGCCGACTATGATAGGAACTATGCCGATAATCATCTGGAGTTCGTGAAGGAAACTGCAGAAAACCTTCTCAAGCATAGCCGGTTACTTCGTTCTTGTCCATATGCCGACAGTTTAGTCAATTAACCGCCTCTTTTTTGTTCCTTAATAACTGACAAACTGCCAATGTCGGGATTCCAACCCATAACCTCCTAATACTGCGCAGACATAACGCCTTAGACCGCTCGGCCACTTGGACTGATCCCCAAGATGTATCTATCTATCTATCTAAGGTCAGAGCATTAGTGCACTGCAATATGGCGTCGAAAAACTTACAAAATGTTGACATTGTTGGAACTAATATCATCGTCAGAAAGTTCTGAAGATGAAGACACTTTAATTATAATTACAATTACAAATTGTATCCTGTGTAGATTATTACCAGCTTCGTTAATAATAGTACAAAGTGTCATCGGCGCCATCAAATTCAATTGGATTTACATTTTTACTTAATAATATTTCTTTTACGCACACGGACGGACGGACATATTTATAAATCAAAGAATATATTATATGTACAGTGCTGAAGGTCTTACGTAAGAGCCAACTTTTATTAATCAATTAATTGTTATAGCTAAATACACAGTAGGTCAAACTATTTTAAATTGGCAAATATCAGATTAAAAGGTCGCTGGCGAAATTTTATCTTTTTGAATATTCTAGTATATTTAGAAAGTTTTAGTATATTTATTCATATTCAGGGTTCAGTACCGTGAAAAAAGAAACGGAACCCTTATAAGATCACTCTGCTTTGCATCTGTCACAGACGGAATAATGTTTGGAAAAACGGTTAGGAAAAAAAGCTATTTTAGTATCAAATAAGGGATTAATTCGGTCCAAAGAAAAAAAACAGTTTAAATTAATATTTTTACCGACGGCCAGGAGAGTGATCTTATAAGGATTCCGTTTCTCTTTTTAAGGTATGGATCCCTAAAAATGAATCAAGCGCGGATCCACCGTTGTGGGCATGATGGGCATACCCACAACCGTAATAGACTTGTGACGTCCCACTTTCACGGTCTATTAGGTCGATAGGCTGATGATATTATATCCAATGCGTTAATAAAATTTAAAAAAAAACAATGAATCGTGCGTGATTCGAAACGCAGCGAAATACTTAGTCATCATAGACGATATGCTGACACGTTATGTCACATTTTTGACAACATATTATCTATTTCTTTTCGGCACATGAATACTTGTATTGGAAAAAAGAGATGTCTATTCGCTGGGTGCGCAGAATCATCTACTAATTTAAAAGTAAGCGTGTGACTCAGCGTCGGACTGGCCATATAGTCGAGGTGGCGTTTGCCAGCCGGGCCCTAGCCTGCGCAGGCCCCCCACGGGCCTGGCTCGCGGGGTTTTGCCACAAGCCAGGTGGTAGGTACGGTAGAGGGCCCGCGCAGGCTAGGGCCCGGCTCTTGCGACCTACATGTGAAGTAGATTGTTCATACATACTTAGAGATAAATGAAACAGAAAAATATTACGGGTTTTTGTAATTTATTGATGGTGTCTTGAGTTGTGATGTCATGTAGTTGGTTTTAATTCTGATTATATATGTTAAGTACATTGAAAACCTAAATCGCCCATTAAAATGGAAATGGTAAGTTACATTTTATTTAAATTGCCTTCCGAGAAAAAATTTATAAATTTGAACCCTTTGTCGGCCTATATAAATTAGATTATCTTAAATCTTGGAGGCTTATCAAAAGTTTCGAGAAGAATTTGCGAAAAAATTTAGACACTTTTGACGACGTTTTCAAAGCTGCAAGTTTTTTTGCATCCGATGTTCAAGACTTAATGCTCGCTGAAAATATTGATATCGACATACAGGCCACGCTGCCGTTACGAAGAATATCTAAAAAACCGAAGAAACACGACGAGTTATGCCAAGATGAAGTGGCACTACTGGCTGTAGACCCAAAGAGATTCTATTCTATTTCTGTCTACAAAGCCATTATTAACACAGCTTTAGTTAAAATAGATGAAAAATTCAATTGTTTGGATCCGAAAAACCTCAATGAAATTAACAAAAATGGGATTCCTAATGACGCATTAAAGTAAAGAACTAGAATCTTTTGCAAACAGTTTTAATGAACAAGCAAGACATGAATGACTCAGATTCTCAGAGTGAGAAAAAAGACGACGTAGATGTCTTAGACCAAACCACAAAGGACACCATTTGTTTTTCCCGAAGCGGTTCGAACGTCTGCCAAATTTGCATACCATGTGTATGTAAACTTTTATCACAATATAACATGCACATCAGCATGTACACCACCATATATGTTGCATATTGTGTAATTCTCATAATTTCGTTCACGCAAGTGACTTGTGAAAGACGATTTTCAGCGCTGAAGCGCATTAAAACGAGGGTTCGCTCTCTATTGGGGCAAAAACTGTTGGATTCGTTGATTATATTGACAGCTTATTCACAGCTTAGTTGAAACTTCTCCTCTTTAAAAAAAATGTTGATTGGCTAGCTTCCGATTTGTTATAAGTAATTGGAACTATATTTTCCCAATAATATATATCGTTGATAATTAATAATTTGTATATTTCATTATTTTCCGATAGTATCCCATCTACCATTATCCAGTACCGGGCCCCGGGCTTGTGGAGAGCCACCCGGGCCCTTTCGGCCCAGTCCGACCCTGGCGTGTGTTGTATGCACATTTACATTGCCGACAAAACTTCCGAGCCGCCATTCTTTTTGGTGTCGTGGCGTGGCGCTGACGTTAATAGTTTGTACTGTTTGTAAACATAGGTAACCTAACTTGTATCGAAATAAGTTTACTTTATACAATTTTTTGTTATTGTCAGTCAGTGACCCAGTGATGTGCAAACAATCACACATTTACTTTTGTAATTTTCGTGAGCGAACAAACTATCATTTTACAGGATTCTTAATTTACTAAGGTTCGCCCCACGCCTTTGCCCACGTGGAACTATACACTGTACAAAATCTTGGTCAGGGCGTCATATATTTTGTAAACGTCTCCTTTGTAGGAATGCACTATATCGATCATAAGCGAGTTCATACTCCGACTCCCACTTAGCCGATTTGCGGGTGGCTGTGACCACAACCTTTTTTAAGGACTGGATCCGTGCCTGAAATGAATGAGGCTCAAAATTTGGGTATTTAAGCAATTTACTCCGTTAGTTGTAATTTTCACTTGTTATAAATAATTTGTTAATTATTCAAAACATGTTTTTTTTTTTAAATAAAACATTTTTAATTGTTTGAATAGTTTGATAAAAAAGAAATAAAGATAAACGGTTGATTAAAGTAAAATAAAAATATCTCACGAATTTTAAACATAAAACTTTTTTATCACAATACTATGCAGGCGCGGATCCAGTCCTCAAAATACTTTTATACAATGGAGGAAGGATTAAACTGTAAATTCTGATGAATATGTAGCGGTGTCGCTTCATCATTAAATTACTATTATAATTTTGTTCTTCATTTTTTATATGTAAATTACCAAAGTTGTAAACATTCACAGCAACCGTGATAATAGAGGGAAGTTATAGTTGAAATGCAACAGATAAAAAAAGAAGAACAAAATTATAATAATAATTGAATGATGAAGCGACACCGCTACATAGTTTTTATAATATGCAATAATTTTGTTTATAATTACAGTTAAAATAGTGGACGTAAAATTTTATTTTTTCTCAACGGGAAGAGATATTTATTTTTTCAATAATTTTAATTTTTTAAGAACATTATTTTTTATTTTTTAAACTTGTTTCTTGGTAACTTTGTTTTTATGAAGTTTTGTTTTTTAAACTTTTTATTTATTTTTTTATACAAACTGGTGCTGAAATATTAGTTACCGGGGATTTATTTTTAAATACACGACAACCCCAACTCAAGTTGGATCTAATTTTAATGATAATTTTTATTTTTATGAACAATCAAATACGCTTAACTTTATTTTTTTTGTATTTGTACTTATTATTTTTATGTATATTTATTTTATTTTATTTTTAGAATTAAAAACGAAACAACGATGATGCCGTATGGAACTTGCTCATCGTCTATCCTATTCATGGTTTTTTCATGGTTAGGATACGGTCAGAAGTCAGCCAAGACTACACGTGGACATTTAATCCACCCTAATACAATTGTTTTCTCTTCCGAATGACGTGTTCTATACAATTTTTGTAATTGTCAAAAGAATAAATAAATTATTATTATTATTTAGACTCTAAACTACTGAACCGATTTTGATGAAATTTTTACAACTTCAAAGGATATCAAATTAAATTAAACGCTTGTATACATTTTATATTAAATAATTTTATTTAGGTGCTTACTTAAATTTCAAATTCAAGCTTACGTTTCTTTTTCACGAAAACGTTGATAATTTTAACCAGAGAGATTTTAACCATTTTAGGAGAGCCAGCCCGAATAATTTTTCCTGTGCCATTGAGGGCTATGTACTTTTAAATTAGTAGATGACTATAGGACTATGTCATCTCTTTTTTCTAATACAAGTATTAAGGTGCCAAAAAGAAACAGAAAATATATTGTCAAAATGTGACATAACGTGTCAGCATATCGTCTATCATGACTAAGTACTTCGCTGCGTTCCGAATAACGCACGATTCTTTGTTTTTTGAAATTTTATTAAGACATTGGATTTGATATCATCAGCCTATCGACCTCAATAGATCGTGAAAGTGTGACGTCACAAGTCTAATAGGGTTGTGGACATGCTCATCGTGCCCACAACGGTGGATCCGCGCTTGATACTATGGAGTATTGAGATAAGGAGAATTACCTCGTTTAAGAATTTTGTTAAATTCAAAAATTACATTTTTAATATTATTTTTCGGCCTTGAAAACGATTGTTTTTTCGTATTTCCAAATATTAAATCATTTAATACTCGGAAAAAAACGACTTCACAAATGACAAAAGACTTTTTTTTGGTTTAAAATGACTCAAAATACCCAATCAAAAAAATAGTATTCGGGTAAAAGTCGACCATTTGGTTTGGTTGGGAACAGATTTCACTAGGGCAAAATCTTGATCATCGTTCTGGGGCGTGTCCTAAACGTCAATATACCAGAATGTTGTGTTAGGTTGTATTCTTTGCCAAAGTGTGTACGGGTGGGACACACTTTGGCCATAAGGCCCATTGTGATAGAAACGTCTGACAGGGAGCCACTATTCCTTAAGCCATTTGGAGCTATTCACGACCACCAAGAGAGATATGAAGTCGCCCGATTTTAGTTCGGAGAGGTCGCCAAGAATGGCTGACCCAAGTGTTCCAGTCTTCTCCTAATAAGAGCTGGAAAGTAACAAAGAAGGTGGGTCATCGTTTCCTCTGCCTCGTCATTGTGACAGCTCCACCAATATGTGGGTCATGGTGCTCCTGCAATAGTGTCACTTAATGGCTGCTACCGTATTGATTATGGAGAGCCTATAAAAGGAGATAATTTCTTCAGACCGATTGTCCTCTGACCATAAATGTCGTGCAATGGCACAAGTACAATCCTCTCTCCACTTTATATAGGCCTCTCTCCGAATGGATATGCCAAAAAAATCCAATGAGAAAATATATTTCTACGGATGCGAGATTTTCGCCTTGTCTAATTGGAAATGGAACAAAAAAAAAAACAGAAAATAATAATAAAATTCATCAATTTAATTAAAACATTAAATAAACTCTTTTTTTATATATAAAAATAAATAAATAAAATTTTTAATTAATTATGTTTTATGCTAATGAGGTGTGTATAATCAACTTTTAATTAAAACTTTTATTATTTGACAGTTTCAACAGTTGTATTTCCTTTTCCATTTGCAGCCACATCTACATTTTGATTTTCGTATTTTTCAGGTGGCACCGCTTGGAATACTATTTGTATTACTTTTGTAAGGTGATCTAAAAAAAAGAAAAAAACATAATAAAATTCAAATAACAATTTTATTTGAAATATAGGTTATTGGAGTATGTAATCATATTTCATTATATGTGTTTCTATTATTGTTTATTTATTTGCTACATCAGGAAATTAATTACGTCAAATGACGTCATTTACAAGCTATAAATACAATCAATTTAATAAAGTTAGTTACGATATTAAATTTCACCAAGGTCGTACCGTTTTATTCAAATAAATTTTTATTAAAAATATTAAAAAAGTATAATTATGGTCTTTGGCAAATATGGTAACGAATTATATCGAACTGGTAAAATAAGATTAAGGTCTCTGCAGAAAAAGATACATCTGATAGTGAGAAATTATACACGTTTTACCATAGCTGCTGGGTAGCTCAATTGGCAGAGCACTCGCACTGATCTGGAATGCCAGAAGTTATTATGTACGTCTCAACTATGTGATTCAGTCAAACAAACATTGGGTCTCATTTGAAAAACACTAGTTGACTCTCAAAAAATCTTGGAATGACTAGGTCAAGGCCAAAGCTTTCCATAAGATGACTCCCTTCAAACAATAAACTTTTATTCGGGTTATTTGTTCTAAAATCGTTTCCATGAAGAAATCATCGGGTACATTGTTCAATATATATATATATATATATATATATACAGTGTGAGTCAAAAGTCATGGCGTTTTTTGAAAGGTTGGATAGGGGATGGAATGCTAAGATGAAAAGTCCTTGCAAATTTTTGCACCTGACCCACCGTTAATTAGATATTAATTAATTAAAGTAACCAATTAGAGATGCGCGTTATCAGAATAAGAAATGGTGGGGAATTAACGCAGCGGAGGAGATACGTGAGGGGAGCGAGCTATCCCCACCACTAACGTAGAGCGAGTCAATCTTATGCGTTTCAAATCTGGTACAGTTTATATATATATATATATATATATATATATATATATATATATATATATATATATATATATATAAGATCGATGGACTTTTAACAAAATCACTCGATTGGTACAACGCCAAAAACAGAAAATTCGTTAAAAATTATGAAAGTTATACAATCGAAGGGGGTAAAGATCTTATGTAATCTACGACTTCTAGTTATTTGTGCCAAACTGTTAAATCTATACCTTTTTATTGCCACCCTCCTGCATTGTCGGACTGGCCATAGGGTCAGGATGGCATTTACACCCGGGCTATAACCAGCTTTGGCCCCCAAACAGAAAGAAGTTGCATTTCATGTGCGTATAAACTTTTGCTTCAATAACATGCGCATTAGTACGAGCTCCAACGTCATTAACGCCTGAGACGATTAGTTTCTGGTGACTTAAGTAACTTGCATGACACAATTTTCTGCTCTGAAGCTCATTAAAAAGATGCTTCGTTCTCTACTAGGGCATGAACTGCTTGACTCGTTAATCTTAAGCACAGAATTGAACCTTATCAGAGATAACAAGCTGAAACTAACCTAGCTGAAATTTCTCCTTGTTTTAAAAATGCTGACTGGCAACTATTTATATAAAAACGTACACTCCCGTTCAATAAAATTGAACAAACATGAAATGTTAATTTTCTTACATTTCATAAAACTCCTCACTTTTGTAACTCTCTGTATAATAATTCATTTATAAACAAAAACAACTAGTATATATTTTAAGTGTGAAAAACTACAAGAATAATCAAAATTGTGAGAGACTGATTCGGTTAAAATCTGTTAAATTTTATTGAACCGGAGTGTACGTCTTTGAAAACAAAAACTTCCAAAAACTCTTTCCTATTCAAATATTATTTTCATTTGGTTTGTTGGTTCACCTAATGGTATCATCTGCCCCAGTCCTAGGCAGTGCACGACTCCTTAAAGTCATAATGCCACCCGGATCCCTTAGACCCAGTCCGAAGCTACCCGCCAGTTTTCTCCATTTCTGTACTGCCTTTGGGAATCGCACTTTTTAATAAAAGTAAAATAATTACTTACCCATAAAAGGTAATTTCATTTTGTAATATACAAATGGTGTATAAACAAATATTCCAGCAACAAGGAAACCCAGTGCAAACAAATATTTTGGTGATGGATCAGTAGCTATTGGTGTTACACTCAAAAATAAGGCAACCAAAAATACAAAGTATGGTATCACTATGGGAACCTACAATTAGAAAATAAATTATTTCATATCAATTAACTGATATTAAGGCCGTTGCATACTAAAGCAAAACGGATCTGAAGTAATTGAAACTCTTTTGTAGAGGCTGTAAACGAGAAACATTGGACAACAACATTGAACTCCGCCTACAAAATATTTTGTCTACAGACGTGCAACCAAAATTGGGAACATAAAATTATTACTTTATTACTCTGATCTTAAAAATTCAAACACTTGTCATTTTGTCTCTATCTATCTCATTTAATTTGTAGTTTATTTATCCACTAGTTTATGTGTATATATTTCTAGTAACTAGTTTATTTATTTGTATGTATTTTGTAAAAAATAAAGTATAAAAATAATAAAGAATATAAAGTAACCAATCTAGGTAATAAAACATTAAAAAATATTAGGAAAACATAAAATTTTAGATAATATGTTGCAAATATCACTACACACGAGGAGCATATACAGCATAGGTGGGCAAACTTTGACTGCACTCAGCTCTGAGTGAGAGGTAGGAAGAGAGATAGTGTAAATACAGGGTACCTACCAATTATTATTATTTTCTTTTTTTAATTAAAACATTTTCTGAAAAAAATATAATAATACCAACTCTTTTTTATGGTCACTGTTATACAAAGTATACAATACAAACAATACATTGAATACATACTCTGGAATTTTGGGCTGGTAAGTTCATTTAATTGATGAACGTTCTTTTAATTGATGAACGACTTGACTCGGTTGAGTTAAGTGAATGTAACTCAATCACGAGTTTCACAAGTCTGACTCTTAGGATCTGTTCTTTATGATATTGCATGTGATCTTTCTCTCTCAATCACCCCCCTCCCTTTTTTTTAATATGAAGACTACGAGGAGACCTTTTAAATGAATTATACATTAAGTTTTCCCAAACAAAAATTGTTGAAAGTGACTTATATACGAGTTTATATTATGCCAGTCTCAGGGTCTTTTCGGCCCAACCCGAGTATATTTAGGAGGTAGAAAATTTTTGTAGCCCCTTTTGCGTTCTCTTAATCAATTCAGCCATCAACGCTTCCAGAATAAAAGGCAAAGATAGTAAAATTTTTTTGACAAAATGATAAGAATTTATTAAAGGGTTCAATGGAGTAGTGAAAAATTTGCCCCCTGTTGCTTCGGATAAGAACGCCTAAAAACGATGAGCGTCATGTTTCACTTAAGCTACCCGGTAATTTTCGTCCAAATCGAACAAACAGATCCTGAGAAAACCTCTGTGTAGAAAACCTCCAGATTTCGCCTCCTCTTCTAAAATTCACAATTTTCAAGAAATTTACAAAACTAAACACTAAAATTGCGTTGCACAACATTCCACAAATGTCAGTTTTTCAAAATTGATTATCTCAAAAAAATGCTGCACTTGGAATTTCGATAAAATTTTAAAAGATGACCTTCAATATCACCGATCTTATGAGTTTCAGAGACTTCAGAAAATTTGTGCTGAAGGAACTTCCTTAATTTGAATGAAAATTTACACAAAATTAGATTTTTACCTTATATGGACGATGTACTCCAGGTTTTGTATACCTTAAAACAATTAACGAAATCATAGCGGCACCATAAAATATCCAAATAAAGAAACTTGCCAATTCTATGAGAGTAACAATACTGCCACAACAAATAAATATCAACGAAACTAAACCCTGAAAAAATCAATAAACACCATATTAAATACGATAGCTACACTTCGACCATAAGGTCCAATGTGATGCCTAAGGATGCGAGGATGTGAGTGGAATCGAAGGAATTTGTGAGTAGACTAGAAATTGGTAGGATATGCGGCTGCAGCCGACTATGATAGGAACTATGCCGATATTCATCTGGAGTTCGTGAAGGAAACTGCAGAAAACCTTCTCAAGCATAGCCGGTTAATTCGTTCTTGTCCATACGCCGACAGTTTAGTCAATTAACCACCCGTTTTTTATGTTTCTTAATAATTGACAAACTGCCGATGTCGGGATTCAAACCCATAACTTCCCAGTTTCCTAGTATGCATACTGCGCAGACATAACGCCTTAGACCGCTAGCGTGGCAGAGCAATCGCACTATTAAATACGATATAAAAGAAAATCAGTCCATGAGAACTGCAAAGTTTTGAGTGTCCAAATTCCTAGATCAGTTATTTCATATTGGTATTATAGAAAGGACGTATTTCGACGACCAAAATGACCATAAATTAGAAACTAGGGCTAGTAGGTCTGTTTCCTGTCCCACCTCACGTGACATGCCTCTCGGGCGTATAAGTTTCTTGGTCGCACTCTAGTGAACGGCTTAGAAACTACTGGTTCGAAGTATTAAACTCAGCCCTGCCAGAGATAAGATAGATAGATAGATAGATTGTAGAGGCTGCCCTGGACGTGCTACACTTCGACCATAAGGTCCAATGTGATGCCTAAGGATGTGAGGATGTGAGTGAAGTGGAAGGAATTTGTGAGTAGACTAGGAATTGGTAGGATATGCGGCTGCAGCCAACTATGATAGGAACTATGCCGATATTCATCTGGAGTTCGTGGAGGAAACTACAGAAAACCTTCTCAAGCATAGCCGGTTACTTCGTTCTTGTCCATATGCCGACAGTTTAGTCAATTAACCGCCCCCATTTATAATAATTGACAAACTGCCGATGTCGGGATTCGAACCCATAAACTCCCATAAACTCCCAGTTAAAGTAGTCATCAGTATGAATTAGGTAGCCGTAGTCAGTCTTCAGGAAGGTAAGTTAGTTGTAGATAATTTGGTGACTCACATCAAACAAATTTGGTGAGACTATCATCAAATTAACAACGAGTAACATATCTTCTCGGAGAATAACTACTATTAATTCGAAATCATTTACAAGAAGGTTCTCCAACAATGATATACATAAAATCAAGGCCACACAAAAAACAATTCAAAATACTTTATGATGCGGCTGCAGCCGACTTTGATAGGAACTATGCCGATATGCATCTAAAGTTTGTGAAGGAAACTGCAGAAAACCTTCATAATCATAGACAGTTATTTCGCTGTTGTTCATACGCTAATAGTTTAGTCAATTAATCGCCCCATTAATTAAAGCTGTCACCGTCAGGACTCGTATCCTTAACTTTCCAGTTCCAAACAGAGCATTTGACCGCACGGCCAATTGACTGGTATATCTATCTTCCTTCTTCTACTGGTATATCTATCTATCTTCCTTTTCTATTGGTATATCTATCTTCCAAAATCAGTGAAACAAGTCTGTGAAACGAGTCACGAAGCATATGACTCGTTTGACAGGGTGATATCAAACAGGGTAACAAACATCATCATTATCAGATGACGTACCTGCAAGGTGTCAGATATAGAATGTTTGGGTCCGAAACTTTTCCGGCGGAGAAGCTGTGGGCCTTCAGTGTGGCGTCTTGCCTCGACAGAATACTATAGTTTCCTCTGCTTAAAATGGCACATCTTGCCCGGAGGCGTCTCGCCTTCGGGTGACGGGTTGTTCTCAAAGAGGGCACAGAAGACCACTTGGTCTAGGTGCTAGGGACCCGTATGCGGTACCCCTGTTTCTGATTATTATTATTATTATTATCATATGGCGTGCTAGATACATCGTCTTTTACGCTTTCAAAAATATAGTCACTTATTTCTATATCCAAAACGGTGAGTCTTTGAACATAAACCAGCTAATTTCATAAAGATTGGTAAAAAACAATTGAGCCGTCGCGGGATGCCTGGTAGATGTGAAACGTCAAAACTGTTTTGTATAGTGAGTTTTTGAACCTGTATATGTAGTCCCATCTATGAGCAACTTTTTAAAACTGATTATATGTAATATCACCTATGAACAACTTTGTGGCTATTCCTTCATATATATCTTCATTAAACGGGTGCACGGTCCTATTAAGAGAAAGTTTATTTTTCTAGTAGAAGCAAAAGCATAAAATTATCCTTCGATATAATCACTTATGATACAGCCGCAAAAAAACTGCAAATGCTTCACAGTCGAATGTAACTGAAGCCAGGCGCACCCACAGCTGACGATATCGGAACGTATAATCATCCGACATCGGATTGTAAGAGAAATAAATCCAATGTAGAGTGTAGTCCAAGGAACTGACCTGAGAATCACCGCGAGCAACAGAATGGACAGAAACAAATGAGGAGATTAGAATTTACACGGAAATAAAAGAGAACCACGTTCACTCACCCGAGCTTCCGAGAAACGAGACAGTAATAAAATCTTGGAAAGAATACGGCTTTATAACTTGACGCTGTGTATTATCCTGGAAGAAACCAGTCTAAGTGACCAAGCGGTCTAAAGCGTTATGTCTGCGCAGGATGCCTACTTGGAAACTGGGAGGCTATGGGTTCGAATCCCGATATCGGCAGTTTGTCAATTATTGAGAAGAAAAAAAGGAGCGGTTAATTGACTAAACTGTCGGCGTATGGACAAGCACGAAGTAACCGGCTATGATTGAGAAGGTTTTCTGCAGTTTCCTTCACGAACTCCTGATGAATATCGATATAGTCGGCAGCATATCCTACAAATTCCAAGTCTATAAAATTCCATCACATCCACACCTCCTTAGGCATCACAATGGACCTTATGGTCGAAGTGTAGCCCGTCCAGGGCAGCCTTTACAATATATTTATCTATCCTGAAAGAAGGACTACACAAGGAAAATTGTGAGCTTTAACGACTTGACACAAAATTTCTTACCTGAAATACAACAGCTGGCGCTGGTGTTAACCTTTTGACATTGACATAAGACAGAACTTTAATCATATGTCCTTCTTGGCCAGCTACATAACATAATCGTGTGACACTGAATTGTATACTTAGTGCACAGCCAAAAGTCGCTAATGCAACACCAATTGGTATGATTACACTGAACGGTCCTAGAATTCGTTCACCAAATACAACAGCCACAGCTGGTGCTGATTCCATTTCAGAAACGGTTAATACTGCCATGTAAGCAACATTCATAAATACATACAGTAGTGTTACCAATGGAACACTTATTAAAATACTGCCGGGAATATTTCTAGAATATCAACAAAAAAAAAGTTTTATAGACAATCGTCCAAATATAAATAATATTAAAGAGAAAAATTTTCATGCATATTCCCTATTAATAAATTAACTGAATAAACATTTTGTAATTCACACAAAATAATTTTTGTGAATGACATATGTTAACTATTATTCGTTCTAGAGTTAACATAGCTTCTACACTGCTGCTCAGCAAAAAAGTGACGCACCAAATCCATTTAAATTATTTCCTGTGCAATTATTTTACACACCAAATATATTTTTAGATTGACAGTGCAGAAAAATTGTCTGCTAAAATTACACTCTGAAAGAAAATATAAAACGCGTATAACTCCGAGCAAAAATTTTAGTTTTGAATTATCTGTATTCCAAAATATTTGGACGATATAAATTTAGATTTTTGCCCCAACTTCCTAGATCAATATTTTTTGTACTTTATAAATACGTATTTCGACTACAAAGTTATACGCGTTTTATATTTTCCTTCACATTGTAATTTTAGCGGGCTATTTTTCTGCACTGTCAATCTAAAAATATATTTGGCATGTAAAATAATTGAATAGGAAATAATTTAAATAGATTTGGTGCGTCACTTTTTTTTGCTGAGCAGTGTAGAAGCTAAGTTAACTCTAGAACGAATAATAGTTAACATATGTCATTTACAAAAATTATTTTGTGTGAATTACAAAATGTTTATTCAGTTAATTTAATAATAGGGAATATGCATGAACATTTTTTTTCGCTTGAATTGAAGCATGTTTACTTGACAAATATCAAAGTAAAATTACTTTTTTAATAACTTTAAAAATAAGCGAGAATGAATGATTGAAATTCCCGATTAGACAAAGAGGGTGATAGCCCTCTTGATATCTTATGTGATGTCATATTACACTTTCATCATTTAAAATACACGTAAAACTCCGTTTTTAGTATTTTTGCAAGAAAGAGACAGATAATAATCTTTAAAAGCTTATAGCTTTCTTGATATTTGTCGGATTTTAATTTCGTTTTTAAATTCTATTATAGTATTAACAGTATTTTCATATTCTGAAAATAAATGTGAAAAAAAATTTTCATACATATTCCCTATTATAGTTATAAACGCACGTACCCTTCCGTTCAATAAAATTTAACCAACCTGAAATGTTAATTTTCTTACATTTCATAAAACTCCTTACTTTTGTAACTCTCTGTATATTATTTATTTATAAACAAAGATAAGTAGTATATTTTTTAAATGTGAAAAAGAAATTGAAGTGTTATATTTCTTATTTATGGAAACAAGTCAGTGATAGAGTAAGAATATGTAATGTAAATACATGCTAAGTGTTATATCTCCCATTTACGTATAAAAATTAAATAAAATGTTGTATCTGTCAAAAACATTTACTACAAGAATAATCAAAATTGTGAGTGATTGATTCGGTTTAGGTCGGTTCAATTTTATTGAATGGAAGTGTCAATTAATACACACAAACTTTAATCAATATTAGATGTCAATCATTAAATTCTGACGCTTTGTCTTTTCCAATTAGAAGCGCATACGTATTTTCAAGTGCAGAATGAAGAGTTAAAGACTAATTTTACTCCCCATTCATTTTTGGTTTCGTTTAATTTTATGGAAATAATTGTTCGGTACAAAATTAAAGCGAATAAATTTGACTACAGAAACGTTCCAAGCAGAATTATTTTTTAGGCTGGAAAAATCTGTGTATTTAGAAAGAAGTTTTTTTACAAGCTTTTATTTAACTTGCAATGTATGTATATATGTATACATGCACGTATGTATGTACACTCCCGTTCAAAAAAAATGAACAGACCTGAAATGTCAATTTTCTTACATTTCATAAAACTCCCCACTTTTGTAACTCTCTGTATATTATTTATTTAAAAACAAAGATAAGTAGTATAGTTTTTATATGTGAAAAAATAAATGGAAAGATCTACAAGAATAATCAAAACTGTGAAAGACTGATACGATTCAGGTCTGTTCTTTTTTTTTTGAACGGGAGTGTATGTATGTATGCTCGGGTCAAATCTTGCAAGTTGAATTAGAACCACTTCTTATCCTACGGAGTTGAATTTTTACATGTTGGGTCAGTTCCGATGACAATGCACTTTTAGGGTCACCAAGAATTGACAAGGAGGAGGGGGTTTAGAGAGAGGGGGAAACACAAAATTTGGTATATCTCTCTTAATATTGAAAAAATCGAAAAACACATAAGAAGCAAAGTTGTAGAAAATTAGTACCATAAAAAGCTTGTTTTTAAAATTTTTTTTTTTTAATAGAAACTTATTTTTCTATACTTTCCAAATATGAATACATTAAAAAAATTTACCTTGATGGATTTTTTATTTCTTCGGTAACAGTTGTAACTGTTGACCTAAAAAAATACACATAAACCTAATTAAATGCCAATTGTATAAATAATTATATGATGCATTTTACACTCCCGGCCAAAAAAATTGAACCAATAAGTCATATTCTAAGCGTAAATATTACAAAATATATGTATAATTTAACATGTTTCAACTGGTTCAATTTTTATGAACGGGAGGGTACGATGATAGTTGCCTAAGGGGGTGATTTTAGCGTTCAATTTGTCGCTGAGAGCGTTAAAAAGTGGCAGCTTTTGTTAATATTGTTGGTATGGTTGTATTTCTATAATATTAGCGTCCGGTGGTTTAGTATTAGTGCACTGGTCTAGACTACCAGTGGTCCGAGGTTCGATTCCCATCCTAGATGTGTATGATTTTTACACCAAATATTTAATGACAAAGAAATTAAAAAATTTAATTAAATAATTTATTAATTAAAAGTTTTCTATTCCAGTATATTTTCAGTTTCACATCTAACGCGCGTGGCAGTCGTGCACACTTTTTTTTTCGTAATTTTGTCAAAAAGGCATGATTGTATCGTTGATTTTTCAACGCGTTTCATCTAGTTTTTAAGTATATAAATTTTTGAGAATAGTTTTAAGTAATATTTCTGGTCATACACATGCAGTGCGTTCCACTAAGAACACACAACAATCACGCTCACGACCGCGGTTTTTTCCGTTCCACTTGCTTGCGAGCGTTACAATCATAAATCCAAGTGGAATGGACTATGGAGTGTTTTAACCGTTGATGTAAATATTAAAAATTGCAAGCTTGAAAATAAGTCAGAAGCTTAAAGAGGTTATATTATAATTTGTAAGCTTTAATAATAAGCTTTAATACTTATTGATCAACTTAATTTATAATAAAAAATATATACAATTGAATTTTTATATTTTATTTTAGTGGAGTATTTAAATAATTTACGTTTAAATATAATCAAAATGTCTTTTGTGGCGACAGTTGGATATTTGTTGGTGCATCGCAATAATCCTAAAATATCTCTTTCCGAAAAATACAAAGTAATTTTTTCAGTCACCATCTTTAAGTTTAAAAAATTGCGCCGAATTTCACAACATCCACTTCGGCCCACATCTTCAGATGGGTCGTTGTGAGCTGGGCGTGAACGAAAATCATGACGTCATTAGTAACTATTTTGCCACGACCATAACGACCGTGTTCGTCATGTGGAACGGCTGAAGGAATATTTTGATCGTTGTGAGCGTCTAGTGGAACGCACTGATGAAATGAAATATGAATCATCAAAATTGGTTTGGATTAAACGATATACAAATTATTTAAGGATGACAAAAACTAAAAATAGGTATAAAATTTTAAAATTACCATCCATCATAGGCCCATAAACCACTATAAAAGGCTAAAGCAATACTGGACGGTTTTGTATTTGTACCTTTAAAACCAGTCTTTAGATTATCAGTATATCCTAAAACAAAATCAAAAAAATAGTATTATAAAACAAACACGAAAATTTCAGAATTTTGGTGATTTATAGCACTGCCGTATCTTCACCCTGATGGAAATAATTCTCTTCAAAAACTGAGAATTATTAAGAATAATTCTTTTCAAACTTCTGAAAGTCTCATTTTCGTGAAAATCTGTGATCTTCCGGGTGCTGGAAGACCTCGTGCATTTCGAAATGATGTGAACATTGCTCGGGTGCAAGCAAGTGTTGAGGAACACCCAGAATCTTCCACCAGACGACGTTCCCAGCAGTTGGTGATGTCTGGGCGGTCTTTGCAAAGAATTGTATATAAGTTACACCCTTTCTCATATAAAATTCAATTGGTTCACGAGTTAAAACCAAATGATGCACAAATACGCATTCATTAAATAAAGCACAACGTTATTTATGCGACAAACTTTACAAGGTATAAAAAATCATCAAAATCGAATCAATTTCAGAAATTGCTCGAAATGATTTTCGATCATTGATCCGATTAAATAGAAATAATAGTCACAATTTTGTTGTAAATATTACCTATAGTAATTGCATAAACACCAGCCACAATAATTACAACACAAACAACAATTTTGAATGCTCCAAAAATATTCTGAATTTTTACATATAATTTAACACTTGCAACATTTATAAATGTAATTAAACCTGAAACAAATAAATGTAAATGATAAAATAATGATTTAAGGTAGTATCAGGGGCGGATTATCCATAAGGCAAACTAGACACAAGTCTAGGGACGCGAGCTTA
The DNA here is from genome assembly GCA_963920215.1 of Nineta flava. Lineage (NCBI taxonomy): Eukaryota > Metazoa > Arthropoda > Insecta > Neuroptera > Chrysopidae > Nineta > Nineta flava. Next base: position 3,931,793 of record OY986041.1, read on the forward strand.
CATAAAACCTATTTTGACAAAATGGAAACCCGACTTCAAAAATCAAATATTCTGTAACAAAGAATGCACTAAAAAGAAAAAAAATAATTGCATATTCTTGTGCCAATTTGAATTCACCTAAGCAAAAATTTTTAAATATATATGTACAATTATTGGTATTTTTGGAGGCGGTGTCAGCATAGAGAAATTCACATAACTTTTGGACACCGCCTGCAAAAATAACAATAATTGTACATATATATTTAAAAATTTTTGCTTAGGTGAACTAAAATTGGTACAAGAATATGCAATTATTTATTTACTTTTTAGTGCATTTTTTGTTATAAAATATTTTATTTTTGAAGTCGGGTTTCCATTTTGTCAAAATATGGTTTATTTTATTCTGACCCTGTCACTGAGACCGTATACACAAATAAAAAATATAAATTCAGTTTATACTTCTATTTCTTTCTTACACACTTAAAAAATATACTACTTATCTTTGTTTATAAATAAATAAAATTATACATTATACAGAGAGTGCAAAAGTGAGGAGTTTTATGAAATGTATGATAATTAAAATTTCAGGTCTGTTCATTTTTTTTGAACGGGAGTGTACATACAAAATGTTGTTAATTTGACGTGACTCACCTAAAGCTCCTAAAGCTATATACGTTTTTGAACTCTCGATACTATTGCTATCGATTTGATAACGGTCGACCACAGGTTGACAAATATATTCGGCAAATGTTAACGTGATCACAGCAACTTCTGCTGGACGTAATACCACAACATACACCCAGGAGCATATAAATGCTGGCAATGGACCCCAATATGGATGTAAATCATTAAATGATTCTGTAAAGTAGGCATATTCCGCACCTGATCGGGGCACAACCGTTCCCAGTTCAGCAAAAGCTAATGCACCTACAAAAAATAAAGTAGATTATTTATTAACATATTATTTAATTAACAAATTTCCTGAAACGAAATAGAGCTATTGGTCCCGTACCGAAGTCAAAACTTCGCAAAAATTTCTTCAAATGTCCATCCTACCCAGTAGATGTCAAAAATCACCATCTGTAAAATTTATATATATACATATATATATATATATATATATATATATATATATATATATATATATATATAAATGTATATATACATATTTATGTATATATATATATATATATATATATATATATATATATATACATAAATATGTATATATACATTTATATATATATATATATATATATATATATATATAAATGTATATATACATATTTATGTATATATATATATATATATATATATATATGTATGTATGTATATATATATGTATAAAAACGGACAAGAGGAAAGGGGGTTTTAGAAGGAGGGGGAAACACAAAATTTGACATATCTCCCTTAGTATTTGAAAAAACGAAAAGTTTATAAGAAGTAAAGTTGTAGGTACTAAGTTTTACTGTAATTTTTAACCCGACTTCAAAAAAGGAGCATGGTTCTCAATTCGTCTGTATTTTTTTTTATGTGTGTCACCTCAGAACTCCGTCATTTATGAACCAATTTTGAATTTTTGTTTTTTGTTTTAACGGGTTTGGTTTCCCATTGGTCCCATTTGCACCAAATCGCATTCTGATGAGGGGATGCCCGGAAAATCGAGGAAAATCCTCATTTTATATATGATAACCGATTTCCGCGAAATTTTTTTTTTTTTTTTGAAAGGGTATACTCATTCATAATGGGAAAATAAGAAAATTTTTTTAAAAACCGACTTCAAAAAAATTTTTTACAAAAAAAAAACCGACCCCAAAAAAAAAAATTTTTCAAGAAAAAAACAAAATGTATGTAAAAAAAACTAAAAATCTGTTATAAAAAAATGCACTAAAAATTAAAAAAAAAAATAGGGTAAAAAAAAATGTGTTATAAAAAAATGCACTAAAAATTAGAAGGTCGTTTAGTTGGTCTACCCATATTTAGACAAATAAAATCTGTTATAGAACTTCAAAGTCACTAAAAAGCGAGAAATAAACCATATTTTGACAAAATAGAAACCCGGCTTCAAAAATCAAATATTCTGCAACAAAAAATGCTCTAAAAAGTAAAAAAATAATTCTTGTGCCAATTTTAGTTCACCTAAGCAAAATTTTTTAAATATATGTGTACAATTATTGTTATTTTTGGAGGCGGTGTCCAAAAGTTATGTGAATTTCTCTTTGTTGACACCGCCTCCAAAAATAACAATAATTGTACATATATATTTAAAAAATTTTGCTTAGGTGAACTAAAATTGGCACCAGAATTATTTTTTACTTTTTAGTGCATTTATTGTTATAGAATATTTGATTTTTGAAGTCGGGTTTCCATTTTGTCAAAATATGGTTTATTTCTTATAATATTTTCTGTTACACTAATGTTTACGGACATATTGACAAAATATTGTGTGAGCAAAAATGATAAGGTGATGAATTGTAGCAAACATGATTTTTTACAACTTTATTCCTTAAGCATTTTTCGATTGTTCTAAAATTAAGAGAAATATTTTATATTTTGTGTTTTCTTCTTTCTTTATATTATATTACTTAATATTAATTAGTCTCTGTTTGGCTAAATGTCTCACAAACGGAAGGATTAAATAAAAAAACACACACACAAAAACTTACCAATTAAAGAAATAATCCCGCAAACAGTCCAAACCACAATACACATTCCAACTGATCCAGAATAACTTAATGCTGGTGCTGGCGACACAAATATACCAGAACCAATCATAACACCTAAAATTAAGCTCACAGCCGAGAATAAACCTAATTCTCTATTTAATGTAACATTAGTTGCAGCTTCACACGTCGTATTCCCTTGTTCCAGTACATGATTGTCCGGTGGGCCTTTTGGTGGTAGTGCATCACCATGTGGAACCAAATTATTTGTTTCATTTTCTGTGGTTGCAACGGGAACTGTTATCAAACAAACAGAAAAAAAAATTATATTAAAAAATGAAATAGAAGTGAATAAGGAACCGTTTTATTTTTTTGTTCCATGCTTTTGAGGAAATCCACTAAGAGTCTACATCTATATTTTGGATTTATTGAGAACTGACGTCAGGGCGGGGATTTAAAAAACATGGCTGACTTTTGTGTGCAACGATAGAATAAGCTCTTTTTTTTGTTAAATAATTTTGTTTTCTATATTTTGACAGTTTGAAATGAGAGTTTTCGTTTCTATTTTAAATTTATTGACAAATAATTTATTTCAAAGATTTTGTTAATATTTCAGTTATAATTTTGATAAGAAAATTAAAGTAAAATTAAAGAAGAAAAGTTAAAAAATAATTCGTTACGCAGGAGCTGCTTCAACTTAGCGAATTTCCTTAGAATACATAAATCACTCTCTAGTGGTCACAATTTTAGTCTGATGAAAATGAAATGCGTATATAATTTTAGTATTTGCAAGTCCAATTTTATTAATAAATGACATACGTCGAGGGGAATGGGGGATGGCTTACAAAGAAAGAAGAAAACACAAAATATAAAATATCTCTCTTAATATTAGAACAATCGAAAAATGCGTAAGAAATAAAGTTCATACAATTCATCACCTTATCATTTTTGCTCAAACTCTAATATGTACAGAGATATTAAGGAATTTAATTTTCAATCTTAAACCGTCAATATTTCTGTAAATATTAGTGTAACAGATAAAATGATAAGAAACGAAATTACAGTAAAACTTAGTACCTACAACTTTATTTCTTAAAAATTTTCCGATTTTTCAAATATTAAGGGAGATATGTCAAATTTTGTGTTTCTGCCTTCCTTTAAACCCCCTTTCCACTTGTCCGATTTTACCCATTAATGATCTTGACCTTTTGAATACCAAAAGCGCCAAAAATACCAAATGTCATTCCGATAAAATGAAAACTGTGACCGCTAGAGTGATTATAGACACACACACATATGTATATATATATATATATATATATATATATATTTATATATGGCTATAGATATATATATATATATATATATATAAATTTTACAGATGGTGATTTTTGACATCTACTAGATAGGATCGATGGACATTTGAAGAAATTTTTGCGCAATTTTTACTTTGGTACGGGACCAATAGCTCTATTTCTTTTCAGGAAATTCGCTAAAACTAGACTTGTTGAATGTTGAATGTTTTTTTTTGGATAAAATAAAAGTTACATAAAATGAAGAATTTGATAATGCTTTTAAGGCTCCAGGATGCTAGCCCCCCATCCATGGAAGTTCGAAAAACCAATTATACCATCTAATTGGTCGCTAAGTGGTCATAAATGGTCAGGTAGTCCCATTAATTGGTCAACAATAGAAAACTTTTAATCAATGTTTTAAATTTTTTTCGAAATTCCATGAATGGGGTGCTAGCATCTTGGAGTTGTTATTATTCAAATAAAATAATAATAATCATTAAAATAATTATTGATTTAAAGCATTCTTAACATAATTTATTTTTTAATTATTAATAACTGTAGTGATATCTGGAGTTTATTCCAACATTTTGAATTTGACATTTGAAAAGTATTGAATGCGCAGGCGCAAACAGCGATTCTTAAAGTTAAGAATCATTTAAGCACCCGATATTGTGAGACTGAAAATTAAGAATTACTTTACGTCTATTTAAAAACATTTTATCGAACGCTGCAATACAATTTGTCAATTTTTTTAATTACTTAAAATTAAACCTTACTTAAATGATCCGGTGAGAATGGTAATTTACTTAGTTGAGTAATTTACTAAGTTTACTAAGGACTAGTTCTGAACACGACTATCTAAAATCACTTTTCGACAGATTTAGTCTTTTTTTTCACAGGCTAAAAATATCGTTTTCTAATAAATCGCGAAGTTTCAGAATTTTTGACCGTTTAGAACGCCAGATAATTAATAACAAAGTAATCATTCTCTTTTATTAGAAGAATATAAAACTTCATGTATGAAAAAAAATACTCGACAGAAATTAAAAAAAAAAACAAGTAATGTAACAACTAATTGAGTTACTTGTTTGTATACCCAGTATATACGGAGTTTATGGAAAAATTTTTCAAACAAAAGTTATTTATTTTAAAAAGAAGAAGATTTTTTTTATTTAAATTTTTGTTATATCTCTTACGGTTTTAAAGATTGGCAGTTTTGCCCATTTTTCCCAAAAATGGTCCGATTTGGCCCATTACGAACTTGACCTTATTTTTGTGCTCCAGAACACACACAAAAATTACAGCTCGTTATCTCTTTTCGTTCTTGAGTTAGGACGTTTTATAAACACATATGCCAAACATCCATGCCTACGATCATTATTTTTAAGCAATACAAAGTCGTGATCAAACTTAATATACCTTTTATATTTACATATACTGGGTATAACTAGGATAGTAAAGATAAATATTTACTATATGCATTTTTTTTTAAATCGTGTTTTACCGTTTTGTTTTCGAAATATAATAGTTAAAATGTTTTTTTTAATTTCAAAATTACATTAATTTGTATACATTGTGGGTTGGACAGCTTTTCCTATAGTGAATAGTTAAATATTATTCATTACTGCCTGGCCGTGTGGTATTGTATCAAGTCAGTCAGTACACATGTAAATAAAGTCAGTCAGTCATCTCATAGCAGCTATATTGTATGCGTATGGTTGTTTGTTTGTCATTTAAAAGTGGAGATTTTGTGATGCACAATGCACATACTAAACTACTAAAGTGTACACTCATCACATGTGTACTGACTGACTTCATACAGTCCCATACGGCCAGGCAGTAATAAGTAATATTTAACATTGATTCTCTAAAAGAAAAGCTGTCCAAAACACACAGTATAAATATATATATGTGTACATTTGAATTTGTTCTATAACAAAAGCAAACCGGTTTTTTGTCCTGATTATACAAGACAGTGCTGGAACTTCCTTAACTAGAGACTTGCAGAAAACAGAATTCCAATCGAACTTACAGTACTCTTTTAATGGAATATCGTTTTTATTCTCCATTTTTAAAACAAAACAAAAACACTTCAACAAACACACGTGGTGATTGCCGTCAATATTATTAAATTTAATTAATTAATTAATTATAATAAATGAATTAAATATTCTATATATATAGTATAATTTTATTAAAATAATATAATTTAAACTAAATAAATGTTCACTTAATAAATATAGACACAAAACAAAACACAAATACCAGAAGAGGCCGTCGATCGTTTAGATCGCCGTATCAGACTGATTTCATTTTATCCACATCAAATAGTTGTGATAAGATTATAAAGTTTATTTATTTTTTTGTTCAAATGTTATTAAATGCCTCGGCCGCATCTTTACATAATTTTCTATCTTAGTATACCGACCGTTTAGTTTACATCTTCGTATAATAGATCTCCCACGAGTATGAGAGAGTACATATGTATACATTAAGCAATGTGTATGAGATGGTTTGAAGGTCTTATAGGTTTGATAAACAAGCATATTTTTCAAAACAGTGAATAATATTCATAACTGTTCGAGTGGTTGATGATTGTCTCATACAACACAACACAACAGTAACAAAACACATAGGCACATACATAGGCACATAGGCACATACAACAAAACACATAGGCACATACAACACAACAGTAACAAAACAAACCTATAAGACCTCCTTCTCATACACATTGCTTAATGTATACATATGTACTCTCTCATACTCGTGGGAGATCTGCTATGTGAAGATGTAAACTAAACGTACGGTATAAGACGTATTGCTACAATTCTTATTGTTTACACGTAACACAAAAATGTAATAATTCATTTTTTTTTTGTTTATGTATTTAGCATTCTGTAACTTTGAAAAGAAAAATTCGTTACGCAGGAGCGCTGCTTCAACTTAGCGAATTTCCTTAGAATACATAAATCACTTTCTAGCGGGGTCACAATTTTTGTCTGATCAAAATGAAATGTCGTATCTAATATGATTTTAATATTTGCTTGGCCAATTTTATTAATAAATGACATATGTCAATGGAAAAGGGGGGCATATAGAAAGAAGAAAACACAAAATATAATATATCTCTCTTAATATTAGAGCAATCGAAAAATGCGTAAGGAATGAAGTTGTAGAAAATCATGTTTGCTATAATTCATTACCTTATCGTTTTTGCTCAAACTCTAATGTGTACAGAGATATTAAGGAATTTAATTTTCAATCTTAAACCATCAATATTTCTGTAAATATTAGTGTAACAGAAAAAATGATAAGAAACAAAATTATAGTAAAAGTACAGAGATATTAAGGAATTGAATCTTAAACCATCAATATTTTTGTAAATATTAGTGTAACAGAAAAAATGATAAGAAACAAAATAAAACTTAGTACCTAATTCTTATAAAATTTTCAAATTTTAGAGATATGTCAAATTTTGTGTTTCCCCCTCCCTTTAAACCCTTCTTTCCCCTTGTCCGATTTTATCCATTAACGAACTTGACCTTTTGAATACCAGAAGCGCCTCAAATATCAAATTTCATTCCAATCAGATTAAAATTGTGACCGCTAGGGCGATTACAGTTCATATATATATATATATATATATATATATATATATATATATATATATATATATATGAAGTGAATTTTATCAGAATAAGTACATCAGCAGCCATGTTGTTGTTAAAGTGGCATTTGTCAAATTTGAAGTGAATTGTTTAGTGGCGTATGGCAATTTACCATAGAAGGTTATAGCGTTGAAAAACGTGAGCAAATCATCAAATTTTACTATCAAAATCAGTACTCTCTGTTTGAGCATCATTTTTGGCGGCAAGAAACAAAATCATCTTTAGCGATGAGGTCAATTTTTGAATGAATAGATGTGTGTACCAGGCGCGGATCTAGAGTTAAAGTTATGGGGGGAGAGGGATATCACAGGCTAAAAAAAAATTAATAAGAATAAGTAAAAAATCGAATTTTCTTGAAAATTGTAATAAATTATCCATTGAAAAAATTTTCGACTACGAAATTCGTATTATACCAATTACTAAAGCAATAGAAAAGAGTATTAATCTTGGGAAAAGAATTTTTATTATTTCTTTTGAAAAACTTTTAAATTATGATTTAGAATTAAAGAAAACTAGGTTTTTTAAACTATAATTAAATATTTGAATGGTGAATTTTTACAACTGGAAATAAAGTATTATTTAAGTTTAAAAGGTATAAATAAGTATAATGAAAACAAATGAGTGATTTTTTAGTAGCCCCTTTTTAATAAAAAATTTAAAATTCCCGTTTTAATAGAAATTTTTCTCAAATTTTTTCCGGATTCCAATGATTGCGCGTTATTAAACGAAATGATTACCCTTACAACAAATTATAATTTATTAGCAGCCAGGAACACGAGCACAAAAAGTATTTGGGAAATTGTCGCAGAAAACTCATCTTCGTTTGAATATCCGGAATTTAGAAAAATAAATAAATAAAAAACATAGTAGTTGTTTCGCATCTTCTTATCTATGTGAATCGGGATTTTCACATATGAAACATATAAATTAAAATAAATTATTGGGCAATAATGGTAGGACACCCTGTATTGAAACATCGTCCCGTCTTACTTCAAAACATACCTCTCTTGCTTACTCTCACTCTGAAGTGCAGTCCATGCCCACCTCTGAAATAGAACACCCATAAAAGAGCCTTCCCAAGAAAAATGTCGATACAAGTTGTGAAGACCGACCACAGGGCAAAAAAAATTATGGAAATCGATTGTGGGAGAATCAGCGAAAGCATAGAATAATCATAATATTATCAGGTATTTAAACAATTAACTCAATTTGTTACATTTTTAAAGATAAAATTAATATCGGTTCATAAATTAAAATATTATGAAGTTTTCAGTAATTATAATACCTCCGTGAACTTAGCAGAGCACTTTTATTAGCCCCCCGCCTCCAACCCATCTAACAAATTTATTGGATGGGTTTGAAATAAAGTCTAATTGATTGAAATAAAATGGTCTAAGAATGTCCAATAAGTTGCAAGAAAATTTTTTGATACTTTTTTGGTCAGTTTTAAAACATGACTCGGTTGGTCGAAGTTAGCAGAGCCATTGGCAAAATGTTTATAACTTTTGAAATAAAGTCTTACAATTTTTTTAAATGGTGCAACAATGTCCAACAAACGATCAACAAATTTGATGGTTGGGTTTGGATGGGGACTGTTCAAAGTGCTCTGCTAAGTTCATGGAGGTATTATAATCTCCAAAATATTTTTATCTCGGTCATGAATCCAAAATATAATTCCTGTATACAGAGAGATCTGAAATAAAATTTCCTATTAGATACGAATTGACGTCATCATAGATTTAAGCTATTAATCAACAGAAGACTTAGTCTTTCGTTATTTATAGTAAAAATAGCTAAAAATAGTTAAGAATTCAAATAAAAAAATATACTGAAAAAATTTGACGCTCTAATGAATATACTATTACATTCTTATTAAAAGTATTTTAAAGAGCATTTAATCATTTACATTTTAAATATATTTTTAAAAAAAAACGTGCTTTTATTCGAATATGAACTAAAAAATGCAAAATAATTTAAAATAGAATAAATAGATTGACAACAAAGCCATTTAGCCATTGTGAAATTTTAACTTTAGCCATTTTGAAGACGTACGTAGAGAGCACCCCATTATTTTGTTTACATTAAAGTCAATTTTGTTGCCAATCTCTTAATTTTATTTTAAACTAGCAACCCATCGTTTCGCCCGGGCTGAGAAGATGCGCGGGGTACAGTGCTGGATTAAGTGCTTAGATATAGTGCCTCGGCGCACACCAGTAAAGCACCCAGTCGGAATAATTTTTTCCGACTTCTTCTTTGAAACCGTAAGAGATTTACAAATATTTTAACAAAAAGTGTTTTTTTTTTAAATAAACAAGTTTTGTTTGAAGAAGATTTTCATAAACTCAATAGTTTTCTCATAATTTGTGATTAAATGTTCCCCGGAAAGAATTATTAACATTTCAAATACGCAGAATTGTTAACAATTTAATCATTGATATACAACTCAGTATATACTGGGTATTCAAACATTTAAGTTAGTTAGTTGTTACATTACTTAACAGTCGGTCGAACATAGAATCTCCTCCTTCTTTTTTTGGAGTTGATTAAAATTTGTGTTGATTTTGTCATCTCAACAGAAACTCTACTTCTATCAGATAACTATTAAATTATTTTATTAAAATTTTGTTTTAATTTTGAAATGTCAATTTTGATTGTTGTTTCCATAGTAACTCTAAACTATAATCGTTATACATCGTTCTATTTTGGCTATTAATAAATTTAATTTTTGCAAATACTAAAGTCATATCAGATATTATAATTCATTGTGATCACCCTAAAATTATGACCGCTAGAGTGTGATTTATATATTCTGTGTGATTTATGTATTTATGTATTCTTATAATTCGCTAAGTTGACTTTTTTTTTTAATTCTAAATTTTATTCCGAAGTATTCAGCTTTCAACCAATTTTGGTATGGAGCGTTTTTAAGTATAACAGATTAAAAATTTAGATTCCTGCCCTGTTAAAGCATTATACTACGCACATGTAAACAGTAGGTCAATTAATCACGTATTTTGACGGGTTTTAAAGTCTTATAGGTCTTAACATTATTCTGATATCTATATTGACTAATATTAGCCACTCCTTGCCTTACATCAATACTTTTTGGAAAGTTTTTTTTTTATGATAGCTGCATATAGATAGATAGATAGATTGTACCGGCTACCCTGGACGGGCTACACTTCGACCATAAGGTCCATTGTGATGCCTCAGGATATGAGGATGTGAGTGGAGTGTAAGGAATTTGTGTGTGTAGACTAGGAATTGGTAGGATGTGCGGCTGCAGCCGACTCTGATAGGAACTACGCCGATATTCATCTGGAGTTCGTGAAGGAAACTGCAGAAAACCTTCTCAAGCATAGCCGGCTAATTCAGGAAATTAGCGAAAATCAATTGTCAATCAATCTTTTTTAATCGACTTTAATTATTATAAATAAATATCAGAATGAAATTCGCTATATTTTCAAAATGACTTCGAGATGTCATTATGTAATTTTTAGAAATACTGACGCTAGTCCCTGACGTGATCTATCAGTTCAATAATCATTCTCAATGATTGCTAATATTCATACGTGTTCGAAACTCAAGGATTTGTTGGAAATCATCGCTATTGTCACATTGAAACAAACAAAAATTAATAACTTATTGTAAAAATGTTTATGCATAAATTATAGATTAATTTTCATCATATTTCCACGAACATTTTCTTTTTTTTTTCTTAAAAGTTGTCTTTCATGCACGTCTGATAACAGATAAAAGTAATAAAGGTTACCTAATCAATAATTTTAAAGGTAAAGGACTTTTTGTTTAAGGACGTTCCCAAAGAGCAGTCGTGTTCAACTTAAAAAAATTCCATTATGTAAACTACAATAGATCAAATAAAATATAGTTGAGGTACAGTGTTACTTTTTGCTGCACTAACACTGTGTACCTCAACTATATTTTATTTGATCTATTGTAGTTTACATAATGGAATTTTTTTTTTAAGTTGAGCACTTAAACAATATTTATAAGATAACAAATACCGACCGCTTGTTTTTGTAGAAAGATATTTGTTATATCTTCAATTACTTATTCTGAGTGTTTTAAAAGAATCGTAAGAAAATTACGATTGATATTTAATAAAACGTGTGCGACAACATTAATCGGGGTCAGTTTTATATGATAAACATACAAATGGTAACTGTCAATATTTAAAAATTTAGTACCGTAAGGACCATTACGAAAAATTCAACGTGTAGAAGATACTTTTTTCATATCAGTATTTAATTAAATATCATTATGTTTGTATATATTCTACTCTAATATTGAATTCAATGATATATAATAAAGATTATTAAAATAATCAAAGAGAACTCTAAGTTTTTTTGAAATTATATTTCAAATTTTGTCCCTATTCCTAGAACATTTGTTTGTATTTTATAAATACGTATTTCGACTACAATGTTGTCATCATCAGGATGAATTAACTAATCGTAACTATCTCTGGGATATGGATTCAGAGATACGTTGCTTGTTGCTAATTTGGTGCTTGTGTCACAATGATATTAAAAAATTCTGTCCTTTTATACGATTTGGCTGAGGGTATAATCTGACTTGAGGATTATTTAAGTTGCCTGACTACTGGATTAGGTGTGTGGAAAGCCCCACCTATTTATTGACGGTATTCTTTGGTGACTAGGCGGCGTTTGTTTTGTCACTAAAGTGAGTGTACCTACGTTAACCTTGACATTCAGGTATTGGATTTTTAATTTTGAAAATGGTTTAATTTTATTAAATCAGAATTTGGAATTGGGCCATTGTCTAAATTCATTATCTGTTTTCTCAATTTGTATATGTAGATGCTTTCGTATGCATCTAATTCTGTGGGGTTTTGTACCGATTTAAGTAGTTTTAGATTCGATTTATCAATTTTATGGTTGTTCTCAATAACGTGCGCCGCTATAAACGATTTTTCGGTTCTCCCAAATTTCACATGAGCCAGATGTTCTTTGATTCGAATACCGATTTGGCGACGACTTTGACCAACATAAATTTTCGAACAATTATTATTTAAATTTTTGACAATTATCACCATATATGCCCGATTATTTTTCATTACTAATTTTATCCTTAGGTTTACCCAGTAACCGTTTGATTTTATTTTTACTAACAAGCGCTGTTTTTAAGTTGTGGTTTCTTAATTCTCTAGTGATTTTATTTGTGCATGGACGGAAGTATGTTAGTTTGCACCATTTAGTTTGTTCAACGTTGCCAATTTCTGGTGTTAGTGCGGTGGAATTGTTTCGTGCAATTTTAAATTTAGTTCTGCGGACCAAATTATTTATTATGTTAGAGTTGAAGCCATTAAAGATTGTAACTTGTTTAATGTGATTTATTTCTCTAAAGATTTCTCTAAAAATTTCTCTAAAGAGAAATTTTTCTTGGACAATGGGACTTTCAGTAGCCTGTTTACCAAAGAATTGAAAACAGCCAATTTGTGTGGGCTGTTCGAATCGCTATACAATCAAATGTTCTAGGAATAGGGGCAAAATTGGAAATATAATTTCAATGATATATGTTAAAGTCCGTTGTTAAACTCTGTATATGGAGGTCATGTGAATGGTTCTTACCAGTTGTTTTTTTTTGTCACATTTGATCGGATTTCTACAAGTTTAAACATTCAATTAGATTAGATTGTTACATAATAAACTTATAGTTTTATTGAATGATAAGATTAGTGCGATTTATTGAATTATAATTTATTGATTAATAGCGTTTTCTTTTGAAGCACGAAAAAGCAAGCTCGCTACTCTGTGATGATGACATGCTCGACCGCAGGTCTTGCTCAAGAATTGTGCAGTCATTTTTTTTCAATCGAACGTGATTATGATAATTTATTATGATGTTGAAGCTGTCTAATACTTAACTACATTTTACCTGTTATTTTGAATTACTGATCAGACTGTAGAAGGCAGCACTGTCAACACTGTACATATAAATATGTCTGTCCGTGTGCGTAAAAGAAATATTATTAAGTAAAAATGGAAATAAAATTGAATCTGATGGCACTGATGACACTTTGTACTATTATTAACGAAGCAGGTAATCATATACACAGGATGCAATTTGTAATTGTAAGTATAATTAAAGCGTCTTCATCATCAGAACTTTCTGACGATGATAATAGTTCCAACAATGTCAACATTCGTAGGTTTTTCGACGCCATATTGCACTGCAATAGTGTTCTGACCTTACTAGTCGGAGCAAGACGGAGCGCACTAGAAGTGCTCTATATCGTCAATCGAAAACGAAAAACTCGGTGCGAGCAATCTATAATAGTCAATCGAATATACATTTTATGTTTGAGCGCTCTCAGTGCACACTAGGTCAGTCAAAAAAAACGCTATAAGTTTTTTGCATTATTCAAGAAGTGTTGATTTCAAGGATATTTAGATGTACCATAGACTAAACGCAGAGGTGGGCCTAGACGGCACTCCGGAGCCACGGGGCTCTCCGTAAGAAAGTGAGAGTAAGTAATAAAGGTATGTTTTGAAGTAAGACGGAACGATGATTCAATACCGATGGGTTGCCTACCGATTATTGCCCAATAATTTATTTGATTTTATATGTTTCATATGTAAAATTCCCGATTCACATAAATAAGAAGATGCGAAACAACTACAAAAACAACTAAGTTTTATATTTATTTATTTTTAATAATTCCGGATACTCAAATGAAGATGAGTTTTCTGCGACGATTTCCCAAATACTTTTTCAGCTCGTGTCCATGGCTCCTAGTAAATTATAATTTGTTGGAAGGGTAATCATTTCGTTTAGTAACGCGCAATCGTTGGATTCCGGAAAAAATTTCTATTAAAGCGGGAATTTTAAATTTTCTATTAAAAGGGCCCACTAAAAAATCACTCATTACATTTATATTTTCGAAATCATTAAATCGATTATTAAATTGTACCGTTTCACTAAAATCATTACTTTTATTTTTTTTGAGAAAAGAAATTGTGCGAAAAATAATTTTCATTAATAACACGAATTTTCACTTTTTTAATTCAAAGTTGACTAACTCGAAGAAATTCAGTCAGGTTGAGTAAGCTAACATAAAATTCCCACTTTATGAAAAATTTAACCGTTTAGAAATAAGAAACAAATTACCCCCCCCCCCCCCAGCTTTATCATTGGCATGTTTATTGTATCCAGTGTCATCAAATTCCCATGATACTATACCCCTACTAAGAAAAAATAATTAAATCAGGTAAATAATTGTTTATTAGTTCTCCGATATGAATAGTTTAGGCAAATTATTTGGAATTTCCAAACATCTAATTCTAAAATCTAAACTAAAGCTAAACCATCAAAAAATTTACAAGCGGTTTACAATTGTCAAGCGGTAAACGAAAAAGATCAAAAGATTTATATTTTATAATTTATATAACATTTATATTTTATTCATACACAAATATATTGAAAAGGTACATTTTATGCCCCAAATTACCAGCCCAAAATTCCAGAGTATGTATTCAATGTATTGTATACTTTGTATAATAGTGACCATAAAAAAGAGTTGGTATTATTAATTTTTTTCAGAAAATGTTTTAACTAAAAAAAGAAAATGCCCACCTATGGACTAAAGTGATAAACCAAGGATGACAAACCTTTATTGATCTACGTGACATTTTTCTAAAACAGATTTTAATGAAGCCATGACGTACTGCCAAAGAATGTTGACCTAGTGCTTAGAGAGGAAAAAATTAAACTAAATGCTATTAACTAAAATTCTCTGTTACACTAATCTTGTGCGCTTTTAGTTTTTTTTTGCCAAACTAAACAGGCTGCATAATACTTAAGGTTGTTGTGAACCTGGAAGGGATAAGAAGGGGTGGTGTGTTTGTCCTATACTAAATGCATTGATATCTCATCCATTGCCAACTCTAAATAAGTAAAAATTTTGCAATTAAATCGTTTCAAATAATTTAATTTTTGTAAAAAAAAAAATATATATTTGTAAAAAAAATAATATTGTTTAAAAATTAAATCCTAAATTTCATTTTTTCGAAGAGTTTTAATAATTAAAAATATGTTTTTATGTATTTAAAAAAAGTTGCATGGTGATAAAACTAGATAAAAATAAATATAACTAACAATAAAACTAGATAAAAATAAATAAAACTAGATGTAGAACATTTTTCGATCTACAAATTTAATTATCTCAGAAACAAAATACAGGATTAATTTGAAATTTGGTCCAGGTATTTATAAGACTTTGATAATTATTATGACAGTTTTTCATAACACTGGCCGCATATCTGGTTGTCGAGATATAGAGTTTTGCATTCATGTTTTTACTGACGAATCCATTTAACCTGTGTAAAAATCTCTTAAAAATCGTAACTTTAACATTTTTTTGCTCAAAAACTAAAAACAGGATCAACTTCAAATTTTGACAGGATATTCTTTATTATTGAAATAATAAGCTGTAAAATTTTGAAGAACTTGTCAATAAATTGAATTTTCTTTACAGCAACCTTAATAAACGTAAATATAACTCAAACAAACTTAAACATACACTTTTCAGTTGAAAAACGTTAAAAACTATTCGTGATTGGTACAATGTCTCGCCTATATTGACTGCGACTAGTCTAAAATTCCTGGAATCAATATAATAGAATATTCGGCGGTAGACGAGACCCCCCCCCCCCCAGTACTTTTTTGTAAGAAGTAGTTCAAGATAAGAGAATGAAAATATAAGAGAGACTGTCATTATAGTCGACGACGAAAACATAAGCAAACAAGTGGAGTGCGACCCTCCCGCGTTGCTCGCACTTTGTTACTCAGTGGTTTACTCCCGTCCGTTCGGTCAGAAACACGCACGTCATGTACCTATCTCTGCCGCAAAATCTGTTGCGGTTCAGGCACCGGAAACCCCACACACCGCCCTTATTTATTGTAGGCGAACATTTTGGTTTTTGCTGGAATACCAATAAACTGTGTGCGAAAACTTGGCCCCTTCTCACATTTATGTTTTTTGTCGGATATCATTTCCTTTTCCAAATATAAAAATCAATTGAAAAAACCTTTCCAATAATCTATCTAACTCAATGGTTGTGTTCGACCGCAGTAAGAAGTAATAAATCTTAGTAAGATAGGCAGAATAAATATAAATTTGGTTTGAGCATCTGAGTCAGCGAGTTTCGGTCTGGACACACTTTCTTTTGCTTCTTAATCAGTGTTGCCAGATCTCCCGTTTAACAGTAGATCTACTGCTTTGTTAGTATATCTACCATTTTTTTTGAATAAATAAAAAAATTTTTGAATTTGTGTCGTTTTTTTCTTTTTTTTTATAATAATAATAAATTTAAAACTCCAAAGTCGTACAAATACAAAATCAGTCATTACAGACCATATTCCATTATTTGAAATAATCGAATATGGTTCTGTAATTACTTTAAGGTATTATTTTATAATGGGATTTTAAACAATAAGTAATGCAATATATGACAAATAAAAAAAGAATTAATATTATTTAATATTTGAAGAACAAAAATTCTATAATATATTAAATACTAATGGAATATAATTTTAATTATTCTGAATAAAAGTATTTATTTCAAACTATTTAAATGGGAATTTTCACTTTTTGAATCTACCGCTGTATTTTGGTGGATCTACCGCTTTTTAAGAAATCGGACTGGCGACACTGATCATAACCTATTTGTTTATGTATCAAATTCAGAACATTTCTCATTTGTTGACAATTTGTTATTATTGTAATAAGTGAGATAAAAATTTAATAAAATGGATAATTTTATAAGGAGCATTTTCATGGAGGAACTTCTATATGACCCAGCCGATTTCTTAAAAAGCGGAAGATTATAAAAAAAAAGCGGTAGATTCAAAAAGTGAAAATTCCAATTTAAGTAGTTTGAAATAAATACTTTTATTCAGAATAATTAAAATTATATTACATTAGTATTTAATATATTATAGAATTTTTTTTTCTTCAAATATTAAATAATATCAATTCTTTGTATTTATTATATATTGCATTACTTATTGTTTAAAATCCTATTATAAAATAATACCTTAAAGTAATTACAGAACCATATTCCATTATTTCAAATAATGGAATATGGTCTGTAATGATTGATTTTGTATTTGTACGACTGGGGAGTTTTAAATTTATTATTATTATAAATAATTGAAAAAAATGACACAAATTCAAAAATTTTTTTGTTTACTCAAAAAATTTCAAAAAAACGGTAGAACGGTAGAAATACTAAAAAAACCGGTAGGTCTACCGTTAAACGGGATATCTGGCAACACTGCCCGTGACATAGATACTAAGTAAAATGGCGGCATAAGAAAAGTTTCTTAGTAAGTATAAAGTGTCCCGGCCAACGACTAAGTAAGATAATCTGACTATCTTACTAAGATTACTAACTTCTTAGTTCGGCCGACCACAACCATTATATTATCTATGGTATATCCTCCAACCGATACTCTATCTACGGACCTTGAATCTGCATATAGAAGTTGTGGTGTTGGGTTCACTATCCTTAAAATAATTGATACGAATTGAGACATGTCCTGTATATTGTTATACAAAAGATTACTATTATCTTCATTGATTTTTTTTCAGCGAGTTTGAACTAATAATCAGTAATATTATCTTGTCAATTAAATTTGTATAGTCAATTGAATAATAAAAACTCACAAATTGTGAGAAATATTTTGACAGTCCTATAGATTCCATCACTTAACCTTAAAAAATTTTATAATAAATGATTCTCTTTGTGATCTAATATAAAAATTTAAATATATTAGTCTAAGAGGTGGCAGATAGACAGATAGATTGTAGAGGCTGCCCTAGACAGGCTACACTTCGAACATTAGGTCCATTGTGATGCCTAAGGATGTGAGGATGTGAGAGGAGTGGAAGGAATTTTTGTCTATAGACTAGGAATTGGTAGGATATGCGGCTGCAGCCGACTCTGATAGGAACTATGCCGATACTCATCTGGAGTTCGTGAAGGAAACTGCAGAAAATCTTCTCAAGCATAGCCGGTTACTTCGTTCTTGTCCATACGCCGACAGTTTAGTCAATTAACCGACGGTTTTTTTTTCTTAATAATTGACAAACTGCCGATGTCGAAGTCTTTATTAGATTATCTCTCAATTTAACTAACAAATTAACTGTTACTGATCAAATATTTGCTATCGTCAAACAAACCAGTTATTCTCTTACGTGCTTCGTTAGTCACTATCATCGAAAATTTTTGCGAGAGAAAGTTGGACGTCTCGTCGAAAAGAAACTATTGACAAAAATTTTTCCTGTTACTAATCATTAAAAAAAACCGTGCTGTACTGTGGACTATAATAAACATCTGCACAAAGTCAATCGCACTGCAAAAAGAACTCACTGCAGATTTTGTCATGAAGAGGAGGAGACCGGAGTTCACATTCTGTGTGAATGCAACAGTCTCTCTCTCTCTCTTTTAAAAGACACTCTCATTTGGAATGGACAGATCTCCAGCCAAATGAAATCCATGAGGTATCGCCGAAAAATATCCTAACGTTTATCAAGACCATAAGACTTCTGGAACACTTTTAAAGTAACGGAGGTACAATATATCAAATTGGTCGGGATACAAAAGCTCTATATATAAGACTTGCTCCTGACTCGAAACTAATCTAATCTAATATATAATAAAAATTTTCAAATTCGCTCTAATGTCTAGATCAGTTTTTTTATTATAAATATGTATTTCGACTACAAAGTAGTAATTATCAGTATAAATTAGCTAGTCATAATTAACTCTTTAACAATTAGAAATAGATAGAAAATCAAAATCAATAGAGAACAATAAAAATAAATAAAATTTTAAACAAAATAAATTAAAATATAATAAATTTAATTGAAATTACTCTTGTTAAATTTACTTTCATTCAAGTTTACTCCTGTTAAAATCACTCTTATTAAAATAACTCTTATATTGTCTCGGGATATGTTATTCGTTGCTAATTTGGTGACAGTTTCACAAGTTTCAGTGACAGTTTCCCAATTAACAACGAATAACATATCCTGAAAATATTATATTATCGAATGATTATTAGTGAGAACTCTATTCTTGTGAAATTGTCACCAAATTAGTAACAAGTAACATATCCTGCGACAATATAAGAGTAATTTTAATAAGAGTAAAATTAACAGGAACAAATGTGAATGAAGGAAATTTTAACAAGAGTAAATTCAATATAATTTAAAATTTATTATATTTTAAATCGAGTATATTTTAATTTAGTTAATTTTCTATTTAATTTTATTTTTGTCTTTTGATCTCGACTTTCTATCTATTTCTAATTGCCAAAGAGTAAATTACGACTAGCTAATTTATACTGATGATGACTACATTGTAGTCGAAATAATACAAAAAACTGGGACGAATTTGAAATTTTATAACATATCCTGAGACAATGTAAGAGTAATTTTAATAAGAGTGATGTTAATAAGAGAAATAAGATAAATTGAATGAAAGTAATTTTAACAAAAGTAATTTCAATTAAATTTATTATATTTTAATTTATTTGGTTTAATTTGTTATTCTAGGTATTGGAGCTAATTTGAAATTTTATTTGCAAAAACTTAGAGTTCTCATTAATTATCATTTGATAATCTAATATTTAATATATAATAAGTCAATCTAAACAAAAATTATTTCTGAGCATTTAAGTTAACCGTGTTTCTCTCAGGGCCTGCTAACTAACTTGTAAGTAGTGTTATCAAATTAGGGAGTTATTCCTCAATTTAATGGACTTAATAATATGAAATAATGCTTGCAATCCTGTATCGAGTTTAAACAAACATTTTGTATTCGTTATATTCAACTTGAATACGAAAATTTTAAAATAAAAAGTTCGTTACGCAGGAGCTGCGTCAACTTAGCGAATTTCCTTAGAATACATAAATCACTCTCTAGCGGTCATAATTTTAGTGTGATCAAAATGAAATATAATATCTGATATGACTTTAGTATTTGCAAAAATTAAATTTATTAATCGCCAAAATATAACGATTATAGTTTATAGTTACTATGGAAACAAAAATCAAAATTTTTTACAATAAAATATATTTTATGTATTCGTGTCAAATAAACACAAAATAATAAATATCTCTCTTAATATTCGAATAATAGAAAAATGTATAAGAAGTAAAGTTGTAGAAAATAAAGTTTGCTACAATTCATTACCTTATCATTTTTCTCAAACTATAATGTGAACAGAGATATTTAGAATTTTAACTTTCAATCTTTAATTGTAAATTGTTCGGTAAATATTATTGTAGAAAAATGATAAGAAACAAAATTACAGTAACACTTAGTACCTACAACTTAACTCCTGATAAATTTTTCGATTTTACAAATATTAAGGGAGACAATCAAATTTTGTGTTTCCCCCTTCCTCTAAACCCCCCTTTCCCCTCGTCCGATTTTATCCCTTAACGAACTTGACCTTTAGAATACCAAAAGCGCCTCAAATACCAATTTTTATTCCAATCAGAATAAAACTGTGACCACTAGAGAGTCCACAGACATTTTAAAAAAGTACATATATATATATACAAATTTCAGCGATAGTGATGTTTAACATCTAATAGGTATAAGATCGATGGACATTTGATGAAATTTTTACGAAATTCCAACATTGGTGCAAAAACAATAGCTGCATTTCCTTTGGAGGAAATTCGCTAATAGGATAATCTTAAGAATAAATCATCTTGATTTTCTACTAGACTTTATTAAATACACTTAGCAAAATAGCGACACAATCTAAGTAGCTTAATATCTGTCAAATGTCCTGGCAGAAATACCTTCACGATTTTTAAATACAATAATTCTTACGGAAATTAATATTTATTGAGTTTCTCTTTTTTAGATAATATACATATATTTAGTAATGTATACGCTTAGAATGTGACTGACTGGTGGTTCAAATTTTGTGAATGCGAGTGTACAATGCTAAAACTACAGTTTGATAAATAATCCAAAATAACAACAGCTAAAATGTAGTTAAGTATTTGACACTGACAGCTTTAACATAATAATAAATCATCATAAACATGTTCGATTCAACAAAATGGCCGCACAATTCTCGAGCAAGAACTGAGGTTGAGCATGACGTCATCACAGAGTAGCGAGCATGCTCTCTCGTTCTTCAAAACGAAACGCTGTAATAGAAATAAGTGTCAACGGGTTGGTAATTTGTTACTACTTTTTAAATGGTTAAATTTTACATAAAGTGGGAATACATATAGTTGTTGTTGTTGTTGTTGTTGTTATTATTGTTATTGCTATCATCATTATTGTTGTTATTATTGTTATTATTATTATTATTGTTATTATTATTATTATGTTTTTAGGTGTATCTCTCCATATTGTAAAAGATATTTCTTAAATAATAAATATTTTATAAAACAATTTCTAAATTGATTGAATAAATTATTGGACAATAATCGGTAGGACAACCTGTATTGAAACATCGTTCCGTCTTACTTCAAAACATACCTTTTGTACTTACTCTCACACAGCTTATGGAGAGCCGCCTGGTCCACCTCTTTAAGTTTAAACTTTCAAAGTTTAAAGTTAAACGATGGTTAACATACATACAATACAATTGAATATATACAGACCGTTTTCAAAAGCATTTCTAATAGAGAATCAATGTTAAATAAATAAATAAAATATTTACTATAAAACCATACATACACATACATACTGAAACTAAATGTCTGGACTGGAATATTGGGTGACCATATTATAGGACCATTCTTCATTGACGGATCTTTAGATTCTCAAAAATATTTGAGTTAGTTACGAAATAATATTTTGGCAACTGTTAGAGCTCTTCCTAATTTAGACCTGGAATCTGAATGGTTCCAACAAGATGGTTGCCCTGCACACAATGCCATGATAGTAAGGCTGTTCCTAGAACAAACTTTCCAGGAAGGTCTTATGAGTAGTTTTGGAACCTTCAAGTGGCCAGCCAGATCGCCAGATCTATCTCCTAACGACTTTTTTTTTGTGGAGTTTTCTCAAAACACAGATCTTTTCGCAGTTTTTTACAATCGCGATTTTTACAATCAACTCGGATATTGTTTAGCAAATAATGGAAGAATATTCGAACCGTTGGTTTAACTTTTTTTTTGTCGGAATTCTATTTTCTTTTCTTTTTGGGGTTTTTTTTTCTTGTAATTTGTGTGAATTGTTGTTTTATGTTATACCGTTAATAGAATTTTCAAACATTCCACAAACAATTAATAAGGGATAGTCAAAAAAGAATTTTCAATTATTAGAAGTAATGCTAAGCTTAAGAAGACAACATATTTAACTCACTCTCATTACATGTTAATGCAGTATAAAACAGTCCAGCAAGCATACACAACAGACACACTAAAGTGTACCTCCACTATTTTTATTTCTTTATTAAGCATATTGTGTATAGTTATTATAGTAAATAATATTTAACATTGATTCTCTATTAGCAATGCTTTCCAACACATACGGTATAATATAGTATATGACTATATGCCTATATAAGTATATAACTATATAAGTATATACATTATTATAGTCATTATACATTTCGACACAATGGCAGATAAACAAATTATATAAAGACAATAAAAATGAGACAAACTTTAAACCAATAAAAATATTTTAATTGTCAATTAAAAAATATTTTATAGTTTTAATCCTTAAGGTTCGTCCCATTTTTTAAATTTTGAACATACGGGTATACAAGTATACATATTTAGGCCATAAAAATTTACATCTGTATATACTATATATATAATATAAAAACTTTGCATAATTTGTCAATTTAAAAAGAATTTATAGTTTTAAGCCAATTTCCAAGGATCCAATTTTAAAATTTAAAAGCTTAAAACTATAAAAATATTTTTGGAATGACAAATTATACAAAGGTTTTAACTTAACCTTAACGGTTAAACATACTGGTGTATATTTTTATGAACTAAAAATGTATACCCGCATGTTAAAAATTTACAAAAATGGGACGAACCTTAAGGCCTAAAACTATTTAAAAAATTTTTAATTGATAAATTATGGAAATTTTTTTCATACAGACGTCTATCTATTGACTATTCTAATAAATATAATCTACTAAACTATCCAGAGGTGGGCGCAGACGGCTCGCCGGAGTCGAACGGACTCTCCATAAGCTGGGTGAGAGTATAAGTATAAAAGGTATGTTTTGAAATAAGACGGAACGATGTTTCAATACAGGTTGGCCTACCGATTATTGCCCAATAATTTATTCAATCAATTTAGAATTGGTTTTATAAAATATTTATTGTTTAAGAAATATATTTTACAATATGGAGAGATACATCAAAAAACATAATAATAATAACAATAATGATGATAGCAATAACAATAATTACAACAACAACAACAACTATATGTATTCCCACTTTATGTAAAATTTAACCGTTTAGAAATTAGTAACAAATTACCAACCCTCCCCCCCAGCTTTACATTGGTATCTTTTTTGTATCCAGCGTCATCAAATTCCCATGTCACTATACCCCCTACTAAGAAAAAATTATTAAATCAAGTAAATAATTGTTTATTAGTTCTCCGATATGAATAGTTTAGGCAAATTATTCGGAATTTCCTAAAATCTAATTCTAAAATCTAAACTAAAGCTAAATCATCAAAAAATTTACAAGCGGTAAATGTAAAAGATCAAAAGATTTATATTTTATAATTTATATAACATATATATTTTATTCATACCCAAATATATTAAAAAGGTACATTTTATGCCCCAAATTACCAGCCCAAAATTCCAGAGTATGTATTCAATGTATTGTATCTATTGTATACTTTGAAAATAGTGACCATAAAAAATAGTTGATATTATTATATTTTTTTCAGAAAATGTTTTAATTTAAAAAAGAAAATAATAATAATTGGTAGGATACCCTATATTTACTCTATCTCTCTTCCTACCTCTCACTCAGAGCTCAGTGCAGTCCAGGTCTGCCCACCTATGTACTATACTATATAATATATATATACATTTTTAGGTAATAAAATATTTTTATTGGTTTCAAGTTAGTCCCATTTTTATTAGGAGAATCCAAGATAGGGAAAATCTTTAACTATACAAAATATTTGTCTCAAAAAATATAACAAATTTTGTTTGAAACTTTTTTTTATGCATCCTAATATTTCTGGCGTAAATACAAAATTTACTTCAAAAGTAAGGAATGTGTGACAAAGAGTTTCAAACAAACGTTGTTTGTTTTTGTGATATAAATATTTTTTTATATAAAAATGTTATCTATGTCGTACCGTTTAACAAAAAATTAATACGTGTGAACATTTGAAAAGTTATCACTTCAATATTTCTTTAAGAGTACTCATTTTCAGGCTACAGACTCATAAATATTATTAATCTCAGTTTCTAACAAAGTTGGAAAGAATCGTCGTTTTATGACCGTGGTGTTTTCGATGATACTACGTAGCTGAATTATTATTTTGTGGTATTCATTCAAAGCAAAATTCAATGTTCTTTAATTGATTATACAATGACTTTTTCACTATGATACACCATCTAGGAGTTATAGGCGAATAACCAAAAAGAAAGTCTAAAAATTGCGACGTTTTTTGGTTGCCAAAAGTTGTCTCGAGGTCGAGAGTGTTATCATTTTTGTATATTAAATGTTTGTACCCATATATGCAACTTAAAAAAATAAAAAGTACTAAACCACCATTTGCATCATACTTCCCCCACCCCCACCCACCCTGTTTTGATTCTCTACTGATTAGCGTATCAGTATGACAGCGGAATTTTTTTTTAAACCGAGAGTGACACTAAACGTAAATTTGCCGTTCTTTGGTACACAAGTAGACCAGGAAATGGGTAGATTTGCATGACACTACTCCGTAATATTTGCAAATTACATGTTTTTGTAAGGCTGATAGCCCAGATGAAGACCTACTACTGTCCAACCACCGATTCACCATCCATTTTTTTTACCACACGTTCAAATTTGGCGAAACGGAAAAAAAGAGGTTTTTGAGCGATAGCGACGAAACTGTGAATTAGACAGAAAAAAAGTAAAGGGACCATGTTTAGTTATTAACAAGACAATTTGGCGCATCGGAAATTAAAATCGATTAATTAGTTCTCGCGCAAAGTAATAAAAACTGGGCCAATTTCGATGGTTTTATGGGTTAACTCGGTAACTATAAGAGATAGAAAAAAATGGATAGCACAATTCTCGATCTCTTTTTTTGAGACTAATTCATTGGTGTCAACAAAAATTTTCTAGCATCTTTTGTTTGCGAGTTATAAGCAAAAGTTCGATTTTTCGACTTTTAAACAATTGTGAATATCTTGGTTGTTTCTAAAGCTAGATGAAAATAATTTTTACATTCTTAAGGCAATTTTTTTGGTATAATCCAGTGGTGCCGTGAAAGTTTGAGAAAAAAGGTTGGTTTTCGAGATATGACCTAAAGTTGTGTTTTCTTAAATAGGAAGTATAGGCTATAGGCTATGGCTTAGTTAGAACGGATTTTGTTCCCTCTTTTTAACCATATATCATTTATCGCGTGGCTTTTCATCCGTAAGTCGGAAATAGGCAAAATAGTAATTTCCTAGTTTAATTTGTGCGTTTTTTATATTTATTTCAAGGAGGCGATGATTATTTACGATCTTGTATCCGCCATAAAAATAATAAACTCATTTAATCGTAAATGTAAAAGATTTCTTGCGAAAATTACGAGAAATTTGATATGTTAGAAAGCTTTATTCAAAGTAATAACAATTGTGATAATAATAATAATAATGGGATTTAAGCTCCGTTTTTGAGACACGACGGTCTGTAGCAGAGGCCGCCCACATCATTATTTTTCAACCTTTATTAATTTTTACTTTACATTTTTATGATGTCAGTGGAGGATCAGGAATGCGTATGCAGAGAAGGAAT
This sequence comes from Nineta flava, assembly GCA_963920215.1. Classification (NCBI taxonomy): domain Eukaryota; kingdom Metazoa; phylum Arthropoda; class Insecta; order Neuroptera; family Chrysopidae; genus Nineta; species Nineta flava. The sequence continues at coordinate 3,958,413 of OY986041.1, forward strand.
TGGTAGGTATGCGTCAATAGTGATAATTATTGCATCTGAAATATATTTCAATCGCTATCCAGAAAGAAGACAACCTGATAAACGTATTTTCAAGAGGTTAAAAGAAAATCTTATTGATTGCGGGTCATTCAACAAACCAAGACCCAAAAATTACAACATTGAAGATGCTGAAGACACTAGTAGTTCTGTAATTGGAATGATCCGGTTGTAAATCGTTCTTTAAATCTTAATTAATGTAAATGTTCAAATTGATGTCCATTTTGTTTAATACATACATTACATCTCTTAATAAGACTCTGAACTGCATTGGAAACATGAAGATTTGAAATGGAAGTTACACAATTTATAAAATTTTGTCTCAGCTCATTTACGCTGTTATTGGCCATCCTGTATAATTTGTTTTTTAGATATCCCCAAAAGAGAAATCCAGTGGCGTAAGATCAGGTAATCATGGTGGCCACCTCACTGGTCCATTGCATCCGATCCAGTTATTTTCGAAATTTATGTTTAATACATCAGAAACAGCCCGGACATTATGAGGTGGTGCACCATCTTGTTGGAAGAACTGATTCCTTGCTTCAATTAGCGATAGATTATCCATAAACTCTTCAACTACTTTTTGATTTATGATATCTAAGTAGCGTTGGCCATTCAAAAAAATTCGTTACGCAGGAGCTACGCCAACTTAGCGAATTTCCTTAGAATACATAAATCACTCTCTAGCGGTCATAATTTTAGAGAGATCAAAATGAAATTTAATATCTGATATGACTTTAGTATTTGCAAAAATTAAATATATTAATAGCCAAAAAAAAAGCGGTATAACGATTATAGTTTATAGTTACTATGGAAACGACAATCAAAAATTTTTACAATAAAATATATTTTATGTATTCGTGTCAAACAAACACAAAATATTAATCATCTCTCTTAATATTAGAATAATCGAAAAATGTATAAGGAGTAAAGTTGTAGAAAATCAAGTTTGCTACAATTCATTACTTGATCATTTTTCTCAAACTCTAATGTGAACAGAGATATTTCGAATTTAAACTTTCAATCTTTAATTGTAAATATTTCTGTAAATATTCGTGTAACAGAAAAATGATAAGAAACAAAATTGCAGTAAAACTAAGTACCTATAACTTAACTTCTGATAAATTTTTCGATTTTTCAAATATTAAGGGAGATAGTCCAATTTTGTGTTTTCCCCTCCCTCTAAACCCTCTTTCCAATTGCCCAATTTTACCCATTAACGAACTTGACCTTTTGAATACCAAAAGCTACTCAAATACCTAATTTTATTCCAATGGGAATGAAACTGTGACCGCTAGAGAGTCCACAGACATTTAAAAAAAGTACATATGTATATATATATATATATATATATATATATATATATATATATATATATATATATATATATATACATATATTCAAATTTTAGCGATAGTGATTTTTTACATCTAATAGGTAGGATCGATGGACATTTGAAGAAATTTTTACCAAATTCCAACATTGCTGCAAAAACAATAGCTGCATTTCCTTTGGAGGAAATTTGTTAAAAAGTGCCTTAAGAATGTAAAAATTATTTTCATCTAGCTTTACAAACAACCAAGATATTCACAATTGTTTAAAAGTCGAAAAATCGAACTTTTATTTATAATTCGCAAACAAAAGATGTTAGCAAATTTTTGTTGACACCAATGAATTAGTCTCAAAAAAAGAGATCTAGAATGTGCCATCCACATTTTTCTATCTCTTATAGCTACCGAGTTTCCCCATAAAACCATCGAAATTGGTCCACTCTGTCCAGCTTTGAAAAGTATTTCCAAAAATATATGCATTTAAAATAAAAAATGTTGTGCCGTATGCAATGTGATGGTGTTGTGTACAAACAAATTTCGTACTACTCTCATCATTAGCTCTTTTATATTAAAATGTACAATCAGCAATTTGATTAATCGATTTTAATTTCCGACACGCCAAATTGTTTGCCTTGTTAATACTTAAAAATGGTTCCTTTGCTTTTTTTCTGTCACAGTTTCATCGCTATCGCTCAAAAACCTCTTTTTTTCCGTTTCGCCAACTTTGAACGCATGGCAAAAAAAATGGGTGGTGAATCGTTGGTTGGAAAATAGTCTTCATCTGGGCTATCAGGCCTACAAGAATATGCAATTTGCAAATATTACGGAGAAGTGTCAAAAAAATGCCTCTTTTTGAACCCATTTCCCGTACTATAGCTCTTAAACTAAATTATCATTGAATAGACAGCCGACTGACCAACGCGATAGCCTTAATAATTTTAATACTTTTAATTTTAATAATAACAGATTCTTCCCTCGCAATAATAAAATGTATTAAAATGTTTCTTCCGGTTGTACTTACAATTGCATTTATTAAATTGTAGAAACATTCTTAAACACAATCAAATTATATTTTTAATAGTCTCTTCATAGTATATTGAATGTTCCTACAATTGGTATGGGAAGTCTCCCAAATATATACATATCTAGAGGATAGGGTGACTTATTGTGTCCATTCTCACGGTTTTAGCGAATTTCCTCCAAAGGAAATGCAGCTATTGTTTTTGCACCAATGTTGGAATTTCGTAAAAATTTCTTCAAATGTCCATCGATCCTACCTATTAATATATATATATATATATATATATATATATATATATATATATATATATATATATATATATATATATATATACCTATACTTATATATATACAACATATCTACTTTTTTTAAAATATCTGTGGACTCTCTAGCGGTCACAGTTTTATTCCCATTGGAATGAAATTCGGTATTTGAGTAGCTTTTGTTATTCTAACGGTTAAGTTTGTAAATGGGTAAAATCGGGCGATTGGAAAGGGGGTTTAGAGGGAGGGGAAAACACAAGATTTGATTATCTCCCTTAATATTTAGAAAATCGAAAAATTTATCAGAAGTTAAGTTGTAGGTACTAAGTTTTACTGTAATTTTGTTTCTTATCATTTTTCTGTTACACTAATATTTACAGAAATATTTACAATTAAAGATTGAAAGTTAAAATTCTAAATATCTCTGTTCACATTAGAGTTTGAGAAAAGTGATCAAGTAATGAATTATAGCAAACTTGATTTTCTACAACTTTACTCCTAATACATTTTTCGATTATTCTAATATTAAGAGAGATATTTAATGATTTAAAGATTTTAATGTTTGTACCGATATATGCAAGTGAAAAAAATAAAAAGTACTAAACCACCCTGTTCATCATACCCCCTTCACCCCTGCATCGATATTTGAAACAAATGGTTAAGCAAGAACTATGTCAACTTACCGAATTGCCTTAGATTACTTAAATCACTCTCTAGCGGTCACAATTTTAATCCGATCCAAACTAAGTGTCGTATATGATATGATTTTAGTATTTGCAAGGCTAATTTTATTAATAAATAGCATAAGTCAAGGTGAAAGAGTATCTGCAACTCGTGCGGTGTTGTCGATTGCCCAATCGAGCGAATGAGCGCCAATCGACAACTTACCGCACTTGTTGCACAATATACTATTAAGGATGTTCCAGCACACCACCACTTTTCGACAGAGTTTGCACATTTTTTTTCACAGGCTACAAATAACATTTTCTAATAAATCCCGAAGATTCAGAAATTTTGACCATTTAGAACGCGAGATAATATCAAAGTTATCATTCTCTCTCACTCTCTCTCATTAGAAGCATGTAAAACTTCGTGCCCACCCAACTATTATCAGATGTATTAGAAAAAATACTCGACAGAATTTAAAAAAAAAACTAGGAGAGTAAAGATAAATATTTATTATAAAGGCTGTTTCAATAAAACCGCCGGTTTTGAATTGCGCGCCATTTGTAGTGTCATGATTTGACATTTTCAAAAAAATGGCCGTTCGGTAGTAGACAGCATGAGGTTAAGTAAAGTTGAGCGCTACAATACACAACAACAAATTCTCATTGTGAAAAATTATTATCAATGTGGTGAAAGTTTTGCAGCCTCAATTCGCAAAATGCGTACAGTTATAGGCCATCGGAATGCTCCAAATGAAGCTACTGTGAGAAGATAAATGAAAAAATTTGAGCAAACTGGGTCTGTTAATAACGTAAAAACAGAAAGACGCGTCAAGCATTAACCGTAAATGGTGTTCGTTATCGTGAAATGTTAACTTAATTTTTGAGCCAAAATTTCAAAATATAGATCTGAACAGCATGTGGTTTCAACATGACGGTGCAACATGCCATATAGCCAGAGCAACTGTTGAATTACTGCACGTTATTTCCTGGTCGTGTTATTTCTCGTATTTGAGATCGGAATTGGCCGCCCAGAATATGCGATTTAACGCTTTGGAACTTTTGTCTTTGGGGTTTTTTAAAGTCACAAGTTATGTGAACAAACCCACAACAATTGCAGTCTTAAAAGATGAAATTCATCGCTGTATCACTGAAATACCACAAAATTTACACGCAACAGTCCTTGAAAATTTCATGAAAAGAGAACGTCTGTCTTATTCCATTCATAACCTCATGATGTGTACTTCATTATTCAATAAATGTTTCATCAACTTATGCCTCAAATATATATGTTTTATTTAAAACTCAAAACCGGCGCTCTTGTTGGAACATCCTTTATAAATTAAAAAAAAAAAAATCATGTCATACCGCTTTTTTTTCGAAATATTAAAGTTAAAATTTTTTTTTCTTCTTCAAAATAACATTATTTTGTACATGTGAACAGTATATTTGTCTATGTGTTGTATATATATATGTGTTATAATAAAATCAAACCGATTTTTTGTCCTTATTATATAACACAGTGCTGGAACGTCCTTAAAGATTCTTAAGTGACGTTTTTTGATTAAAAATTAAAAAACTGGTAGAAATCCTTAAAATGGGTCGTCTCCATTGCTCCGCTTGTTAATTATTCGAAATTCAATTAAGTTATTATTATTTAATTATGTATATTATTGTATAATTATGATCATTAGTATGACAACTATCTTCAGGGGCGTAGCTACGGTGGGGCAGGTTGAGGCGCTTGCCCCCCTGCCTGTGTCATTGAATGGAGAAGAAAAAAATCCAAAAAATTTAACCGTTGGGAATGAAATTTTTAATATTTTACAAAATTTTTTACTGACGAAAAAATAAATAATAATTTTTTTAAAATTAATGAGGCACATTAATATAGGTCTACTATAAATGATTTAGTCGTATCATAACCAGATCTTTTATAATCAAGTCTACCATGCAACAATCATACCATTATGAAACTATCAGTAAAACAATTGTCTACTATTAGTACATGAAACATACCATCTACTATACAGACCGTTTTCAAAAGCATTTCTAATAGAGAATCAATGTTAAATAAATAAATAAAATATTTACTATAAAACCATACAAACACATACATACTGAAACTGAATGTCTGGACTGGAATATTGGGTGACCATATTATACGACCATTCATCATTGAGGGATCTTTAGATTTTCAATTTGAGTTTGTTACGAAATAATATATATCCTACTATTAGAGCTCTTCCTAATTTAGACCTGGAATCTGTATGGTTCCAGCAAGATGGTTGCCCTGCACACAATGCCATGATAGTAAGGTTGTTCCTGGAACAAACTTTCCAGGAACATCTTATGAATGGTTTTGGAACCTTCAAGTGACCAGCCAGATCGCCAGATCTATCTCCTAACGACTTTATTTCGTGGGGTTTTCTCAAAACACAGATCTATTCGCGGAATAGGTCTGAAAATTTGCAACAATTCTTTGCCTTAGAATTTGCCTCAAGTGCTAGAAAATACCCGGGTAGACTTCTACAATCAACCCAACTATTTAGCAAATAATGGAGGAATATTCGAACCGTTGGTTTAACTTTTTTTTTTAATAGAATTCTCCGTTAATAGAATTCTATCATTTATTTTCAAACATTCCACATACAAATAATAAGGGATATTCAAAAAAGAATTTTCAATTGTTAGAAGTAATGCTAAGCTTAGGAAGACAACAATGAACAAAGTACTCTTTAGTGTGTCTGTTGTGTATGCTTGCTGGACTGTTTTGTTCTCAGTGTGCATTAACATGTAATGAGAGTGGGTTAAATATGTTCATTGTTGTCTTCTTAAGCTTAGCATTACTTCTAACAATTGAAAATTCTTGTATGCTTGAAAATAATTTAAAACATCGATAAAAAGTTTCCTATCGCTGACCAATTAATGGGACTACCTGACCATTTAAGACCAATTAGTGACCAATTAGATGATATAATTGATTTTTCGAAATTCCATGGATGAGGTACTAACATCCTGGAGCCGTACTCAATATAAAATATTTTTCTTTGCCTACCCCTGAAAAAAAATCCTGGCTACGCCCATGACTACCTTAAATCATTTTTAATATAGATTAAGTTTCAAAACATTGATCGATAAACAGTAGGCAATATTTAATATGATAAATAAGTAATCAATACACAAATATACTTAAAATATAGATACTTATAAAACTTGATAACAAATACATAAATATAAAAATATGATCACAGACTTGTATCAAATCATTTAAATACACAACCAATGCCGGTCACCTATCGGTCAATGTATTGAAACACATTTCAAATGTGTTCAAGGTTATTTGAAATGAGTTCAAAAAGATCAAGTCAGTAGGTTACTCACTAATACGATGCTACTACTATCAGTAATAAGTGTAGATTAAAACCAAATTATCAAGATTGAAAAATTCTCATGCCTTGAATTGTTATAAACTATTTAATAATTGTTGAGTAAATATTTCAATTTTGATAATTCTTTTTTTGTTAGATAGGGTAACTACACAAAATAAAATAAGACTTCCCAGCGCTTCCACTAAAGAACAAATATCATAATCGCTGTACATTGTCTGTGTGTAAACACTTTGAAAACACTCAATATCGTTGGGCAATTTGAATGTTTTTTAACCGACGAAAAAAACGGAGAAGGATCTCAAGTAAACCCGTATATACATATCTATATATATACATATATCAGTAATAATACATATATACATACATATATATATATACATATATATATACATATATATATACATATATATACATATATATATACATATATATATATATATATATATATATATATATATATATATATATATATATATATATATATATATATATATATATATAATGTATGACCACGTATAAATTTTTACAGAATAGTCCGATTTCAATAATTCTTTTTTTATTGGATAGGATATACTTCGAAAGATGTACCATAAAATTTGAAAAAAAAAATCACCCCTAAGGGTAGAAGAATAGGGAAAAATGGATTGTTCACCCACTGAATTTTCATCTGTGAACCGATTCTGTTGAAACTTGACACACTTATGTAGTTCTAATGACACTAAAACATGTACGAAAAAAGAAAGGCACTGCAAAGTGAAAAATAAAAACTTTTTAACAAAAAATCGAACCGACGAAAGAAGAAAGTAACTGGAAAGCAAAAAATAAAAACTTTTAAACAAAAAATTAAACCTTCGAAAAAAGAAAGGAACTGAAAAGCCAAAAATAAAAAAGAACATTTTTAATCTAACTAAGTCTTACACTATTGTAAATACCTAAATAATTTTGAGTTGGCGCCAAAAAATCTCCATCGAAATGGGCGAAGGGTGAATCTGATTTTCGGTTAAAAGTAAATATTACAAAATATTACATTTTGTATTATATTGTTTGTTTGGCGCCGACTCAAAATTATTTAGGTATTTACATTAGTGTAAGGTAAGACTTAGTTAGATTAAAAATGTTCTTTTTTATTTTTTGCTTTTCAGTTCCTTTCTTTTTTCGAAGGTTTAATTTTTTTTTTAAGTTTTTATTTTTTGCTTTTCAGTTACTTTCTTCTTTCGTCGGTTCTATTTTTTGTTAAAAGTTTTTATTTAAACAAATATTTAAAAAAAAAAAGGATTATGAGAACATCTTGAGATACACTTTTCTATTTGTTTAATTTAATAATTAATATAATCTTTCCAAACGTTCCGAAATATAATTAATTTTTGATTGTTTTTCTTATCTAAATTATCTAAAATATAATGAGCACACCACGACACGTACAAAAACTATATAATTGAATGTGATAATTGTAATAATGTTTTTAAAGTAGTTAAACAGCAGTCCACAAACGTGCAATATTTATGTAGACTCTTCAAATTTTACCGCACCTACCTATCTCTACAATGTGTTAGTTCCTAAATTATTTTTACAACCCAACGATTTAGTTAACATTGCACAATAAATAGTTTTTGGGTATATTTCTACTAATAAAGCGGGGTAAGGTATGCCTTAATACTACTTACACAACAATGTACCTTCGGTAAACGTTATTAAATAATTTTTATTGCGCTTACTTGAAGTTTAAAAGCAATATATTCAATTATTTCGTAACAATCCGGCTGTACATGACGATGAAATTCAATTAAGTTATGCAAGTTTTACAATGCCTTTTTGCGCGATTTTCTATGCGCATAATCATCAATTATATCGTCGTATGAAATCTTATTCATTAGTTCTGATTCTATACATAAAATAGCTAAGGCGTTTAGCTTTTCTGGCTTTAGGTAGATCTTAGATAAATTTTCACCCGTTTTAAGCATGAAAAGCTTCTCTCATCCGATCAATTTGTCGCTGGTACATAGAACCATGCGAACTGCTATATCAAAGTTTGGATAAACATTTACAAATTCTGTTTTCGCAGGAACAAAAATAGACTTTCCAATGGTAATGACCCAGATTCTGGTTTTACCAAAATTATTGGAGAAGAAAGGTGGCAATGGAAATGTATGCATTCTTGAACTAAGTCAGTCTCTAAATCATTAGGAAACATTTCTTGCAAGAAAAGGGCTTTTTCTCTAAGGGTTGATGATGACAATTCACTCATTTTGATCCGAAATAAAAACTTTTCATTCAATCTGTTGTATTTCCTGCCGTTTTACTAATACGAATACGATTCTACCAATGAGGACGAGAAATGAATTAACCCTTAACGCAGTCATTCTCATTTCGTCATCGGGTGTTTCGTCATAAAATATTTTCCTGTTCGGTTGTCTTTTTAACCCGACTTCAAAAAGAAGGATGGTTCTCAATTCGTCTGTAGAACTCCGTCATTTATGAACCAATTTTGAATTTTGTTTTTTTGTTTTTAAGGGTTTGATTTCAGGTTGGTCCTATTGTCACCAAATCGCATTCAGGTGAGGGGATCCCCTGGAAATCAAGGAAAATTCTCATTTTATATGTGATAACCGATTTTTGCGATTTTTTTTTTTTTTAAAGGGTATACTCATTCAATAAGAAAATTTTTTTAAAAACCGACTTACAAAAAAAAAACAAAATGCATATAAAAAAAAACTGAAAATCTGTTATAAAAAAATGTACTAAAAATTTTAAAAAAAACAAAAAAATAGATTAAAAAAAATGTGTTATAAAAAAATGCACTAAAAATTAGTAGGTCGTTTAGTAGGTCTACCCATATTTAGACAAATATAATCTGGTATAGAACTTCAAAGTCACTAAACAGCGAGAAATAAACCCTATTTTGACAAAATAGAAACCCAACTTCAAAAATCAAATATTCTATAACAAAAATGCACTAAAAAGTAAAAAAATAATTGCATATTCTTGTGCCAATTTTAGTTCACCTAAGCAAAAATTTTTAAATATATATGTACAATTATTGTTATTTTTGGAGGCGGTGTCCAAAAGTTATGTGAATTTTTCTATGCTGACACCGATTCCAAAAATAACAATAATTGTACATATATATTTAAAAATTTTTGCTTAGGTGAACTAAAATTGGCACAAGAATATACAATTATTTTTTTACTTTTTAGTGCATTTTTTGTTATAGACTATTTGATTTTTGAAGTCGGGTTTCCATTTTGTCAAAATAGGGTTTCTTCCCATGTCTTTTGTATACTGTTTTGACACGCTTAATTCCATCGCTTTTTCTGCGAAATACTAAAGATTTTCTCGTTCAGCTACGAAAAACTTGCAAAGAGATTCTAAAAGATCGGCAACAGTGATCAAATCTATGGTAGAATCTTGGTCATGTCACTCGTTTTAATTTATCTAAGTGGTGAAACATATTACATCAATTCAATTGTTTGTGTAGACCTAATAATATTTAGGTATATAAATATGAATCTCTAATTTCTGTAAGACAAAAAAAAATGATAGCCCCACATTTGCCGCCCCTTAAATCTGCTGCACTAGGCTCCAGCCTAATCAGCCTATTGATAAATCCGCTACTGGTTGGGTGAGTGAAGTAAAATACACAAATATGGAACATCTATGGACCGCTTTAAAGTAAACTTATTTGTTGTATATTTTTCAGTATTTTTATATCGTTTTTTTTTTAACTCTAGATCAGCGGTCACCAAACGTCAAAGATTTTTATCCGGCCCGCGACCAGTATTTATTTATTTATTGGAAGAACCTTTATACACTACTGTGTATTGTTATACATTTATAAGTGTGTAAAAAGTAAAATCAACAGTTCAAGCATTAATAATGAACTCAATATATACTTAAACAGCCTGTATAAGCAATAGGGAATATGCATGAAAATTTTTTTTCACATTTATTTTCAGAATATGAAAATACTGTTAATACTGTAATAATATTTAAAAACGAAATTAAAATCCGACAAATATCAAGGAAGCTATAAGCTTTTAAAAATTATTATCTGTCTCTTTCTTGCAAAAATACTAAAAACGGAGTTTTACGTGTATTTTAAATGGTGAAAGTGTAATATGACGTCACGTTGTTAGTTGTTATATCATAGTTTTTGAAACGAATTGTTCTCCGTTGTTTTAAAGGTGTCACTTATGTCTAAAACCGTTTGAGAAGCAAAATTTCAAATTCGCCCCAATACCTCGATCAGTTTTTGTATTATAAATACGTATTTCGACTACAAAGTAGTCATCATCAGTATAAATTAGCTAGTTGTAATTTACTCTTTGACAATTAGAAATAGATAGAAAATAGAGATCAATAGATAAAAATTTCAGGCCGCTATTTATTTTCGTTTTTGAGTTATTGTGTTGACAGACAAACAACCGTTACAAACTCGGAACTAAACTTAACATATCCTTGAATATATTTCATTTATACCGGGTATAATAAACTTAAGGTATTTCCAAACTATTGTTAGGTTGTCAAGAACTTCACGAAATTCACAATATTACTAAAATGAATCTTCAGAAATCAGCTGAATTTTTTTAAGAATTTATCACCATGGCGTTTTTGAGAAAATCGTTACGCAAATTGGAGAAATTGAAGATGCATCTTCATAAACATGGTCAAATAAAATGCACGATTCCGACTGTTTTCACTTCGAACTCTATCAATATAGTCAGTCGGTTGTTCTGAAATTCGACACATACTTTCCTCAATTCCTTAGAAATATTTTTCCTTAAAACTTTGGAAGAATGCCCATCGGGTTGTTAAGTTTTTTTGATAAAATATGTGTAAAAAAGTGCATTTTTTTCATGTCCGCATCAGAAGGTTATTTTGTATTGTATTGTACTAGTATATGTATGATGACTAGTATATATATGATATATTATGTGATGAATGGGAACACTGACGACAACGGAGAGCTGCTTTAAACAGAGCGCAGGAGTACCAACATATTTTTTTACACATATAAATTTTTATATAGTTCTTTTCGCACGGGTATCCGATCAGCTAATATAGTTTGGAAATACCTTAATATATCCTTGTATACATTTGGATATAAAAATTGTGGAACACAATGCACCATGGGGCAAAACTGCATTCCTATAATATTCAGAATATTTTGAAAGCTTTCTGACAAAAATATTGCCACCAAACAGTTTTCGATACTCATGCGCCAACTAGTACCAGACTATATTTATTTATTGAAAATAAATTTTAATGAGATTAATATCGGCAATTAATCGTGCCATTCAACAAAATGTAGGTAGCTTGTGTGTGTATGATAGTGATATTGTTTTGAAAAGAATTATAAAATTATGTTTATTACAACAAAGTTGTTAAAAAAACGTGTTAATACAAATATTTTAATTTGATAAATAATTAACAAATATTATATATACATATTTTTTTTTTGTACTAAAATGCTTATTTTACAAAATATATAAATATTTTTTTTGATGTATTCATTTTTATAATAATTATGTTTACAGGGTGGCAAAAAGTATGGTCACCCGGCATAATAAATAAATCGTATAAGATGCTTCTCACAAAAACATTTTTAAATGGTAACCCCCTAGTAATATTTCCCCGGAAATCGAATGCGCTAATCAAATTTATAACAATAAATTTTATTATAATAATTATTATTTATAATAATAAATTTATTAAAATCGAAGTATTAAATAAAGTTTATTATAAATCGAAATTCACTATTCAATAAATTATATTATATTTCATTTATTTGTAGAATTTCTCCAAAAATTCTCCGAAAAAAACGCCCTCTAGCGACAGAACAAAGCACTTTTAAGAGAAAATGTTTATACAAAAGATACGATTTTTTTTCTGTAGAATACGAATATTCAATAAAAATATGAGTTTCCATTTAAAATTTTAAAGTTAGATCCTGCATCGCCCTTATCGGTCCATCGGATCCAGAATCTGATTAGCGCATTTGATTCCTCGGGAAAAATTAATAGGGGTTAGTGTTTAAAAATTTTTAGTTAGAACCAACTTAAACGATTTATTATGCCGTGTCCAAAATTTTTGGACACTCGATATATATATGCAAAAAATTTATGTAAATTGTGTTACGTAATAGAACTAAAATCGCACGCTAAAGAAAACTATCGCAAGCTTAAGAATCGTTCATTAAAAAAATGCCCTTTCACAAACTTCCAAAGAGTTGTCGTTTTGAAGAGTTACGTTTGCTATATTTCGTAAAAATATTTACACAGGGTATTATATATATAAATATATAAATATATATATATATATATATATATATATATATATATATATATATATATATATATATATATATATATATATATATATATGTATATATATATTTATTTATTTATTTATTATTTTTATAAACAAATTTATAGAGGAACTCTATACATTGCATAATTGGAGAAATATTATGTAATTTTATATAAAAAAATTCGTCACGTAAGAGCTACGTAGATTAAATGAATTTTCGCATGGGTCAGTTAGTAGAAGATAAACTGATGGCCAGATATCAACGTTCAAAGCATACCTCACTCTACCCACTGCCTGAATTAAGTGCAGACAATAAAGTATTGCTTACAGTATTTACAAAATCATACTTATGATTATATTTCTTACGTGCAAATATATATATATATATATATATATATATATATATATATATATATATATATATATATATATATATATATATATATATATATATATATATAAATAATTACAACTAACAACTAACTAAGTTAATTGCTTAAATACCCGGTATATTCTGAATTTATGTAAAAAAATTTATTTACAAAAGTTGTTTATTTTAAAAAAAGGATCATTTTTTATCTTTACATTATTGTTCTATCTTTTAGGGTTTCAAAGATGGGCAGTTTTGCTCATTTTGTCCAGACATGATCCGATTTTGTCCATTCACGAACTTGACCTTACTTTTTTGCTCTAGAACACAAATATAAAACTTCAGCTCGTTATGTCTTTTCGTTTTGGAGCTATCGTGTTCACAGACGGATATGCAGAAATGGCCGAATTAGGCCATTTTATGGGCACTTATGCAAAACACTCATGCCTGCGATGAATATTTTCAAGCGTTACAAAGTCGGGACTAAACTTAATATACATTGTATATTTACATATACTGGGTATAAAAACAAAAACATGTTTATGTAGTATCGATTTCAAAAGTGGCGTTATTTTAGAAAAAATTTTGCAATTGATTAATATCGAATCCATCTAATTTTGGATAGAAAAATTTTTAGAACAAAATTTGTTAGTATTTTTATAACAACCTTTATAAGAAACCCTTTTTGTGGCGAAACCAAATGAATTCATCACAAATGGACTGTAAAAACTTTAAAGAAGTAACGACCATGTTAGAATCCATACTTTTATCAACTTCAAAAATGGCGTTCTGGCCAAATCTAATCGGTTTAGAACAAAAGTTGTAAGTATTTTTATAACAACCAACTGTTATTTGAAACATTTGTTCGTGAAAACATTTGTAGTCGCGAATCAAACTGTTTTTGACAAAAAAACTATTTGTAACAAAATTTGTTAGTATTTTTATAATAACTTTTATTAGAAACCTTTTTTTTCGCGAAACCGAATGAAGTCGCCACAAAACGATTTCCAAAAATATATGCATTTAAAATAAAAATGTTTAGTACCTAATTATTTCAAACACTATCTACTAATTACATTAATAATTTGTTATTTCATAAATGACCCGTTCAACTAGTCTTTATTACTTTGCAAGTGAACTAATTAATCGATTTTAATTTCCGATGTGCCAAATTGTTTGCCTTGTTACTACCTAAAAATGGTTCCTTTACTTCTTTTCTGACAAATTCACAGTTTCGTCGCTATCGCTCAAAAAACTTTTTTTTTCCATTTCACCAAATTTGAACGCGTGGCAAAAAAAAAATGGGTGATGAATCGATGGTTGGAAAATAGTAGGTCTTCATCTGACCAATCAGCCCTACAAGAATTTGCAATTCGCAAATATTACGGAGAAGTGTCATAAAAATGCCTCTTCTTGAACCCATTTCCTGTACTATTATTAGAAACCTGTTTTTTCGTGATACCAAATGAAGTCATCCAAAAACGACTGTAAAAACACCCATGTTAGAATCCATAGACTTGAAAAAATGGCGTTATTTTTTTTGTGCTAAATGAAAAAGATCCAAGAATCAATTACACAAAACACATGTCGAGCCAAAATTTTGCACCCTTGCCGAATGGGGGGACGACGCTTCCAATAAACATAATTAATAAATCAAGAAAAACATACCTTCGTTTGTTGAAAAACGCCCATTTTAGAATCCATAGACTTTAGAAGTATGGCGTTATTTTTTTGTGCAAAATTAAAAAGATCATTTCATGAGTCGATTATACAAAACACATGTCAACCAAAAAATTTGCACCCTTACCGAATGGGGGGGGGGGTGTTGGCGCTTCCAACAAACATAATTAATAAATCAAGTAAAACATACCTTCGTTTGTGGACATGTTGTTGTTGTTTTCTGGACTCAATTGAAACACACACAAATTTTTTTCTCAAAAAACTCAAATGAAAAAAAAAAACAACCTTATATTTAAATCACTTTATAAAAGACATTTTTTTAATTTTAATTAAATTATTATTTAAAAACAAAAGGAAATAGTTGTCACTTAATTTTAAAAAAAAAATGGAAACTTAAGTACTAGAATTTTATTTTAAAAATGTATTTATCACCGGACTAATTTAAGTGATGATTTTTTTGGTCGATGCCTGCGCTGTTGTTAGGAGTCGCGTCTTGATGAATACTCGACTGCTAAACAGTTCCTAACTGAGTTCCAAATAAATTTATTTTATTTTTGTTGTTGTTGTTGTTGTTTAAATTGGTGTTGTATGAGATCCTAGCTTGACAATACACAAATAATTATGTGTTATTACAAAATACAATATATTTATTATTTTAATCGGTTTCAATTAGTTTTTCAAGTTTGTATAAATTTTTATTTTTTGATATTAAAGAAATATAGTTCATCTCATCATTTGATAACTGATGATTTGTTATTTATATTAACAAATTATTTATTCTTTTTTGGATTTGAGTCATTGGATTTTTATACAAAATTGCTTGCAAAACTTGATAAGGAATTTTTATAGTGTATTTAATATGATTTTATGGATTTTTATTTATATATATACATATATTTATTTTTTAGTTATCGATTTTGCATTTCAGATCAATAAATATGTCAAATGTCATTGGAGTTTGTTTTAAAAATCATGAAATATTTCCATAGTTATTTAATCTCAGAATGGAGAACAGTGACTTAGATTATTTTGAGATCAATATATTATATAGTCCAGCCTTTCGCTGCACTGAGGCTAAACAGGATACAACGGCGGATGGTTACCGGATTCACTACCGGGCATTATCCCCTGAAAGGGGGGGGGGTGCAGGTAGGGGCAGTTTCCCCCACCTAGGGATTCAAACTTCTTTCCCGAAACGAGAAAAGCGTTGAAAATTTTGATCGCTCTAGGAGACTAAAAACCTAGTTAAGAAGCACTATATG
Organism: Nineta flava; assembly: GCA_963920215.1. Classification (NCBI taxonomy): domain Eukaryota; kingdom Metazoa; phylum Arthropoda; class Insecta; order Neuroptera; family Chrysopidae; genus Nineta; species Nineta flava. Next base: position 3,974,739 of record OY986041.1, read on the forward strand.
GGTGAAAATCGCCTCAATGGTCTGTCCATGATGAGGGTGTACAGAAAATTTATTAATGAAAACTTACAAGATTTTCATAATAAAGTGGTTGAGAAGTTTACAAAAAACCCCCCCGAAGATTGTGTTTCAATTAACTTAATAAATAAAAATCTATTTTGACAAAATGGAAACCGACTTCAAAAATTAAATATTCTACAACAAAAATTGTACATATATATTTAAAAATTTTTGCTTAGGTGAACTAAAATTGGTACAAGAATATGCAATTATTTTTTTACTTTTTAGTGCATTTTTTGTTAAAGAATATTTGAATTTTGAAGTCGGGTTTCCATTTTGTCAAAATAGGTTTTATTTTTCGCATTTTAGTGACTTTGAAGGGTGAATCTGATTTTCGGTTAAAAACAAATAAGTATTACAAAATATTACATTTTGTTTGTTTGACGCCGACTCCAAATTATTTAGGTATTTACATTAGTGTAGGACTTTTGTGGCTTATAGTGTCATTAGAACTACATTTGTGTGTCAAGTTTTAACAGAATCGGTTCACAGATAAAAATTCAGTGGTGAACAATCAACCATTCCCCAGTTTTTAACCCTTAGAGGTGAATTTTTTTTCAAATTTATATGGTACTAACTTTGAAGAATACCCTATCCAACAAAAAAAGAAATATCAAAACCGGACCACTCAGTAAAAAGTTACGCGTGATCATACATTAAAAAAAATATACAGGTTGAATTGACTATCTCCTTCTTTCGTCGGTAAATTATCCAATCATAGATCACAGAATCAGAATTAATACTATATAATCAGCATTATACTATATTCAATTAAAACTACCATGTAGAAAACACTTTCCATAAGATTGGCATTGTAATTTTAATTGTAAAGATTCTCATCTTCTAGGTAGAAATATCTGTTTATTTTTTCCTTCCTAATATCCACTTTCTAGGGAAACTGGAAGTACCCCAAAATGCCGATTTTTAGGGTTAAATATCTTGGAAACTAATAATGCTGCAAAATTTGGTACGTACCATTATTTGGTGGGTTTGACACTACGTTTTAGCTTCATAGCATTTTTCGTTCCTGAGATACAGGAGCCTAGTAGTTTCTCACATGATATTACAAACTCAGGGGACATTTTAGGAAGCTAGACTAGAAAAATGAGGGAAACTGCAAGTTTTATGGAGAAATTGAAGACATCCAGAACACCTGCACATAGACTGCGACGCCCTCATACAAAAATAATAAAATGTCTGGGAGTCTACCAGAGTCGTGCAGGGGAGCTACAATCCTCAGATCTAATCCAGATCCTGTACCTCCTGAACGAAACAGGGATGGACGAAGGGCTCTCAAACAAGAGCACTCCTCGTTAGGCACCAGATGGGGGAGCTCAATAGATCTTATAGGTCGCATTGCATCAAATCCCCCCTTCTCATTATCATACATTCATTTATTCATACAGGAGCCTAAAAATCGTCTTAAATCCTTCCTGTAACACATGGTAGACGGTAGGCGTCTATGCTTAAACATATCCCGACGCACTACCGTGCTATATGATAAAGTGATTTAAAACAACAATTATGTCTAAAGTGATTCAATATTCGTATCCATAATATGTAATAATACTCAATTCGTAGGAATCAGGATTGGGAAAAGTGAATTAATTAATTTAAATAAATTGAACGTTTCGTCATTTATTTATGACTTCCTCAGCAACTTATTTGTGTAATTTAAATGTCTAACATAAACCAACTATGGAGAACGACTTTATTAGTTACATTTGATGCCATAATCATTATTGTAACTCAATAACTTAAATTAATTAATTCACTTTTCCTAATCCTGATTCCTACGAATTGAGTATTATTATGTCTAAACTTAATCAATAATAACAATAAAATACAATAAAATTGATCCAAGATCGGATAAAATCAAATTAAATTAAATAAATATAACAATTAAAAGGTTAACAATGGTAAAATTACTAAAACAAAAATAAAACAAGTAATGTAACAACTAACTGAGTTAATTAATTGAATACCCAGTATATACTGAGTTGTATATACTTAGTATTGTTAATATTTCTGCCTATCCAATGTTTATAAATTATGAATTATCAAAAAATCAGCACTGTTGCTGGTTTCGTTCAGAAGATATTTCGGGGTCAAATTATCTATGATATTTCCTGTAGTAATAGCACTGTAAGTGAGAATGCCAAATGTCCCTTAAACTCGGCCTTGCGCTCTACCGTGCTCTAGATTTGTAAATGTTTGTTTTGTATTAATAATTAATATTGAAACAGTAAAAATGTTCATGCATTTAAAAAATTTGATATTAATGTTCTTGCGATTTTTATATATTTAAATATTGAGTTATATAATTGAGTTATACAACGCGACCGTCTGTTAACGCAAAGCGTTGGTCATCGCGAGCCTTTAGGCGACGCGAAAAGGTAGTCAACGCGAAGATTTAGAAAATTAACGGAAAGCGTTGGTAAACGTAAAGCGTTGGTAAACGGAAGAGTTGGTCAATGAGAAGCGTTAGTTATCCAAAGCGGAGCGTCAAAGATTCGCGAAGCGTGATTTCACGCGAATCGTTAACCAACGAGAAACGTAAGCTTAATTGAACCATAAGTAAGCCAACGCGAAGCGTTGGTTAAAGAGAAGCGTTAGTTAGGCAAAGCGAAGCGCCGGAGAGTTGCTTTGGTGATTCGCGAAGCGTGATTTTACGCAAATCGTAAAATTATCGTTGGTAAACGATAAGCGTTAACCCACGCGAAACGTAAGCTTAAGTAAACCGTAAGTCATCTAAGCGTTGGTCAGCGAAGCGTTGGTCATGAGAAGCGTTAGTCAATAGAAAGCGTAAGGTAAACGCGAAGCGTTAGTTAATCAACGCGAAGCGTTTGTTAATCAACACAAAGCATTAGTTAATCATCACGAAGCGTTAGTTTATCAACGCGAAGCGTTAGTTAATCAACGCGAAGCGTAAGATAAACAACGCGAAGCGTTAGTTAATAAGCGCGAAGCGTTAGTTAGTCAACGCGAAGCGTTGGATTATCAACGCGAAGCGTTAGTTAATCAACGCGAAGCGTTATTAAATCAACGTGAAGCGTTAGTTAATCAACGCGAAGGGTTAGTTAATCAACGCGAAGCGTTAGCTAATCAACGCGAAGCGTTAGTTAATCAACGCGAAGCGTTAGTAAATCAACGCGAAGCGTTATATAAACAACGCGAAGCGTTAGTTAGTCAGCGCGAATCGTTGGTTAATCAACGCGAAGCGTTTGTTAATCAACTCGAAGCTTTAGTTAATCAACACGAAGCGTTAGTTAATCAACGCGAAGCGTTAGTAAATCAACGTGAAGCGTTAGTTAGTCAACTTGAAGCGTTAGTTAATCAACGCGAAGCGTTAGTTAATCAACGCGAAGCGTTAGTAAATCAACGCGAAGCGTTAGATAAACAACGCGAAGCGTTAGTTAGTCAACGCGAAGCGTTAGTTAGTCAACGCGAATCGTTGGATAATCAACGCGAAGCGTTTGTTAATCAACACGAAGAGTTAGTTAACTAACGCGAAGCGTTAGTTAATCAACGTGAAGCGGTAGTTTATCAACGCGAAGCGTTAGTTAATCAACGCGAAGCGTTAGTTAATCAGCGCGAAGCGTTAGTTAATCAACGCGAAGCGTTAGTTTATCAACGCGAAGCCTTAGTCAATCAACGCGAAGCGTTAGTCAACGCGAAGCGTTAGTTAATCAACGCGAACCGTTGGATAATCAACGCGAAGCGTTAGTTAATCAACGCGAAGCATTAGTTAATCAACGTGAAGCGCTAGTTAATCAACGCGAAGCGTTAGATAATCAACGCGAAGCGTTAGTAAATCAGCGCGAAGGGTAAGATAAACAACGCGAAGCGTTAGTTAATCAACGCGAAGCAAAGCGTTGGTCATCGCGAGCCTTTAGGCGACGCGAAAAGGTAGTCAACGCGAAGATTTAGAAAATTAACGGAAAGCGTTGGTAAACGTAAAGCGTTGGTAAACGGAAGAGTTGGTCAATGAGAAGCGTTAGTTATCCAAAGCGGAGCGTCAAAGATTCGCGAAGCGTGATTTCACGCGAATCGTTAACCAACGAGAAACGTAAGCTTAATTGAACTGTAAGTAAGCCAACGCGAAGCGTTGGTTAAAGAGACGCGTTAGTTAGTCAAAGCGAAGCGCCGGAGAGTCGCTTTGGTGATTCGCGAAGCGTGATTTTACGCAAATCGTAAAATTATCGTTGGTAAACGATAAGCGTTAACCCACGCGAAACGTAAGCTTAAGTAAACCGTAAGTCATCCAAGCGTTGGTCAGCGAAGCGTTGGTCATGAGAAGCGTTAGTCAATAGAAAGCGTAAGGTAAACGCGAAGCGTTAGTTAATCAACGCGAAGCGTTTGTTAATCAACACAAAGCATTAGTTAATCATCGCGAAGCGTTAGTTTATCAACGCGAAGCGTTAGTTAATCAACGCGAAGCGTAAGATAAACAACGTGAAGCGTTAGTTAATGAACGCGAAGCGTTAGTTAGTCAACGCGAAGCGTTGGATTATCAACGCGAAGCGTTAGTTAACCAACGCGAAGCGTTAGTTAATCAACGCGAAGCGTTAGTAAATCAACGCGAAGCGTTAGATAAACAACGCGAAGCGTTAGTTAGTCAACGCGAAGCGTTAGTTGCGAAGCGTTAGTTAGTCAACGCGAATCGTTGGATAATCAACGCGAAGCGTTTGTTAATCAACACGAAGAGTTAGTTAATCAACGCGAAGCGTTAGTTAATCAACGTGAAGCGTTAGTTAGTCAACTTGAAGCGTTAGTTAATCAACGCGAAGGGTTAGTTAATCAACGCGAAGCGTTAGTTAATCAACGCGAAGCGTTAGTTAATCAACACGAAGCGTTAGTAAATCAACGCGAAGCGTTAGATAAACAACGCGAAGCGTTAGTTAGTCAACGCGAAGCGTTAGTAAGTCAACGCGAAGCGTTAGTTAGTCAAAGCGAAGCGTTAGTTAGCCAACGCGAATCGTTGGATAATCAACGCGAAGCGTTTGTTAATCAACACGAAGAGTTAGTTAACTAACGCGAAGCGTTAGTTAATCAACGAGAAGCGTTAGTTTATCAACGCGAAGCGTCAGTTAATCAACGCGAAGCGTTAGTTAATCAGCGCGAAGCGTTAGTTAATCAACGCGAAGCGTTAGTTTATCAACGCGAAGCCTAAGTCAATCAACGCGAAGCGTTAGTCAACGCGAAGCGTCAGTTAATCAACGCGAACCGTTGGATAATCAACGCGAAGCATTAGTTAATCAACGTGAAGCGCTAGTTAATCAACGCGAAGCGTTAGTTAATCAACGCGAAGCGTTAGTAAATCAGCGCGAAGGGTAAGATAAACAACGCGAAGCGTTAGTTAATCAACGCGAAGCAAAGCGTTGGTCATCGCGAGCCTTTAGGCGACGCGAAAAGGTAGTCAACGCGAAGATTTAGAAAATTAACGGAAAGCGTTGGTAAACGTAAAGCGTTGGTAAACGGAAGAGTTGGTCAATGAGAAGCGTTAGTTATCCAAAGCGGAGCGTCAAAGATTCGCGAAGCGTGATTTCACGCGAATCGTTAACCAACGAGAAACGTAAGCTTAATTGAACTGTAAGTAAGCCAACGCGAAGCGTTGGTTAAAGAGACGCGTTAGTTAGTCAAAGCGAAGCGCCGGAGAGTCGCTTTGGTGATTCGCGAAGCGTGATTTTTCGCAATTCGTAAAATTATCGTTGGTAAACGATAAGCGTTAACCCACGCGAAACGTAAGCTTAAGTAAACCGTAAGTCATCCAAGCGTTGGTCAGCGAAGCGTTGGTCATGAGAAGCGTTAGTCAATAGAAAGCGTAAGGTAAACGCGAAGCGTTAGTTAATCAACGCGAAGCGTTTGTTAATCAACACAAAGCATTAGTTAATCATCGCGAAGCGTTAGTTAATCAACGCGAAGCGTTAGTTAATCAACGCGAAGCGTAAGATAAACAACGCGAAGCGTTAGTTAATGAACGCGAAGCGGTAGTTAGTCAACGCGAAGCGTTAGTTAGTCAACGCGAAGCGTTAGTTAGTCAACGCGAATCGTTGGATAATCAACGCGAAGCGTTTGTTAATCAACACGAAGAGTTAGTTAACTAACGCGAAGCGTTAGTTAATCAACGTGAAGCGTTAGTTTATCAACGCGAAGCGTTAGTTAATCAACGCGAAGCGTTAGTTAATCAGCGCGAAGCGTTAGTTAATCAACGCGAAGCGTTAGTTTATCAACGCGAAGCCTTAGTCAATCAACGCGAAGCGTTAGTCAACGCGAAGCGTTAGTTAATCAACGCGAACCGTTGGATAATCAACGCGAAGCGTTAGTTAATCAACGCGAAGCATTAGTTAATCAACGTGAAGCGCTAGTTAATCAACGCGAAGCGTTAGATAACCAACGCGAAGCGTTAGTAAATCAGCGCGAAGGGTAAGATAAACAACGCGAAGCGTTAGTTAATCAACACGAAGCAAAGCGTTGGTCATCGCGAGCCTTTAGGCGACGCGAAAAGGTAGTCAACGCGAAGATTTAGAAAATTAACGGAAAGCGTTGGTAAACGTAAAGCGTTGGTAAACGGAAGAGTTGGTCAATGAGAAGCGTTAGTTATCCAAAGCGGAGCGTCAAAGATTCGCGAAGCGTGATTTCACGCGAATCGTTAACCAACGAGAAACGTAAGCTTAATTGAACTGTAAGTAAGCCAACGCGAAGCGTTGGTTAAAGAGACGCGTTAGTTAGTCAAAGCGAAGCGCCGGAGAGTTGCTTTGGTGATTCGCGAAGCGTGATTTTACGCAAATCGTAAAATTATCGTTGGTAAACGATAAGCGTTAACCCACGCGAAACGTAAGCTTAAGTAAACCGTAAGTCATCCAAGCGTTGGTCAGCGAAGCGTTGGTCATGAGAAGCGTTAGTCAATAGAAAGCGTAAGGTAAACGCGAAGCGTTAGTTAATCAACGCGAAGCGTTTGTTATTCAACACAAAGCATTAGTTAATCATCGCGAAGCGTTAGTTTATCAACGCGAAGCGTTAGTTAATCAACGCGAAGCGTAAGATAAACAACGCGAAGCGTTAGTTAATGAACGCGAAGCGTTAGTTAGTCAACGCGAAGCGTTGGATTATCAACGCGAAGCGTTAGTTAACCAACGCGAAGCGTTAGTTAATCAACGCGAAGCGTTAGTAAATCAACGCGAAGCGTTAGATAAACAACGCGAAGCGTTAGTTAGTCAACGCGAAGCGTTAGTTAGTTAACGCGAAGCGTTAGTTAGTCAACGCGAATCGTTGGATAATCAACGCGAAGCGTTTGTTAATCAACACGAAGAGTTAGTTAATCAACGCGAAGCGTTAGTTAATCAACGTGAAGCGTTAGTTAGTCAACTTGAAGCGTTAGTTAATCAACGCGAAGGGTTAGTTAATCAACGCGAAGCGTTAGTTAATCAACGCGAAGCGTTAGTAAATCAACGCGAAGCGTTAGATAAACAACGCGAAGCGTTAGTTAGTCAACGCGAAGCGTTAGTAAGTCAACGAGAAGCGTTAGTTAGTCAAAGCGAAGCGTTAGTTAGTCAACGCGAATCGTTGGATAATCAACGCGAAGCGTTTGTTAATCAACACGAAGAGTTAGTTAACTAACGCGAAGCGTTAGTTAATCAACGAGAAGCGTTAGTTAATCAACGCGAAGCGTTAGTTAATCAGCGCGAAGCGTTAGTTAATCAACGCGAAGCGTTAGTTTATCAACGCGAAGCCTAAGTCAATCAACGCGAAGCGTTAGTCAACGCGAAGCGTTAGTTAATCAACGCGAACCGTTGGATAATCAACGCGAAGCGTTAGTTAATCAACGCGAAGCATTAGTTAATCAACGTGAAGCGCTAGTTAATCAACGCGAAGCGTTAGTTAATCAACGCGAAGCGTTAGTAAATCAGCGCGAAGGGTAAGATAAACAACGCGAAGCGTTAGTTAATCAACGCGAAGCAAAGCGTTGGTCATCGCGAGCCTTTAGGCGACGCGAAAAGGTAGTCAACGCGAAGATTTAGAAAATTAACGGAAAGCGTTGGTAAACGTAAAGCGTTGGTAAACGGAAGAGTTGGTCAATGAGAAGCGTTAGTTATCCAAAGCGGAGCGTCAAAGATTCGCGAAGCGTGATTTCACGCGAATCGTTAACCAACGAGAAACGTAAGCTTAATTGAACTGTAAGTAAGCCAACGCGAAGCGTTGGTTAAAGAGACGCGTTAGTTAGTCAAAGCTAAGCGCCGGAGAGTCGCTTTGGTGATTCGCGAAGCGTGATTTTTCGCAATTCGTAAAATTATCGTTGGTAAACGATAAGCGTTAACCCACGCGAAACGTAAGCTTAAGTAAACCGTAAGTCATCCAAGCGTTGGTCAGCGAAGCGTTGGTCATGAGAAGCGTTAGCCAATAGAAAGCGTAAGGTAAACGCGAAGCGTTAGTTAATCAACCTGAAGCGTTTGTTAATCAACACAAAGCATTAGTTAATCATCGCGAAGCGTTAGTTAATCAACGCGAAGCGTTAGTTAATCAACGCGAAGCGTAAGATAAACAACGCGAAGCGTTAGTTAATGAACGCGAAGCGGTAGTTAGTCAACGCGAAGCGTTGGATTATCAAAGCGAAGCGTTAGTTAATCAACGCGAAGCGTTAGTTAACCAACGCGAAGCGTTAGTTAATCAACGCGAAGCGTTAGTAAATCAACGCGAAGCGTTAGATAAACAACGCGAAGCGTTAGTTAGTCAACGCGAAGCATTAGTAAGTCAACGCGAAGCGTTAGTTAGTCAACGCGAAGCGTTAGTTAGTCAACGCGAATCGTTGGATAATCAACGCGAAGCGTTTGTTAATCAACACGAAGAGTTAGTTTATCAACGCGAAGCGTTAGTTAATCATCGTGAAGCGTTAGTTAGTCAACTTGAAGCGTTAGTTTATCAACGCGAAGCGTTAGTTAATCAACGCGAAGCGTTAGTTTATCAACGCGAAGCCTTAGTCAATCAACGCGAAGCGTTAGTCAACGCGAAGCGTTAGTTAATCAACTCGAACCGTTGGATAATCAACGCGAAGCGTTAGTAAATCAACGCGAAGTGTTAGTAAATCAACGCGAAGCGTTAGTTAGTCAACGCGAAGCGTTAGTAAGTCAACGCGAAGCGTTAGTTAGTCAAAGCGAAGCGTTAGTTAGTCAACGCGAATCGTTGGATAATCAACGCGAAGCGTTTGTTAATCAACACGAAGAGTTAGTTAACTAACGCGAAGCGTTAGTTAATCAACGAGAAGCGTTAGTTTATCAACGCGAAGCGTTAGTTAATCAATGCGAAGCGTTAGTTAATCAGCGCGAAGCGTTAGTTTATCAACGCGAAGCGTTAGTTTATCAACGCGAAGCCTAAGTCAATCAACGCGAAGCGTTAGTCAACGCGAAGCGTTAGTTAATCAACGCGAACCGTTGGATAATCAACGCGAAGCGTTAGTTAATCAACGCGAAGCATTAGTTAATCAACGTGAAGCGCTAGTTAATCAACGCGAAGCGTTAGTTAATCAACGCGAAGCGTTAGTTAATCAACGCGAAGCGTTAGTAAATCAACGCGAAGGGTAAGATAAACAACGCGAAGCGTTAGTTAATCAACGCGAAGCAAAGCGTTGGTCATCGCGAGCCTTTAGGCGACGCGAAAAGGTAGTCAACGTGAAGATTTAGAAAATTAATGGAAAGCGTTGGTAAACGTAAAGCGTTGGTAAACGGAAGAGTTGAACAATGAGAAGCGTTAGTTATCCAAAGCGGAGCGTCAAAGATTCGCGAAGCGTGATTTCACGCAAATCGTTAACCAACGAGAAACGTAAGCTTAATTGAACCATAAGTAAGCCAACGCGAAGCGTTGGTTAAAGAGACGCGTTAGTTAGTCAAAGCGAAGCGCCGGAGAGTCGCTTTGGTGATTCCCGAAGCGTGATTTTACGCAAATCGTAAAATTATCGTTGGTAAACGATAAGCGTTAACCCACGCGAAACGTAAGCTTAAGTAAACCGTAAGTCATCCAAGCGTTGGTCAGCGAAGCGTTGGTCATGAGAAGCGTTAGTCAATAGAAAGCGTAAGGTAAACGCAAAGCGTTAGTTAATCAACGCGAAGCGTTTGATAATCAACACAAAGCATTAGTTAATCATCGCGAAGCGTTAGTTTATCAACGCGAAGCGTTAGTTAATCAACGCGAAGCGTAAGATAAACAACGCGAAGCGTTAGTTAATGAACGCGAAGCGTTAGTTAGTCAACGCGAAGCGTTAGTTAGTCAACGCGAAGCGTTGTAATTATCAACGCGAAGCGTTAGTTAATCAACGCGAAGCGTTAGTTAATCAACGCGAAGCGTTAGTAAATTAACGCGAAGCGTTAGATAAACAACGCGAAGCGTTAGTTAGTCAACGCGAAGCGTTAGTAAGTCAACGCGAAGCGTTAGTGAGTCAACGCGAAGCGTGAGTTAGTCAACGCGAATCGTTGGATAATCAACGCGAAGCGTTTGTTAATCAACACGAAGAGTTAGTTAATCAACGCGAAGCGTTAGTAAATCAACGTGAAGCGTTAGTTTATCAACGCGAAGCGTTAGTTAATCAACGCGAAGCGTTAGTTAATCAGCGCGAAGCGTTAGTTAATCAACGCGAAGCGTTAGTTTATCAACGCGAAGCCTTAGTCAATCAACGCGAAGCGTTAGTCAACGCGAAGCGTTAGTTAATCAACTCGAACCGTTGGATAATCAACGCGAAGCGTTAGTAAATCAACGTGAAGCGTTAGTTAGTCAACTTGAAGCGTTAGTTAATCAAAGCGAAGCGTTAGTTAATCAACGCGAAGCGTTAGTAAATCAACGCGAAGCGTTAGATAAACAACGCGAAGCGTTAGTTAGTCAACGCGAATCGTTGGATAATCAACGCGAAGCGTTTGTTAATCAACACGAAGCGTTAGTTAATCAACGCGAAGCGTTAGTTAATCAACGTGAAGCGTTAGTTTATCAACGCGAAGCGTTAGTTAATCAACGCGAAGCGTTAGTTAATCAGCGCGAAGCGTTAGTTAATCAACGCGAAGCGTTAGTTTATCAACGCGAAGCCTTAGTCAATCAACGCGAAGCGTTAGTCAACGCGAAGCCTTAGTGAATCAACGCGAACCGTTGGATAATCAACGCGAAGCGTTAGTTAATCAACGCGAAGCATTAGTTAATCAACGTGAAGCGCTAATTAATCTACGCGAAGCGTTTGTTAATCAACGCGAAGCGTTAGTAAATCAACGCGAAGGGTAAGATAAACAACGCGAAGCGTTAGTTAATCAACGCGAAGCGTTAGTTAGTCAACGCGAAGCGTTGGATAATCAACGCGAAGCGTTAGTGCATCAACGCGAAGCGTTAGTTAATCAACGTGAAGCGTTAGTTTATCAACGCGAAGGGTTAGTTAATCAACGCGAAGCGTTAGTTAGTCAACGCGAAGCGTTAGTTAATCAACGCGAAGCATTAGTTAATCAACGCGAAACGTTAGTAAATCAACGCGAAGCGTTAGTAAATCAACGCGAAGCGTTAGATAAACAACGCGATGCGTAAGTTAGTCAACGCGAAGCGTTAGTTAGTCAACGCGAAGCGTTGGATAATCAACGCGAAGCGTTAGTTAATCAACACGGAGCGTTAGTTAATCAACACGAAGCGTTAGTTAAATAACACGAAGCGTTAGTTAATCAACGCGAAGCGTTAGTTAATAAACGTGAAGCGTTAGTTTATCAACGCGAAGCGTTAGTTAATCAACGCGAAGCGTTAGTTTATCAGCGCGAAGCGTTAGTTAATCAACGCGAAGCGTTGGTTAATCAACGCGAAGCGTTTGTTTATCAACGCGAAGCCTTAGTCAATCAACGCGAAGCGTTAGTCAGCGCACAACGTTAGTTAATCAACGCGAACCGTTGGATAATCAACGCGAAGCACTAGTTAGTCAACGCGAAGCGTAGTTAATCAACGCGAAGCGTTAGTTAATCAACGCGAAGCCTTAGTAAATCAACGCGAAGCGTATGATAAACAACGCGAAGCGTTAGTTAATCAACGCGAAGCGTTAGTTAGTCAACGCGAAGCGTTGGATAATCAACGCGAAGCGTTAGTTAATCAACGCGAAGTGTTAGTTAATCAACGTGAAGCGTTAGTTAATCAACGCGAAGCGTTAGTTTATCAACCCGAAGCGTTGTATAAAGAACGCGAAGCGTTAGTTAATCAACGCGAAGCGTTAATTAGTCAACGCGAAGCGTTAGTTAATCAACGCGAAGCGTTTGTTTAACAACGCGATGCGTTAGTTAATCAACGCGAAGCGTTAGTTAATCAACGCCAAGCGATAGTTAATCATTGCGAAACGTTAGTTAATCAACGCGAAGCGTTAGTTAATCAACGCCAAGCGATTGTTAATCAATGCGAAACTTCAGTTTATCAACGCAAAGCGTTTGTAAACGCAAAGCGAAATGTAAGCTAAAGCAAACCGTAAATCATCCAACGCGAAGTGTAGCTTAATGAGAAGTGTAAGTCAAAAGGAAGCGTAAGGTCAACGCGAAGCGTTAGTAAACGCCAACTGTTAGCAAAGCTTTTACTAACGCGGAACGTTTTACTGCAGCGAACCATAAGTCAGCCAACGCGAGGCGTTGGTCAATAAGAAGCGTTAGTTATGCAAAGCGAAGCTTCATTGGTACGCGAAGCGTTATGCCAAGCGAATAATTAACCAACGCAAAGCGTTAACCAACGCGAAACGTAAGCTTAATGTTAACTTTAATGAAACGTAAGTCAGCGAAGCGTTGGTCAATGAGAAGCGTCAGTCAATAGGAAGCGTCAGATCAACGCAAAGCGTTTGTTAATCAACGCAAACCGTAAGTCAGCCAACGTGAAGCGTTGGTCGATGAGAACCGTTAGTCAATAGGAAGTGTTAGGTTACCGCGAAACTTTAGTAAACGCAATGCGTTTACTAATGCGAAACGTAAGCTAAAGCGAACCGTTAGTGAGCCAATAAGAACCGTTAATCAGTAAGAATTGTTCGGTCAAGGCTTTGCGTTTATCAACACGAAACGTAAGCTACAGCGAACCGTATTCAAAGCGAAGCGTCAATGAGAAGTGTAAGGTCCACACGAAGCGTTATATTATATATATATATATATATATATATATATATATATATATATATATATATATATATATATATATATATGTAAATATATGTATATATATATATATATATATATTTAAATATATATATATATATATATATATATATATATATATACATTATATATAGATAATTTTTGATAGGATCGATGGACCTTTGAATAAACTATTTGCAAAATTTTGTACAAAAAAACTTATATACACACCTGGTTGAAAAAACTGAAATAAACATAAAAACAATACTATTTGATGTATGTTATGTTTGTACATGTGAGGACAAATTTTGAGAAAACTATTGAGTTTATGAAAAATTTTTGCAAACAAAAGTTCTTTATTTTAAAGAGAAGAAAATTTTTTGTCAATAAAATTTTTGTTTACCTCTTACGGTTTCAAAGATATATTTTTTCCACCCTGGCGGGGGGAATTACTTTCCGATTTTGCCCATTAACGAATTTGACCTTAATTTTTTGGTCTAGAACGCATACAAAAATTTTCAGCTCGTTATCTCTTCTCGTTTTTGAGTTATCGACTTCACAGACAGACAGATGGCCGAATTAGGCCATTTTATGAATATCTTTGTAAAGCATTTTTGTCAAGGATTAATATTTTCAAGCATTACAAAGTCGTAACTAAACTTAATATACCTTGTATATTTACAAATATACTGGGTACAAAAATAGTATGTATGGTTGTTATGTATACCTACGGGTCCATGGAGACCATGCCTTCATTCGCCTATCAATTATATTTCTCATTGTTTTCAAATTTGAGGACAAATTTTGAGAAAACTATTGAGTTTATGAAAAAAGTTTTTCAAACAAAAGTTGTTTATTTTAAAGAGAAGATGTTTTTTTGTCAACAAATTTTTTTTCTATCTGTTACGGTTTCAAAGATGTGTAATTCCCCCCTCTTATGCACAAATTTGTGCACAAATTTGCTCTTTGTGCACAAATTATGAGAAAACTATTGAGTTTATGGAAAAACATTTCAAGCAAAAGTTGATTATTTTATAATGAAGAAGATTTTATGTCAATAAATTTTTTTTCTATCTCTTACGGTTTCAAAGGCGAACATTTCCACCCCTCCTAGTGGGGGGAAACACGTTCCGATTTTGCCCATTAACGAACTTTACCTTACTTTTTTGGTCTAGAACACACAGAAAAATTTTCAGCTCGTTATCTCTTTTCGTTCTTGAGTTATCGGGTTCACAGACGGACAGACGAATAAGGCCGAATTAGGCCATTTTATGAATACCTTTGTGAAGCATTTTTGTCAAGGATTAATATTTTCAAGCGTTACATAGACGGGACTAAATATAATATACCTTGTATATTTACATATACAGGATATAAAAATAGTATGTATAGTTGTTATGTATACCTACGGGTCCATGGAGACCATGCCTTCATTCGCCTGTCAATTGAATTTCTCATTTTTTTCAACTTTGAGGACAAATTTTGATAAAACTGTTGAGTTTATGAAAAAAGTTTTCAAACAAAAGTTGTTTATTTCAAAGAGAAGAAGATTTTTGGCTTACAAATTTTTTTTCTATCTCCTACGGTTTCAAAGATATAATTTTTCCCCCCTAGCGGGGGGAAACACGTTCCGATTTTGCCCAATAACGAACTTGACCTTACTTTTTTGGTCAAGAATACACAAAAAAATTTTCAGCTCGATATCTCTTTTCGTTTTTGAGTAATCGGCTTCACAGACGGACAGACGGACAGACGGACAGACGGACAGACGGACGGACGGACATGTGAAAAAGGCCGAATTAGGCCATTTTATGAATATCTTTGTGAAGCATTTTTGTCAAGGATTAATATTTTCAGGCGTTACAAAGTCGGGACTAAACTTAATATACCTTGTATATTTACAAATATACTGGGTATAATGATCGAAGATCTTTTTGATAAAAGGTAAAATAACAATGGGTGTGTTTGGCCGAACTAAGTCCTGAGTAAACTTAGTTATTAAGAATACTAAGCTAAGTTTTTGGCCGGGACACTTTTAAGATACAAAGCAACTTTTGTATTTACTTCAGTATTTATTTGGCCTTTACAAGAGTATTTGTTATCTGGCCTTCAAAAATTTTAATCGCGTTTTTCTCGAAATAACTTTTTTTCAAATGGCGAACAATATATCTCTGGATTGGCTTCTCCGATTTTGAAATACCACAGTGAGTTTTGTTTGTTGAAATGTCTCACGTGAGAATTTACTTCAATTTGCAATAAAAAAATATATATATAAATATATTTTAGCAAGAAAAAACTGTTTAAAAACGTAGATAAAATTTCGCATTTATGTTTTCGGTGTTCAAATTTTTTGTCTTTTATCGAGTTTTTATTAATTGAGGTAAATTCCCACGTACGAAGTCTGCTGTTTCAAGAATATCTTTGATTATTTTGTTTCAGACCAGCCAATCCTGAGATAGAGTGTCCGCCATGGAACAACGAATTTTTTTTCAGCTTAACTTCCACGACACATCAGAAGACTTCTTTCGTCTTAAATTTTGTTTTGTCAAATAAATACAAAATTATTTAAATAAACCGCCCTTGTAAACTAAATATGAAATTTATATATTATAAATTTTGATGTAGAATTAATAGCAGGAGAACATCATATTTAAGTGTGTACAAACAGCTTATGAGTTCCTAATACAAATTTCATAATTTTTGTTGCTGTTTGTTGTCTCGTTTTTTTTTTCAGCTGAAAGTTTCACCACAAATACAATAAATAATAAAACAAGTAATGTAACAACTAAATGAGTTAATTGTTTGAATACCCAGTATATATTAACATTTCTGCAAATTCGAATTGTTAAACAATTCGCTTTCTGTGGAACATTTAATCACAAATTATGAGAAAACAACTGTTGAATTTATGAAAACTTTTACAGCAAAAGTCGTTCTTTTTAAAAACTCTTACGGTTTCAAGGATGTATATTTTCGCCCTTGGGGTGGGGGTGGGGAGAGAACACGTTCCGACTTTGCTCATTACCAAACTTTACTTTACTTTTTTGCTCTAGAACACAAACACACACAAATTCAGCTCGTTATATCTTTTCGTTCTTGAGTTATCGTATCCACGGACAGACAGACGGACAAATATGCGAAAATGGCCAAATTAGGCCATTTTATGAACACCTATACCAAGCATTTATGCCAAGAATTAATATTTTCAAGCGTTACAAAGTCGGGAATAAACTTAATATTCCTTCTATATTTACATTAACTGGGTATAATTAAGTAAAGAAAGCAAAGTTAAGAAAATTATTCATTTTCTTCAATTTTATATCTCACTCTTGAAACTCAAAATATTTTCAAAACACGATTTATACTGGATGGAAATAGGTTCATGGCATGATATATATAACTCAATATATACTGAGTATTCAAACAATTAACTCAGTTAGTTGTTACATTACTTGTTTTATTTTAATTTTGGGGAAACTTTCAGCTGCGAAAAAACGCGATTCAACAAACAGCAATAAAAATTATGAAATTTGTATTAGGAACTCATAATCTGTTTGTACATTATTAAATATGATGTTCTCCTGCTATTAATTCAACATCAAAATTTATAATATATAAATTTCATATTTAGTTTACAAGGGCGGTTTTTTTAAATAATTTTGTATTTATTTGACAAAATAAAATTTAAGACAAATCAATTCTTATGTATGTGTCGTGGAAGTTAAGCTAAAAAAAAGTCGTTGTCCCATGGCGGACACTCTATCTCACTTAGTTCGGCCAAACACACCCATTGCTATTTTACCTTTTATCTAAAAGATCTTCGAACATTTTATTATTGTTTTTAGTAATTTTACCATTGTTAACCTATTAGTTCTTATATTTATTTAATTTAATTGGATTTTATCCGATCTTGGATCAATTTTATTGTGTTTTATTGTTAATATTTATTAAGTCTAGCCATAATTGTTGTTTTAATAAATTATTGTTTTAGAAATATCTTTTACAATATGGAAAGATATACCAAAAAACATAATAATAATAACAATAATAATAATAATAATAACAACAATAATGATGATAGCAATAACAATAATTACAACAACAGCAACAACTATATGTATTCCCACTTTATGTAAAATTTAATATTAAATATGTCTCTTAATATTAGAAAATCGAAAAATTTATATGGAGTAAAGTTGTAGAAAATCAAGTTTGCTGCAATTCATTACCTGATCATTTTTCTCAAACTCTAATGTGAACAGAGATAGTTAGAATTTTAACTTTCATTCTTTAATTGTAAATATTTCTGTAAATATTAGTATAACAGAAAAATGATAAGAAACAAAATTACAGTAAAACTTAGTACCTACAACTTAACTCCTAATAAATTTTTTATCTTTTCAAATATTAAGGGAGATAGTCAAGTTTTGTGTTTCCCGATCCCTCTAAACCCCCTTTCCCCTCGTCCGATTTTACCCAAAAATGAACTTGACCTTTAGAATACCAAAAGCACCTCAAATACCTAATTTCATTCCAATCGGAATAATATCCAGAGAACATAAATAATCAAAAAAGTTTTTTTTGTATATATAAACGAAACAAAAATATTGGATGCTTCTTTTTTTGAAAGTTGTTATTAGGACAGCAGAATATTACACCAAAGCTTCCTCTACACCAAAGACGATTGTGATGTGACAGCCAACTTTTTCATATTATTCTAATTTATTATTTATATTAAATTATAAATTAGAATAATATGAAAAAGTTGGCTGTCACATCACAATCGTCTTTGGTGTAGAGGAAGCACACTGGACTAGTTATCCAGAGGCCCGAGGTTCGATTCCTGGTTGACGAGTTAATTTTTTCATATAAGTATTTAATTTAATTAATAAATTCAATGACAATGAAATTTGTCGGAGTATACGCTATAGTCTTCTACAGTTTGTCATACGTATTCGAAAAGAATTTGGACAAACAACGTTATGTGGACACGAAAATATACACAAACAAACAAATATTAATAAACAAATCACTTCAGAAAGAAGTAAATACTATCTAATATAAACAATAAATTAGAATAATATGAAAAAGTTGGCTGTCACATCACAATCGTCTTTGGTGTAGAGGAAGCACACTGGACTAGTTATCCAGAGGCCCGAGGTTCGATTCCTGGTTGACGAGTTAATTTTTTCATATAAGTATTTAATTTAATTAATAAATTCAATGACAATGAAATTTGTCGGAGTATACGCTATAGTCTTCTACAGTTTGTCATACGTATTCGAAAAGAATTTGGACAAACAACGTTATGTGGACACGAAAGTATACACAAACAAACAAATATTAATTACATATTATGGTGACTTGAAATGGCGTCTTTATACAGTCTTTCACGCGGAACAGAGATGCATCTATACAATTTTAAATATATTTAGTATAAGATGTATTTTAATTTAATATATATTTTTATTTCTTGTAAATAATAAAACAGAGTAAGCCTTTAAAAAATATATGTAAACCTAGCATTCTATCTAACTCTAAATAAAAAATTTAACAATTATGATATTATTTGTATACTATATTTAATACAGATATCAACAAGATTGTGGGATAGATTTTCGATTCAGATCAGTTCAAAATTATTGAACAGGACTATACGTAAATTGTATCAAGATATTTATATCCAACTATCTTTATAGCGTGTATAAAACGAATCATTCATACATTCTGTTGCACTAACAAGCAATGAATTAAATGAACTTAACTAATGAATTACATTAAAAATGTTAAATAAAGTTGTTTGATCATATTCTAAATAGCTTCTACGGACTTCTACTTGGGCACCATTTTCAAAAGACATTTTCTCATTTTTATTTTAAGATGCAAAACCCTCATGACGCAAAACACAAAATTTATTGAACAATTTTAAAAATTGTATTGAAATTGAAGTTTATAAAGTTTTGACAATAATGAGGAATTGAAAGTTGATGAACATTAAGCAAACTGATCGATTACCCCCAATTCATTTTATTTATTTGATTTGTTATATTTTCTGTTTAAATGTAATGTTTTTTTTTTTTTTGTGATTATCCCTTTGGTATATTATACAAAAGGGATATAAGGAATTTTAGAATTAGAATTTTAGAATTAATTAGTCAACATTTTTTTTATTTATATAAGCTGAATAAAACATTAATATTTGTGATATTTAAAAAACTTATATTTAAAGTGTATTCTTTTAAAATAGCAACTGAAACTACAAAAACAAATATTAATATTTTATACAGCTTGTAAAAAAAAATTAAAAAATTTGGACTAATTAATTCTAAAAATTCATAAATGTTTCATTAATATTGGTGGATTCCCGTTTAATATAAATTTGAAGTATATCCCCGCTTCGATGTGATCCGTCCAACTGGTACAAACTTCTGCCGAAGAATACAGTTGTTTGTTCTGGTAATGGCACTAAATACCAAAGTCGAACAGCTACTGACATCTAGTGGTCAGCATACGCACTACAAATTTTAAGTGATACAAAAATCGTACTTATACGCTTCTATGTATATTGTATTCTTTGATATAGATGGCCGTCTCTATCTATAAATAGAGACACACAATAATAGTTTACGTTTACGACACGATGTCACTGTTTCACAAAATTGGTTCTTGTCTTTGTTAATAATTGGTGGGATTCTCTGCTTTTACATTATTGGCTATAATAACAATAATATTATTATTCAAACTTGTCTTAGCCAACAAATAAAAAAGTAAAATATTAAATTCGCAGGTAATATTAAAACGTATAATAGGAAATATGCATGAAAATTTTTTTTCACTTGAATTGAAGCATGTTTACTTGCCAAATATCAAGGTTAAATTCCTTTTTAAATAACTTTAAAAATAAGCGAGATATGAATGATTGAAATTCCCGATTAGACAAAGAGGGTGATAGCCCTCTTGATATGTTATGTGACGTCATATTACACTTTCACCATTTAAAATACACGTAAAACTCCGTTTTTAATATTTTTGCAAGAAAGAGACAGATAATAATCTTGAAAAGCTGATAGCTTCCTTGATATTTGTCGGATTTTAATTTCGTTTTTAAATATTATTACAGTATTAACAGGTTTTTCATATTCTGAAAATAAATGTGAAAAAAAATTTTCATGCATATTCCCTATTGTACTACTACTATTAATATTATCGGATGTGGAAACAACTTTAATGATAACGAAATTATAATCAATACAATTAATAAGTTAATTGTATAGAATTAAGTCATTAATTACATTTTTTGCCATTAAATTGAATGCAATTTTGTTATCAATAAACTTATTTCTACATCCAATGATGTGAACAAAGTAAAGTACTTTCTGCATTTATATTGTTTAAAAAATACTTGCATATGTAACATTTTGCTTTGTTTTAATTATTTTAAAGACAAGTTTGAATAATAATATTATGATTGTTAATACAATATGATTGTCAATACATGTCGTTATTGCAATAAAAAATTCCAAAAAATATTAATATTCAATAAACAGAAATGGAAAAAATTAACTTAAACAAGTAATGTAACAACTAACTGAGTTAATTGTTTGAATACCCAGTATATACTGAGTTGTATATACTTAGTATTGTTAATATTTCTGCCTATCCAATGTTTATAAATTATGAATTATCAAAAAATCAGCACTGTTGCTGGTTTCGTTCAGAAGATATTTCGGGGTCAAATTATCTATGATATTTCCTGTAGTAATAGCACTGTAAGTGAGAATGCCAAATGTCCCTTAAACTCGGCCTTGCGCTCTACCGTGCTCTAGATTTGTAAATGTTTGTTTTGTATTAATAATTAATATTGAAACAGTAAAAATGTTCATGCATTTAAAAAATTTGATATTAATGTTCTTGTGATTTTTATATATTTAAATATTGAGTTATATAATTGAGTTATACAACGCGACCGTCTGTTAACGCAAAGCGTTGGTCATCGCGAGCCTTTAGGCGACGCGAAAAGGTAGTCAACGCGAAGATTTAGAAAATTAACGGAAAGCGTTGGTAAACGTAAAGCGTTGGTAAACGGAATAGTTGGTCAATGAGAAGCGTAAGTTATCCAAAGCGGAGCGTCAAAGATTCGCGAAGCGTGATTTCACGCGAATCGTTAACCAACGAGAAACGTAAGCTTAATTGAACCATAAGTAAGCCAACGCGAAGCGTTGGTTAAAGAGAAGCGTTAGTTAGTCAAAGCGAAGCGCCGGAGAGTTGCTTTGGTGATTCGCGAAGCGTGATTTTACGCAAATCGTAAAATTATCGTTGGTAAACGATAAGCGTTAACCCACGCGAAACGTAAGCTTAAGTAAACCGTAAGTCATCCAAGCGTTGGTCAGCGAAGCGTTGGTCATGAGAAGCGTTAGTCAATAGAAAGCGTAAGGTAAACGCGAAGCGTTAGTTAATCAACGCGAAGCGTTTGTTAATCAACACAAAGCATTAGTTAATCATCACGAAGCGTTAGTTTATCAACGCGAAGCGTTAGTTAATCAACGCGAAGCGTAAGATAAACAACGCGAAGCGTTAGTTAATAAGCGCGAAGCGTTAGTTAGTCAACGCGAAGCGTTGGATTATCAACGCGAAGCGTTAGTTAATCAACGCGAAGCGTTATTAAATCAACGTGAAGCGTTAGTTAATCAACGCGAAGGGTTAGTTAATCAACGCGAAGCGTTAGTTAATCAACGCGAAGCGTTAGTTAATCAACGCGAAGCGTTAGTAAATCAACGCGAAGCGTTATATAAACAACGCGAAGCGTTAGTTAGTCAGCGCGAATCGTTGGTTAATCAACGCGAAGCGTTTGTTAATCAACTCGAAGCTTTAGTTAATCAACACGAAGCGTTAGTTAATCAACGCGAAGCATTAGTAAATCAACGTGAAGCGTTAGTTAGTCAACTTGAAGCGTTAGTTAATCAACGCGAAGCGTTAGTTAATCAACGCGAAGCGTTAGTAAATCAACGCGAAGCGTTAGATAAACAACGCGAAGCGTTAGTTAGTCAACGCGAAGCGTTATAAGTCAACGCGAAGCGTGAGTTAGTCAACGCGAATCGTTGGATAATCAACGCGAAGCGTTTGTTAATCAACACGAAGAGTTAGTTAACTAACGCGAAGCGTTAGTTAATCAACGTGAAGCGTTAGTTTATCAACGCGAAGCGTTAGTTAATCAACGCGAAGCGTTAGTTAATCAGCGCGAAGCGTTAGTTAATCAACGCGAAGCGTTAGTTTATCAACGCGAAGCCTTAGTCAATCAACGCGAAGCGTTAGTCAACGCGAAGCGTTAGTTAATCAACGCGAACCGTTGGATAATCAACGCGAAGCGTTAGTTAATCAACGCGAAGCATTAGTTAATCAACGTGAAGCGCTAGTTAATCAACGCGAAGCGTTAGTTAATCAACGCGAAGCGTTAGTAAATCAACGCGAAGGGTAAGATAAACAACGCGAAGCGTTAGTTAATCAACGCGAAGCAAAGCGTTGGTCATCGCGAGCCTTTAGGCGACGCGAAAAGGTAGTCAACGCGAAGATTTAGAAAATTAACGGAAAGCGTTGGTAAACGTAAAGCGTTGGTAAACGGAAGAGTTGGTCAATGAGAAGCGTTAGTTATCCAAAGCGGAGCGTCAAAGATTCGCGAAGCGTGATTTCACGCGAATCGTTAACCAACGAGAAACGTAAGCTTAATTGAACCGTAAGTAAGCCAACGCGAAGCGTTGGTTAAAGAGACGCGTTAGTTAGTCAAAGCGAAGCGCCGGAGAGTCGCTTTGGTGATTCGCGAAGCGTGATTTTACGCAAATCGTAAAATTATCGTTGGTAAACGATAAGCGTTAACCCACGCGAAACGTAAGCTTAAGTAAACCGTAAGTCATCCAAGCGTTGGTCAGCGAAGCGTTGGTCATGAGAAGCGTTAGTCAATAGAAAGCGTAAGGTAAACGCGAAGCGTTAGTTAATCAACGCGAAGCGTTTGTTAATCAACACAAAGCATTAGTTAATCATCGCGAAGCGTTAGTTTATCAACGCGAAGCGTTAGTTAATCAACGCGAAGCGTAAGATAAACAACGCGAAGCGTTAGTTAATGAACGCGAAGCGTTAGTTAGTCAACGCGAAGCGTTGGATTATCAACGCGAAGCGATAGTTAATCAACGCGAAGCGTTAGTTAACCAACGCGAAGCGTTAGTTAATCAACGCGAAGCGTTAGTAAATCAACGCGAAGCGTAAGATAAACAACGCGAAGCGTTAGTTAGTCAACGCGAAGCGTTAGTTAGTCAACGCGAAGCGTTAGTTAGTCAACGCGAAGCGTTAGTTAGTCAACGCGAATCGCTGGATAATCAACGCGAAGCGTTTGTTAATCAACACGAAGAGTTAGTTAATCAACGCGAAGCGTTAGTTAATCAACGTGAAGCGTTAGTTAGTCAACTTGAAGCGTTAGTTAATCAACGTGAAGGGTTAGTTAATCAACGCGAAGCGTTAGTTAATCAACGCGAAGCGTTAGTTAATCAACGCGAAGCGTTAGTAAATCAACGCGAAGCGTTAGATAAACAACGCGAAGCGTTAGTTAGTCAACGCAAAGCGTTAGTAAGTCAACGCGAAGCGTTAGTTAGTCAACGCGAAGCGTTAGTTAGTCAACGCGAATCGTTGGATAATCAACGCGAAGCGTTTGTTAATCAACACGAAGAGTTAGTTAACTAACGCGAAGCGTTAGTTAATCAACGAGAAGCGTTAGTTTATCAACGCGAAGCGTTAGTTAATCAACGCGAAGCGTTAGTTAATCAGCGCGAAGCGTTAGACAATCAACGCGAAGCGTTAGTTTATCAACGCGAAGCCTAAGTCAATCAACGCGAAGCGTTAGTCAACGCGAAGCGTTAGTTAATCAACGCGAACCGTTGGATAATCAACGCGAAGCGTTAGTTAATCAACGCGAAACATTAGTTAATCAACGTGAAGCGCTAGTTAATCAACGCGAAGCGTTAGTTAATCAACGCGAAGCGTTAGTAAATCAACGCGAAGGGTAAGATAAACAACGCGAAGCGTTAGTTAATCAACGCGAAGCAAAGCGTTGGTCATCGCGAGCCTTTAGGCGACGCGAAAAGGTAGTCAACGTGAAGATTTAGAAAATTAATGGAAAGCGTTGGTAAACGTAAAGCGTTGGTAAACGGAAGAGTTGGTCAATGAGAAGCGTTAGTTATCCAAAGCGGAGCGTCAAAGATTCGCGAAGCGTGATTTCACGCAAATCGTTAACCAACGAGAAACGTAAGCTTAATTGAACCATAAGTAAGCCAACGCGAAGCGTTGGTTAAAGAGACGCGTTAGTTAGTCAAAGCGAAGCGCCGGAGAGTCGCTTTGGTGATTCGCAAAGCGTGATTTTACGCAAATCGTAAAATTATCGTTGGTAAACGATAAGCGTTAACCCACGCGAAACGTAAGCTTAAGTAAACCGTTAGTCATCCAAGCGTTGGTCAGCGAAGCGTTGGTCATGAGAAGCGTTAGTCAATAGAAAGCGTAAGGTAAACGCAAAGCGTTAGTTAATCAACGCGAAGCGTTTGTTAATCAACACAAAGCATTAGTTAATCATCGCGAAGCGTTAGTTTATCAACGCGAAGCGTTAGTTAATCAACGCGAAGCGTTAGTTAGTCAACGCGAAGCGTTGGATTATCAACGCGAAGCGTTAGTTAATCAACGCGAAGCGTTAGTAAATCAACGCGAAGCGTTAGATAAACAACGCGAAGCGTTAGTTAGTCAACGCGAAGCGTTAGTAAGTCAACGCGAAGCGTTAGTTAGTCAACGCGAATCGTTGGATAATCAACGCGAAGCGTTTGTTAATCAACACGAAGAGTTAGTTAATCAACGCGAAGCGTTAGTTAATCAACGTGAAGCGTTAGTTTATCAACGCGAAGCGTTAGTTAATCAACGCGAAGCGTTAGTTAATCAGCGCGAAGCGTTAGTTAATCAACGCGAAGCGTTAGTTTATCAACGCGAAGCCTTAGTCAATCAACGCGAAGCGTTAGTTAATCAACTCGAACCATTGGATAATCAACGCGAAGCGTTAGTAAATCAACGTGAAGCGTTAGTTAGTCAACTTGAAGCGTTAGTTAATCAAAGCGAAGCGTTAGTTAATCAACGCGAAGCGTTAGTAAATCAACGCGAAGCGTTAGATAAACAACGCGAAGCTTTAGTTAGTCAACGCGAAGCGTTAGTTAGTCAACGCGAATCGTTGGATAATCAACGCGAAGCGTTTGTTAATCAACACGAAGCGTTAGTTAATCAACGCGAAGCGTTAGTTAATCAACGTGAAGCGTTAGTTTATCAACGCGAAGCGTTAGTTAATCAACGCGAAGCGTTAGTTTATCAACGCGAAGCCTTAGTCAATCAACGCGAAGCGTTAGTCAACGCGAAGCCTTGGTTAATCAACGCGAACCGTTGGATAATCAACGCGAAGCGTTAGTTAATCATCGCGAAGCATTAGTAAATCAACGCGAAGGGTAAGATAAACAACGCGAAGCGTTAGTTAATCAACGCGAAGCGTTAGTTAGTCAACGCGAAGCGTTGGATAATCAACGCGAAGCGTTAGTGCATCAACGCGAAGCGTTAGTTAATCAACGTGAAGCGTTAGTTAATCAACGCGAAGGGTTAGTTAATCAACGCGAAGCGTTAGTTAGTCAACGCGAAGCGTTAGTTAATCAACGCAAAGCGTCAGTTAATCAACGCGAAGCGTTAGTAAATCAACGCGAAGCGTTAGTAAATCAACGCGAAGCGTTAGATAAACAACGCGAAGCGTAAGTTAGTCAACGCGAAGCATAAGTTAGTCAACGCGAAGCGTTGGATAATCAACGCGAAGCGTTAGTTAATCAACACGAAGCGTTAGTTAATCAACACGAAGCGTTAGTTAAATAACACGAAGCGTTAGTTAATCAACGCGAAGCGTTAGTTAATAAACGTGAAGCGTTAGTTTATCAACGCGAAGCGTTAGTTAATCAACGCGAAGCGTTAGTTTATCAGCGCGAAGCGTTAGTTAATCAACGCGAAGCGTTGGTTAATCAACGCGAAGCGTTTTTTTATCAACGCGAAGCCTTAGTCAATCAACGCGAAGCGTTAGTCAGCGCACAACGTTAGTTAATCAACGCGAACCGTTGGATAATCAACGCGAAGCACTAGTTAGTCAACGTGAAGCGTAGTTAATCAACGCGAAGCGTTAGTTAATCAACGCGAACGTTAGTAAATCAACGCGAAGCGTATGATAAACAACGCGAAGCGTTAGTTAATCAACGCGAAGCGTTAGTTAGTCAACGCGAAGCGTTGGATAATCAACGCGAAGCGTTAGTTAATCAACGCGAAGTGTTAGTTAATCAACGTGAAGCGTTAGTTAATCAACGCGAAGCGTTAGTTAATCAACGCGAAGCGTTGTATAAAGAACGCGAAGCGTTAGTTAATCAACGCGAAGCGTTAATTAGTCAACGCGAAGCGTTAGTTAATCAACGCGAAGCGTTAGTTAATCAACGCCAAGCGATAGTTAATCATTGCGAAACGTTAGTTAATCAACGCGAAGCGTTAGTTAATCAACGCCAAGCGATTGTTAATCAATGCGAAACTTCAGTTTATCAACGCAAAGCGTTTGTAAACGCAAAGCGAAATGTAAGCTAAAGCAAACCGTAAATCACCCAACGCGAAGTGTAGCTTAATGAGAAGTGTAAGTCAAAAGGAAGCGTAAGGTCAACGCGAAGCGTTAGTAAACGCCAACTGTTAGCAAAGCTTTTACTAACGCGGAACGTTAGCTGCAGCGAACCATAAGTCAGCCAACGCGAGGCGTTGGTCAATAAGAAGCGTTAGTTATGCAAAGCGAAGCTTCATTGGTACGCGAAGCGTTATGCCAAGCGAATAATTAACCAACGCAAAGCGTTAACCAACGCGAAACGTAAGCTTAATGTTAACTTTAATGAAACGTAAGTCAGCGAAGCGTTGGTCAATGAGAAGCGTCAGTCAATAGGAAGCGTCAGATCAACGCAAAGCGTTTGTTAATCAACGCAAACCGTAAGTCAGCCAACGTGAAGCGTTGGTCGATGAGAACCGTTAGTCAATAGGAAGTGTTAGGTTACCGCGAAACTTTAGTAAACGCAATGCGTTTACTAATGCGAAACGTAAGCTAAAGCGAACCGTTAGTGAGCCAATAAGAACCGTTAATTAGTAAGAATTGTTCGGTCAAGGCTTTGCGTTTATCAACACGAAACGTAAGCTACAGCGAACCGTATTCAAAGCGAAGCGTCAATGAGAAGTGTAAGGTCCACACGAAGCGTTATATTATATATATATATATATATATATATATATATATATATATATATATATATATATATATATATATATATATATATATATATATATATGTAAATATATGTATATATATATATATATTTAAATATATTGATATATATATATATATATATATATATTTAAATATATATATATATATATATATATATATATATACATTATATATAGATAATTTTTGATAGGATCGATGGGCCTTTGAATAAACTATTTGCAAAATTTTGTACAAAAAAACTTATATACACACCTGGTTGAAAAAACTGAAATAAACATAAAAACAATACTATTTGATGTATGTTATGTTTGTACATGTGAGGACAAATTTTGAGAAAACTATTGAGTTTATGAAAAATTTTTGCAAACAAAAGTTCTTTATTTTAAAGAGAAGAAAATTTTTTGTCAATAAAATTTTTGTTTACCTCTTACGGTTTCAAAGATATATTTTTTCCACCCTGGCGGGGGGAATTACTTTCCGATTTTGCCCATTAACGAATTTGACCTTAATTTTTTGGTCTAGAACGCATACAAAAATTTTCAGCTCGTTATCTCTTCTCGTTTTTGAGTTATCGACTTCACAGACAGACAGATGGCCGAATTAGGCCATTTTATGAATATCTTTGTAAAGCATTTTTGTCAAGGATTAATATTTTCAAGCATTACAAAGTCGTAACTAAACTTAATATACCTTGTATATTTACAAATATACTGGGTACAAAAATAGTATGTATGGTTGTTATGTATACCTACGGGTCCATGGAGACCATGCCTTCATTCGCCTATCAATTATATTTCTCATTGTTTTCAAATTTGAGGACAAATTTTGAGAAAACTATTGAGTTTATGAAAAAGTTTTTCAAACAAAAGTTGTTTATTTTAAAGAGAAGATGTTTTTTTGTCAACAAATTTTTTTTCTATCTGTTACGGTTTCAAAGATGTGTAATTCCCCCCTCTTATGCACAAATTTGTGCACAAATTTGCTCTTTGTGCACAAATTATGAGAAAACTATTGAGTTTATGGAAAAACATTTCAAGCAAAAGTTGATTATTTTATAATGAAGAAGATTTTATGTCAATAAATTTTTTTTCTATCTCTTACGGTTTCAAAGGCGAACATTTCCACCCCTCCTAGTGGGGGGAAACACGTTCCGATTTTGCCCATTAACGAACTTTACCTTACTTTTTTGGTCTAGAACACACAGAAAAATTTTCAGCTCGTTATCTCTTTTCGTTCTTGAGTTATCGGGTTCACAGACGGACAGACGAATAAGGCCGAATTAGGCCATTTTATGAATACCTTTGTGAAGCATTTTTGTCAAGGATTAATATTTTCAAGCGTTACATAGACGGGACTAAATATAATATACCTTGTATATTTACATATACAGGATATAAAAATAGTATGTATAGTTGTTATGTATACCTACGGGTCCATGGAGACCATGCCTTCATTCGCCTGTCAATTGAATTTCTCATTTTTTTCAACTTTGAGGACAAATTTTGATAAAACTGTTGAGTTTATGGAAAAAGTTTTCAAACAAAAGTTGTTTATTTCAAAGAGAAGAAGATTTTTGGCTTACAAATTTTTTTTCTATCTCCTACGGTTTCAAAGATATAATTTTTCCCCCCTAGTGGGGGGAAACACGTTCCGATTTTGCCCATTAACGAACTTGACCTTACTTTTTTGGTCAAGAATACACACAAAAATTTTCAACTCGATATCTCTTTTCGTTTTTGAGTTATCGGCTTCACAGACGGACAGACGGACGGACGGACATGTGAAAAAGGCCGAATTAGGCCATTTTATGAATATCTTTGTGAAGCATTTTTGTCAAGGATTAATATTTTCAGGCGTTACAAAGTCGGGACTAAACTTAATATACCTTGTATATTTACAAATATACTGGGTATAAAAATTAACTTGTCAAGTATTCTTTATTATTTTCGCCTAATGCCCTAATACATCAATAGCGGTAGATAAATCCTAATATATGAGTACAATGCTATATAATCATTACTAACAATGACTTTTTATATAAATTTCTGATATGACAGCTATTGAAAAAGAACATTTTTTACAACATTATCTTTTTCTCAGACTATCGGAATTTTTTGTTTGGTAAATATCTCAGTTTTATATACATATTATAATTTTTTTTTGTTACAAAATAAATTCAAATTTTTAAATTTGTTTACTAACATTCTTGACTACGAATGTTGTCTTTTTAGCGAATATCCTGAAAGGAAATAGAGCTATTGGTCCCGTACCGAAGTCAAAATTTCGCAAAAATTTCTTCAAATGTCCATCGATCCTACCTAGTAGATTTCAAAAATCACCATCTGTAAAATTTATATATATATATATATATATATATATATATATATATATATATATAAATATATAAATATATATATATATATATATATATATATATATATATATAAATATATATATATCTGTTACCTGTGATAGTGGAATTGAACAAACAATATCAATATTTCGTTGTCTTAGAAACATGACATAATTTGGTCCACTCCTTGTTGAAGAAGGAGTGGACCCAGAATTATTAATTCTGAAAGACCAAAATGCCAAGAACATGGAAACGATACAAAAGGCCATGAAAGACGATTTACATGCAAGTCAAAATGCCGTGAAAGACGATTTATAAGCAAGTCAAAATGCCATGAAAGGCAATTTACAAAATGCCAGGAAAGAAGAATTACAAGCAAGTCAAAACGTCATGAAAGAAGAGTTTCACACAGTTCAAAATTCCATCGATGTTGCTTTACAATCTATAGAAGTCTTCGATGATAGATTCAAACAGATTGAAAACCTGAATCCTAGAGCTAGAAGCTAGACTCGTAGCAACGCCAAGCAGTGAAATAGTGGAAACTCGTGAGAGAGAAGTGGTAGTTAATAACAGTGCTTCAAGGTGTGAACACGGAAGGAAACAACACACAAAACCACCACCCTCTGATGGAAAAACATCATGGACTAACTACTCTGTACAGTTTGAAGCTGCTGCCGCTAGCAACGAGTGGTCAGATTATCGGAAGGCAGTGGAACTTACTGTGCCCCTGAGAGGAGACGCTACAGATGTGTTGCAAACATTGTCACCGACGGAACGAAACGATTACAAACTGTTGAGCGGTCGTCTGGAACTCCGGTTTGGAGATTTCCACTTGGAACACGTTTATCATTCCCAACTAAAGAATCGTATCCAAAACCCAAAGGGAACGTTGTAAGAATTTGAAAGTGATTATTCCTGAAATTAAGAGCTAGTCTGTAAGGGCATAACAATTGAAAGAACGTTGTCACGAATACGGAGGACTGTGCCCGTGAGAGTGATGAATCTCAACCATCACTCTGTGGCTCTTAAAGAAAGAAATCGTTTTAGGCGAATGTGAGCCAATTTCATCGATAGTAAAGCTGACCAATGTGTTCCTGATTATGTCAGCAATGGATGAAGGGGCAGGACTGATATTGTGAAGCATCAAATGGACACTGGCGACACACGACATATCCGACAAGCAGCACGACGATTACCATTAGCAAAGAGAGAAGAAGCCGACAAAATTATCAATGAAATGCAGAAAGAGTGCATTATAAAACCATCTAGCAGTCCGTGGTCTTCTGCAGTAGTGCTGGTCAAGAAAAAGGACGGTTCAACAAGATTCTGCGTCGATTATCGTCAATTAAATAATATCACTAAAAAGGACACCTACCCTCTGTCCAGGATTGACGATACCCTAGACACTCTTCCTGGATCACAGTATTTTTCAACATTGGATCTAAGGAATGGTTATTGGCAGGTCGACATGGCACCTACGGATCGAGAGAAAACCGCATTCACAGTTGGTTCTGGATTTTGGCAATTTACAGCCATACCATTCAGACTCTGCAATGCGCCAGCGTCGTTTGAACGACTAATGGAGACCGTGCTGGCAGGACTATCCTGGAAAACATTATTATATCATTAATTTCCATTTTTCTAGTAAATAATTTTCAACAATTTCTTTGACTTGAACATAGTCAGAAAATTCGTCCGATGGAAAAGCATTATAATAAGACTGTTCAAATAATGATAAACCAACAATTTCAAATTATCATATCTTCATTGTAGAGCATTTTGGAGCAGTATATAGCTGTTCGGGAGCAGTTTCATAGCAGTACAGAGCAGTTCCAGAGTGGTCCGGAGCACTTCGGAGTAGTTTCAGGGCACTTGGCAGCTTCTTCTATATTCAGTTTAATATCTATATAAGCCAGTTATTTCAATTTTTTACTCACTTGCATTAATAGTTTCAGTTTATAAGCACATTAATATGTTTGAATGTTCATATTGCCGAAGAATTTTCTCACGTAGTTACAACATGCATCGACATGTAGATCGCTGTCATGGACGCTTAACACCAGAAGTAAATGATTACCAACCAAAAAAGATATGGAACCGGCATTCCTTTGAAATAAATGGAAATGATTACGCATATAAAACTAACGAACATAACAACAGGATACCAGGGGTCCAGTCAACGGACATGTTATCACATAGTTCATCCACTCTAAATGGATATCTACTTACAAACAGAGAACATAGTTATCATGAAAATTAATTTCAACCTCCATGTAACCCCGGCTCATCGAAAAAGGAACGAAACTTTATCTTTTGGCATAATCCTAGCAAGTTAGCCAATCGATTACGAGAATTGAGTGCCTCAAATATAGGTTTGGAAGCAATAAAAATATGTCAACAACTCCTTAAAACTGGGTTTATTGATGCAATCGAAACTATTCAATAATAGATCAAACAAGAACCAAAACTCCATTAATTGTGAAGCGGACATCGAAATAATAATGTAATATTATAATATTAACTTCTCTTTAAATTTAATATCAGATCCATATTTTTTGTAAATATCTATAATGTTATTAAAAAAACAACACAGACGTTCCATTAAACATACTGTATACTCTCAATCAAACCGTTTTTCTAATGTATAAATACCTATGTTTAATTCTTAATAACAATAATATGTCAAAAAAAAAATTAGTTGATAAGTAAGTGTAATGTTCATTTATGATACTAGTACTAAATACATATTTTCTGTCTCCTATTTTGTTGGATTTTATGTAGTAATTGGTGATTAATTGGCATTAATCATAAATTACTTTTAATTTTTTAAAGGTCTAATCATTTATTTTAAAAAATACTTACCTTCGAATTTATCTGTATAACAACGAAAAAATCATATTTCACAACAAATTGCTTATTAATCCATTTTATAGAATGCACTTGAGAATTTGCTTGGTCATCAATTTTATAAAATGCACGTGGCTTTGGATTGTACAGCGGATGTTGTGAATTCTTTTGTTTTAAAAAATGCTTACTATTGATATAAATGAATAATATTTCCTAGCATTTGTCGCATTTTTATAACAACAACAAAAAACCATATTTAACGACAAACTGTATTGGAATTTTGATTAATAGACAATTTTTATATAATAAGATATATCATTACAATAAACGCAAATTTACCGAATCAGCAAAATTCCTTACAATGCAATAAAAAAAATTTTAATTTGATTCCATAAAAAATGAATTTTGATTAATAGACAATTTTTATGTAATATGATATATCATTACAATAAACGCAAATTTACCGAATCAGCAAAATTCAGTTCAAGTTAATTTCAACAAAACTAACTGCAGAAATAACTAGTTCAGACATGTTCAAGGTTATCACGTGCGTCACAACAAAAAACCTGCAATGGTTAACAATTAACTCCTCCCAATTAAATATCGCGCCAATACGATCGCAGCGGCCCCACCAATACCATCCTCCAAACTTAGCCGAGATCAGAACCTTTCAGAGCACACGTCCCTGCCCCTCCACTCGCTTAGCAAAGAGCCGAACCACAACCACCGATAGCAGCACCACCAATGCGTCTGGTGGACAAATTTGGAAGTTGTGCACCAGAAGAGACCTGACTATACTCTCACTTCCTGCAATACCCCGATGATGTCATCTGAGATAAGATGATACACCACCAATCTCTTATCAAAGTTCCGAACCACCGGTCGCAGCGCCACCAATTTCTTAGCAAAGTGCTGAACCACCAATCGCAGCGTGACCAGTTTCTTAGCAAAGTTCTGAACCATCAACTCTGACGTCATCTGAACATGCGATCTCAGCTCCACTTGGCACTCTGGTGGACAAAATTGGCTCTATTGTGCCAGAAGTGACTTGACTATACTGCTCATACGAACTTAGTCGTCCTAGACGATATGCTGGCACGTTATGTCACATTTAAAACAACATATTATCTGTTTCTTTTTGGCACATGCATACTTCAATACTCCAAATTCTAATACTGAGTATTGGACAAAAGATATTCACTGGATGTCATCAACTAATTAATAAGTACATTGTCCTCAATGGCACAGGAAATACTGGCAACTCTCCCGGTCAGCTATCGCAGAGAGATCGTTTTATACTATTCGCAAAGTACAATCTTAGTTGCATGCCTCAGTGGCAGACGAAATATTATCCGGGCTAGCTCTCCTAAATATACACAAAGATGTGAACCTGGATATCGATTAAATTATCAACGATTTCGCGAAAAATAAACGTAAGCTTGAATTTGAAATTTAAGTAAGCACCTAAATAAAATTATTTAATGTAAAATGTATACTAGCGTTTAATTTAATTTGATATCCTTTGAAGTTGTAAAAATTTCATCAAAATCGGTTCAGTAGTTTAGAGTCTAAATGTGATGCTGTGATGTGCAGACAAACACACATTTACTTTTGTAATTTTCGTGAGCGAACAAACTAACAGGTTTATAAATTAACTAGTGTTCGCCCCACAGCTTTGCCCCGACGTGGGACTATACATTGTACCAAATCTTGGTCTCAGTTTCTACAATCAAGTTTGCTACAATTCATCACCTCATCACTTTTGCTCTAATGTGTACCGAGATATTGAGGAATTTAATTTTCAATCTTAAATCATCAATATTTCTGTAAATATTGGTGTAACAGAAAAAATGATTAGAAACAAAATTATAGTAAAACTTAGTACCTACAAGTTTACTTCTAATAAATTTTTCGAATATTAAGGGAGATATGTCAAACTTGGTGTTT
Organism: Nineta flava; assembly: GCA_963920215.1. Taxonomy (NCBI): domain Eukaryota; kingdom Metazoa; phylum Arthropoda; class Insecta; order Neuroptera; family Chrysopidae; genus Nineta; species Nineta flava. The sequence continues at coordinate 4,009,408 of OY986041.1, forward strand.
CCCCCTCCCTCTAAACCCACCTTTTCCCTTGTTCGATTTTATCTATTAACGAACTTGACCTTTTGAATACTAAAAGCGCCTCAATTACCAAATTTCATTCCAATCAGATCAAAATTGTGACTGCTAGAGTAATTACAGACATATATATATATATATATATATATATATATATATGTCTAATAAAAAAATGTCTCAGGACTTTTCGTTCCAAAATCGTACCTTCTACCTACCCTCGTATGGAACTCGACATATATATATACATTTTTTTATTAGACACGCCGTTAATTAATTAAGTAAGGAAACTAGGTTGAAACCAGAGTTGCAAAAAGTGCATTTTTTTTATAATTCATTTTTTATTTAATTATCAATTTTTGGCAAATTCTCACCCCATAAGATTTTCTAAAAATTGATAATTCCCAAAATTTAATTATAGCATTATTAAAAAAATTAATCAATAAAATAATTTTATTAATGCACTTTTAAGAAAACTTTATAGTTTAACGAATTTAATTTGCGCATTTTTTTTTTAAATTTATTATTAAAACAATTTATTTATTACATTTTTCAAAAAATAAAACAATTTAATTAATTCACTTTTCAAGGAATTAATAATTTGAAAAATTTAAGCAATACATTTTTCCAAAAATTGATAATTAAATCAAAAATGAATTATCAAAAACATGCACTTTTTGCAGGTCTGGTTTCAACCGAGTTTCCTTAATTAATGAATAATTAATTAACGGTGCGTCTAATAAAAAAATGTCTCAGGATTTTTCGTACCAATATTGTTAAAGCTAAAACCAATAAATAAATATAACATGTTTGTTACACAGGTGATTAATTTTATTATCCATGTAGATAGATGTATTATCTATATAGAATATAGATAGATGATTGATTGATTATCCATATACATGATAAATAATTCTTTTTATTCATAATAATATATATATTTATTCAAAGTAATTGACTAAAAGTCGTGCCTTTTTAAATATTTTAAATATTTATTAAATACAAATAAAATAATTTATTATTTTTCATCTAATTGTTTGTTTTATTTGTATTTGCTGTTGAGTATATTAATTAACTCTATTAATTATTGTTTTACATATTTTATAACATAAGAACGTTCAATATTAATTATTTTGTAGTGGCTTGTGTTTGGTTTCGTAAAGTCGATTTGGAATTGGCAATAATTAAGAAAAAAAAAAACACCTAAAGTGCTGTTGTAGTTCTTGTGTGAAGTATTGTTTTAAATTGAAAATATGCAGGTAAGATTTTTTGCATGTTATGTTTCGCACAATATTTTCCAAATGTTATGAATTATTTCAAATTGAAAACAGACAAAACATCAACACTTAAATCGATCGTCTCTACAAAAATACGACAATAAAATCAATAAAAAATAATTTGACCATTTCGTTTAGGAAGAATTAATAATTGTTAAATTCGTAAAAATTTCTTCAAATATTCATCGATCCTACTTGATAGATGTTAAATATTTATAATATATATATATATATATATATATATATATATATATATATATATATATATACATTGTGTCCCAGAAGTAGTCGAGTTCCATAAGAGGGTAGGTAGAGGATACGATTTTGGAACGAAAAGTCCTGAGACATTTTTTTATTAGACGCACCGGCAATTAATTAAGGAAACTACAATGAAACCAGAGGTGCAAAAACTGCATTTTTTTTATAATTCATTTTTTATTTAATTATCAATTTTTGGCAAATTCTCACCCCATAAGATTTTCTAAAAATTGATAATTCCCAAAATTTAATTATAGCATTATTAAAAAAATTAATCAATAAAATAATTTTATTAATGCACTTTTAAGAAAACTTTATAGTTTAACGAATTTAATTTGCGCATTTTTTTTTTAAATTTATTATTAAAACAATTTATTTATTACATTTTTCAAAAAATAAAACAATTTAATTAATTCACTTTTCAAGGAATTAATAATTTGAAAAATTTAAGCAATACATTTTTCCAAAAATTGATAATTAAATCAAAAATGAATTATCAAAAAAATGCACTTTTTGCAGGTCTGGTTTCAACCGAGTTTCCTTAATTAATGAATAATTAATTAACGGTGCGTCTAATAAAAAAATGTCTCAGGATTTTTCGTACCAATATTGTTAAAGCTAAAACCAATAAATAAATATAACATGTTTGTTACACAGGTGATTAATTTTATTATCCATGTAGATAGATGTATTATCTATATAGAATATAGATAGATGATTGATTGATTATCCATATACATGATAAATAATTCTTTTTATTCATAATAATATATATATTTATTCAAAGTAATTGACTAAAAGTCGTGCCTTTTTAAATATTTTAAATATTTATTAAATACAAATAAAATAATTTATTATTTTTCATCTAATTGTTTGTTTTATTTGTATTTGCTGTTGAGTATATTAATTAACTCTATTAATTATTGTTTTACATATTTTATAACATAAGAACGTTCAATATTAATTATTTTGTAGTGGCTTGTGTTTGGTTTCGTAAAGTCGATTTGGAATTGGCAATAATTAAGAAAAAAAAAAAACACCTAAAGTGCTGTTGTAGTTCTTGTGTGAAGTATTGTTTTAAATTGAAAATATGCAGGTAAGATTTTTTGCATGTTATGTTTCGCACAATATTTTCCAAATGTTATGAATTATTTCAAATTGAAAACAGACAAAACATCAACACTTAAATCGATCGTCTCTACAAAAATACGAAAATAAAATCAATAAAAAATAATTTGACCATTTCGTTTAGGAAGAATTAATAATTGTTAAATTCGTAAAAATTTCTTCAAATATTCATCGATCCTACTTGATAGATGTTAAATATTTATAATATATATATATATATATATATATATATATATATATATATATATATATATATATATATATACATTGTGTCCCAGAAGTAGTCGAGTTCCATAAGATGGTAGGTAGAGGATACGATTTTGGAACGAAAAGTCCTGAGACATTTTTTTATTAGACGCACCGGCAATTAATTAAGGAAACTACAATGAAACCAGAGGTGCAAAAACTGCATTTTTTTGATCATTTATCTTTGATTTAATTATCAATTTTTGGAAAAATGTATTACTTAAATTTTTCAAATTATTAATTCCTTGAAAAGTGCATTAATTAAATTTTTTTATTTTTTGAAATGTAATAAATAAATTGTTTTAATATTAAATTTAAAAAAAAATGCGCAAATTAAATTCGTTAAATTATAAAGTTTTCTCCGTAGTGCATTAATTAAATTATCAGTTTCCTTAATTAATTAATAATTAATTAACGGTGCGTCTAATAAAAAAATGTCTCATGACTTTTCGTTCCAAAATCGTACCCTCTACTATGGAACTCGACTATTTCTGGGCCATCCTTTATATATATATATATATATATATATATATACAGGTGACTCAAAGGTCATGGAGTTTATTGAAGGTGTGGAGAGGGGATGATATTCTAAGATGAAAAGTCCTTGGACATTTTTGCATCTGACCCACCGTTAATTAGATTAATTAATTAAATAAAGCAACCAATTAGGGAACCGCGTTAACACGGAATATGGTGGGGAACGAACGCAGCGATAGCAGAGATACTCAATGAAAATTAAATGATTCATGATACTTGAAAACTACATTTTTCGTTAAAAAGTTTATGCAACGAATTACCAATAATTTAGCTCTGAAGAATTTATTAATTTTTTTTTTGCACTGATCAAATCAATTGCAATTTAGACTTATTTTCAACTTTTCATTAAGTAAATTGAAGGTTTTCAAATATTGGGATGTTTTTGATGTTTTTGAAAACTGAATTTTTAGATCTTGAATTTTTGAGGTCCTAAAAAACTATCCTGACTATTTTTATAATAATCCCAAAAATGAAATTTAAAAACAAAAAAATTATTTAAAAAACTTTTACATCTTCTGTATCGAATGATTCAAAATTCTAATCAGTTCTTAACTTTAAAAAAACAACGTCAAGAAATGTAATAAAAACTGAATAATTCAGTTTATTCGATTTTTCGGAAAAAAAAAGATAAATTTTTCTTTCCTTGTTTGTTACGTGGAATAATGCGATAGTCTCTCTCTCTCTACAAGGTTTTTTTTTTTTTTTTTTATTTTTTTAAATTTTTCTTATATAGGCTGCACTTGATTGTAATGGATTTTAAGATGGCTGCCAGTTATGGATGTATTCTAATTTTTTCTGAACTTTTAAATTAGCTAAAAAATTTTCTTAACATATGAGGGAAGTAACCTAAGTTTACTTTAAGTTTGAACACCTGGCTGCAGGTAACCGTAGCAGTAATAAGCAGCGCTGGCTGCTATTACAAGATTTGTCGTATCGTATACTATGTTATTTAACAAGCAAAATTCAATTAACACGTGAGGGATTTAATTATAAAAAAATCAATTTTTAATTAATTAATTAATGTTAATTGCAGCAGAACTACCCTGGCAGACATTGCATTGCCAAATTGTTTATATTGCAATAAGCGTTTTCAATAATATTTCAATCAATTAACGGATGAGAGAAGGTTTTCACTGTCGGATCTTAGACCATAAGGAGCATTTCATATTTTGATAGGAATTCTAATTTTTAGCATTTGCTATTACTAGTCAATAGTTACAGCCATTTTTGTTCCTCATCTTTGACTCACACGCGCGTACCATGGAGCCGGATATGTGATCTTAATTAACAAATTCATAGCTCCCAGATATTTGATCCTAATAAAAAATTTTTACATTTTTTTTACAAAAAATTTCCACCTCTTTCGATTGGCGCAGGAAATTTTTGCAAAAAAAATTTAATTGTCAAAGTTATTCGCTAAAAACCGTATTTTTGCACGTATTTTGTTTAATAACTTTCTTAGCAACTTGGTTTACCAACTTAAGACTCAACTTGGGAAAATATGCCACGGTCTTTCAAGCAGAAGTCTTCGCCTTACAGGCTTGCGTCCGTGAGAACCTACGTAGAGGCCACATAAACCAGAACGTATGTATTCTGTCGGATAGTCAACCTGCTCTAAAAGCCTTGTCTGGAACTGAGGTTACCTCAGGGGTAGTCAAGGATTGTCTGGAGGAACAACTGGAGCTATCAAAACGGAACAATGTTAAATTAATCTGGGTGCCGGGTTACAGTGGTTTCGAAGGAAACGAAAATCCAGATACCTTAGCAAAGAACGGAGTCGGAATACCCTTAATAGGCTCAGAGCACATTTTAGGAATACCAAGGACTGCATGTAAACAGGTGATCAACGAGTGGACAAATGCTAAACACCGTGATCACAGGGAATAAGTATGGGCAGGAACTCGGGAAGGTACTGCTTCCGAGTGCAACCAAAAGGCTATCTCTCAATGCACTGAGGCTGAACAGAATGTAACGGCGGAAGGTTACCGGTTTCATTACCGGGGATTATCCCCTGCGGAAGCATCTGCACACAATAGAACTCCATAACGGGTCTATTGTAAGCAGATTGTATGGCGAGGCGGAGGAAACATCCAGCCACATTATCTGCGAACCTGTGGGTTACATCAGATACAAGATATTCGGTGCAACTCACCCCGAATATATAAACCTTCAAGAAGACCTGATAAGCCAGCTCCTGGCAATTGCCAACTTAGGGGAGAAGCGAATCTCTTCGGACTGAAGCAGAAGTGGGGAGCACAATGGACCATAAGATCAAAGTGTAATACTTTTTAGACCCCAAGATGTATCTATCTATCTATCTAGAAGAAAATATCAAAAATCCTCTCTGTTACTCCGAATTCCGAAGCGGTTTCCGCATTTTACTGCACTATCGGTAATTCAAAATATTGACTAATAATTTATTTACATGTTTAGAATGACATTTCTTCGTCAAAAGAAAATGTTTCACTTCAGTCAATGTCAAAAGGTGAGGACAAAAACAATGACACCGAAAAGAATACCAAAGCTGTACAATTACAACGTGAATTCGGACTATTTGCTACAGTATGTTTTATTGTCGGTGCTATGATTGGATCTGGAATATTTATTACACCTGCATCAGTACTTACATCGTCTGGATCACCAGGATTGTGCTTATTGGTATGGATTACTTGTGGATTAGTAAATTTGATAAGTAAGGATAATAATAACATGAACATTAAGATAATTATGAACATTAACCAGTCCAAGTAGCCGAGCAGTCTAAGGCATTATGTCTGCGCAGTATGTATACTTGGAAACTGGGAGGTTATGGGTTCGAATCCCGACAATGGCAGTTTGTAAATTATTTATAAAAAAAGGGCGGTTAATTGACTAACCTGTCGGCGTATGGACAAGAACGAATTAACCGACTATACTTGAGAAGGTTTTCTGCTGTTTCCTTCACGAACTCCAGATGAATATCGGCACAGTTCCTATCATAGTTGGCTGCAGCTGAACATCCTACCAATTCCTAGTCTACTCACAAATTCCATCCACTCCACTCACATCCTCACATTCTTAGGCATCACAATGGACCTTATGGTCAAAGTGGAGCAGGGCAGCCTCTACAGTCTATCTATCTAAGGTAGGTAGACTCACGAAGCGATTTTTCTGTAGAATTGAATGCCATTTTTATAGCATTTGAGAGAAGAGCAGGCAATTTTAGTTTGATGGTGGCCTGGACCGGACCTACGGTATTGACTGCCCTTGACAGTTAATTTTCTTGCCCCTTCCCCCACAATATAAATGTGTTCCCAATAAACCGTACCTAGTCTTCCAGCATGTGGCGATATCAGAACACCGAACGGCAGCTTTGTATGACATGCTAGGCTTAAAGACATGGACTACGATTAATTGATTGAATAATGAGTGACTTTAAACAAGGCCTTCTTAAGACCACGTGGAGATCCCAAGGATCCCGATCTGATCAGGGTCCCAAAATTTCGAAACCCATGACTATATATTCTTTCAAAAAAGTGTCAGTGTCAGATCCGACGCACGATGGAGTTTACTCTTTAAGAACGATTGTCTTTGAATAGGTACCGAAAAAAACACCAACTAGACTAAAAAAAAGACCGATATCATATTGAGGCTAGAAAAACCTGTCTTTCTATAAATTTTCTTGAATTAAAATGTTTTTTCGTTATTGAAGTAAACCTTTGAAGTAATCCACAATAATAATATTAATTAACGTTATCAATATCAATAATAAAACAAACCTTTATAAAACCTATTTTAACAAAATGGAAACCCGACTTCAAAAATCAAATATTCTATAACAAAAAATGCACTAAAAGGTAAAAAAATAATTGCATTTCTTGTGCCAATTTTAGTTCACCTAAGCAAAAAATTTTTAAATAGATATGTACAATTATTGTTATTTTTGGAGGCGGTGTCAGTCTAGAGAAATTCACATAAATTTTCGACACCGCCTCCAAAAATAACAATAATTGTACATATTTATTTAAAAATTTTTGCTTAGGTGGACTAAAATTGGCACAAGAATATGCAATTATTTTTTTACTTTTTAGTGCATTTTTTGTTTTAGAATATTTGATTTTTGAAGTCGGGTTTCCATTTTGTTAAAATAGGTTTTATTTCTCGCTTTTTAGTGACTTTGAAGTTCTATAACTTATTTGTCTAAATATGGGTAGACCAACTAAACGACCTACTAACTTTTAGTGCATTTCTTTATAACACATTTTTTTTTTATCCGTTTTTTTTTTTTTTAATTTTAAGTGCATTTTTTCATAACAGATTTTCAGTTTTTTTCACATGCATTTTGTTTTCTTTTTGTAAAATTTTTTTTTTTGGGGTCGGTTTTTTTTTGAAAAAAATTTTGTTGAAGTCGGTTTTTAAAAAAATTTACTTATTTTCCCCAGAAGGAGAACCATCCTCCTTTTTGAAGTCGGGTTAAAAATAAACACAACCTTGTTGACGTGTTACTGAAGTGTTAAAAAAACATGTGGTAATGAACAAAGTGTGTGAACATCGACTGGATACGTTAGTCCAGAGGTGGGCACAGACAGCTCGTCTGAGCCTTACGGGCTCTCCATAAGCTGGGTGAGAGTAAGTAAAGAAGGTCTGTTTTGAAGCAAGACGGAACGATGTTTCAATACAGGTTGTCCGACCGATTGTTGCCCAATAATTATATAGTATCGTCTATAGTATAGTCAATATTTTATTTTTTTTGAAAAACAAATTATGCGAAAAATAATTTCCACTACTACAAAAAGTACTTTTCACTTTTTCAATTCAAAGTAGACTAACTCGAAGAACTCAAATTCCCACTTTATGTAAAATTTAACTTAATTCATCAAATTCCCATGACACTATACTGACCATACTCCATACGAAGAAAAAATAATTAAATCAGGTAAATAATTCTTTATTAGTTCTCGGATATGAATAGTAAAATATTTAGACAAATTATTTGGAATTTCCAAAACTATAATTCTATTTAAATTATCCTTTGCAAAAATTTCCCTATTTTATTACAATGGTCCAGCGGTAAACTTAAAGGTTCAAAAGATTTATATATATATTTTTTATATATTTCTATTTTATTCATACACAAATATGATATATACTAAAAAGGTACATTTTATGACACAAATTACCAGCCCAAAATTCCAGAGTATGTATTGAATGCTTGTATGTATTATTTACTTTGTATAATAGTGACCATAAAAAAGATTTGGTATCATTATATTTTTTTCAGAAAATGTTTTAATTAAAAAAAGAAAAGATTAATAATTGGTAGGTTACCCTGTATTAACTCTATCTCTCTTCCCTACCTCTCACTCAGAGCTTGGCCGAGTCAACTCCTGTCCACCTCTGCGTTAGTCTGTCAGGCTATTGTCAGTTTTGGTGAATAGACGCTTATATGTATATATAAATATCATATTCTAAAAAACGTAACGAGGTCATTCGATCACTAAATTTCACTCATTCATATTTTTTTCAATACCGAGCGCCTTATTTGAAAATCAATTCTTAAGGAGTAAACTCCAAAAAAGATATCTTAGTTCAGCCTATAAATTACAAAGCATAAGAACGGAGAGTCCATTGACAAATTTTTGTCTATGGTAGAGCATAAGTTGGATCATCTTGGAAGAGGATCAAGTCTGACGCAGGTTTACAAAAAACTATTATAAAATATGTAAATAGTAAATAAACAAAAAATTGAGAACACAACATGAAGATAGTGCGAAATTATATATACATCCCATCACCATATCATTTCAGGTAGTTCAGTGGCAGATTGTTGGTCTAGATTGCAAGAGATCGTGGGTTCGATTCCCATCCCAGATGTTTATGATTTTTCATATCAAGCATTTGATGTTAAGGACGTTCCAGCACTGTGTTATGCAATCAGTACAACAAACCGGTTTGATTTTATTATAGCACCAATACATATACAAACACACATATACAGCACATAGACTAAAACACTGTTCACATATACAAAATAATGTTATGTTGAAGAAAAGTGGTGGTATAATAATTTTAAACTTTTATATTTCGAAAACAAAACGGTAAAACACGATTTGTTTTTTTTAAGTTTAAGATTCTGAAACTTCGGGATTTATTAGAAAACGTTATTTTTAGCCTGTGAAAAAAAATGAGCAAAATCTGTCAAAAAGTGGTGGTATGCTGGAACATCCTTAAAGAATAATTTGTTATTACTTTATAGTACTTTTGTATTGTTTATGCAGTAACTAATGCCCAATCTTTCGGCATTGGCAGCATTGAGGAATAATGGGGTAACAAGATTTCAGAAAAATTTGAGTAGGCTACTACTTTCTTCTAAGTTTACTATAATTTTTAGATTGAGAAATTAAAAATAAAAATTTTGTTTCCTGCATTTTCAGTCTATCTTGCTTACTTTTCGAGAAAAAAAATAAAATTTTCCAGAGCCATCCTGTATATGTGGTGTGTTTGATTAAAAATATATTTCTTTAAAACAAGAGATCGGTTTTGATTGGGATCTTGTACTATTATATTATTTTAACAGGATTACAGCTCCAATGGAGCCCCTGCCTTCTTCGTCAATTTTATCACAGGTTAAAATTTGTATTAATTTTCAATTATAAAAAAAAATTCGTTACGCAGGAGCTGTGTCAACTTAGCGAATTTCTTTAGAATAGATAAAAAAATCACTCTCTAGCGGTCATAATTTTAGTGTGATCAAAATGAAATATAATATCTGATATGACTTTAGTATTTGCAAAAATTAAATTTATTAATAGCCAAAAAATTTAATAAAATAATTTTATAGTTTATTTTAACAACTCCAAAAAAAAAGAAGGAGGAGATTGTATGTTCGACTTTTAAGTAATGTAACAACTAACTGACTTACATGTTTGATTACCCAGTATATACTGAGTTGTATATCAATGATTAAATTGTTAACAATTCTTTCCGAGGAACATATAATCATAAATTATGAGAAAACTATTGAGTTTATGAACATGTTTTTCAAACAAAACTTGTTTATTTCAAAAAGAAGATTTTTTGTTAAAAATTTTTTTTTCTATTACGGTTTCAAGATGTATATTTCATTCCAATCGGAATAAAATTGTGACCGCTAGAGAGTCCACAGACACATAAAAAAGGACATATACATATATACAAATTTGAGCGATAGTGATTTTTAACATCTAATAGGTAGGAAGGATCGATGGACATTTGGAGAAATTCCAACATTGGTGCAAAAACAATAGCTGCATTTCCTTTGGAGGAAATTCGCTAAAAAATGATCTCTGTTTTTATTTATTTTTTAGATGCATTGGTATTTGCTGAACTTAGTACAATTGTTCAACGATCTGGTAGCACTTACGCATATTTTATAGAATCATTTTCAAACTTGCATTCATTTTTTGGACCATTACCAGCATTTTTGTATGCCTGGGTTCTGTGTGTAATCATTTATCCAGCTGGTAATGCTGTTCTTATACTCACGCTGGCCGAACATTTATGTGAGATACCGAACATATTATTTGATGTCAGTGCAAAACATCTACAAACGTACAATACGGCAGTGTCAATTTTTTTTTTAGGTATGTATCATATTAAATTTCCAATTTTGCCCCAATTCCTAGAACAATTATTTGTATTTTATAAATACATATTTCGACTACAATGTAGTCATCATCAGTATGGATTAGCTAATCGTAACTATCTCTGGGATATGGAGTCAGAGATATGCTGCTCGTTGTTAATTTGGTGCGTGTCTCCCAATGATATTAAGAAAAGTTTTATCTTTTATATCAGAGGTGGGCGCAGACAGCTCGTCTGAGCCTTACGGGCTCTCCATAAGCTGGGTGAGAGTAAGTAGAGAAGGTATGTTTTGAAGCAAGACGGAACGATGTTTCAATACAGGTTGCCTACCGATTATTGCTCAATAATTTATTCAATCAATTTAGAAATAGTTTTATAAAATATTTATTGTTTAAATAATATCTTTTACAGTATGGAATAATTTCCACTACTACAAATAGTACTTTTCACTTTTTCAATTCAAAGTAGACTAACTCGAAGAACTCAAATTCCCACTTTATGTATAATTTAACTTAATTCATCAAATTCCCATGACACTATACTGAGCATACTCCATACGAAGAAAACATAATTAAATCAGGTAAATAATTCTTTATTAGTTCTCGGATATGAATAGTAAAATATTTAGACAAATTATTTGGAATTTCCAAAACTATAATTCTATTTAAATTATCCTTTGCAAAAATTTCCCTCTTTTATTACAATGGTCCAGCGGTAAACTTAAAGGTTCAAAAGATTTATATATATTTTTTATATATTTTTATTTTATTCATACACAAATATGATATATACTAAAAAGGTACATTTTATGACCCAAATTACCAGCCCAAAATTCCAGAGTATGTATTGAATGATTGTATGTATTATTTACTTTGTATAATAATGACCAAAAAAAAGATTTGGTATTATTATATTTTTTTCAGAAAACGTTTTAATTAAAAAAAGAAAATATTAATAATTGGTAGGTTACCCTGTATTAACTCTATCTCTCTTCCCTACCCCTCACTCAGAGCTTGGCAGAGTCAACTCCTGCCCACCTCTGATATATACTAAAAAGGTACATTTTATGACCCAAATTACCAGCCCAAAATTCCAGAGTATGTATTGAATGATTGTATGTTTTATTTACTTTGTATAATAGTGACCATAAAAAAGATTTGGTATTATTATATTTTTTTCAGAAATTGTTTTAATTAAAAAAAGAAAATATTAATAATTGGTAGGTTACCCTGTATTAACTCTATCTCTCTTCCCTACCTCTCACTCAGAGCTTGGCCGAGTCAACTCTTGCCCACCTCTGTTTTATATGATCCGACTGAGGTAGTACCTGAAGGATTATGTGAGTTGACTAACCCAATTAAGGGATTAAGTGTGTGCTGAACTCAACCCATTTATTGGCGGTATTGTTTTCTGACCATGCAATGTTGTTATTGCCAATAAGGTGAGGGTTATAAATTTTTTTTTAATATTGTGAGATACGTTCCAAATTAACAACAAGCAACATATCTCTGACTTCATATCCTAAAGATAGTTACGATTAGCTAATTCATACTGATGAAGACTATCTTGCACTCGACATACGTATTTATAAAATACAAATAATTGTCATAGGAATTGGGATAAAATTTGACATTTAATTTCAAAAAACCAATAGTTCTCTTTGATTATTTTAATAATCTTTATATTTATTTATCTTATATTTTATAGACGGGTCAATCCACTTCCCTAATTTAGTAGGAAGAAAACTGAAATAGTTGACAGGTTTTTCAAAATTTGACATTATTTAAATAATGAAGAGAACCTCTGCGAAATCAATATTGTTTTTATTTTTTCAGATAAAAGATGTCAAAGTTACCCAACAAAATTAAAAAATAATAGTTTCTTTTTAAAAGTATTGTCAATAAAATTAATTTTTAAGTTAACGAGGTTAAATTTCATAATTTATAATAATTTAAAAAATTATTATTATTTCGTAATTATATTGTTTTTAGAGATTCCAGACAACCAATTATTTGACAGTATATTATGTTCATTTGAAAAATTACCACTTATACAAGCTGTTCTGAAATTCATTCAAGAAAACTACACCACGGTGTATAACTGCAAAAAATATATAAAAAAGATTAATAAAGTTTTTCGATTTGATGCTTATTTTTTAAGATATAATCAATTAAACATTGATAAGTTCAACCAAATACAGGCGGGGCGATGCATGGCCACAGTAGTGGCCCTGCTTCGGTATAATTGAATGATAATAGTTTAAATTGTTTAAATTCATTTAGTGCGTCAGAATTACTTAAACAATATCGAATATACTACCCCACCTCCTTACACTATGCGCTCTATGATTGGTTGAATTTATCAATATTTAATTGATTATATCTTAAAAATAAGCGTCAAATCGAAAAACTTTATAAATCTTTTTTGTATGTTTTTTTGCAGCTCTATACCGTGGCGTAGTTTTCTTGAACGAATTTCAGAACATCCTGTATATTTCGTTAAAAAAGGACTTTAGAAAAAAAGTTTCAAACAAATGTTGCTTAGTTTAAAAGAGGAAACATAGTTCAACAATTATATTTTTGTTTCATGCATTCGTTCCCGCGTGGTTTAACTTATTTTTCAAACAATCTTTAAATACAGAAAATGTTTATATCATAAAATTAAACAACTCTTGTTTAAATTTTTTCCATATATTTCAAAGTGTTGGTGTACAGACGGCGTAAATGTCGCGTAAATTTTGTATATACCCCAAAACTATGGGATCCATGAAAAAAATTTCAAACCAAAGTTATTTTTATTTATGATATTAACATTCTACTAAATTTTCGATCGTTTTAAAGCATTTTGAAATACCTCCTTAAGATAAAAGATGTAAAATTTATCCAGCAAAATTGAAAAAAGATTGTTGCTTTTTAGAATGTTTTACCAATATCGTTAATTTTTAAGTTAACGAGGTTAAATTTCATAATTTATAATAATTTTTTATTATTATATAAATTATTTCGAAATTTTTTTTCCATAGACATTTCATACGATGAATTCGAGCATCAATTTACTTTTTACTGGCCATATTTATAATTTAAATGCACATTAGTTTCCTGCCCAAGGTCGAGTGTTTTAATTTGTAGAATAATAAATAATAATTTCTGTTTTAGCTGTGATAACTTTAATCAATATTTTGAGTGTAAAAGTTTTTGTAAAAATTCAAGAACTATTTACCTGTTTTAAAGTTTCTGTTTGCATAATGATTGTTGTCGGTGGAATTTATGCTGCATTGTCTGGTAAATAAATTGAATACAATTATTACATACCCCCAACTCAAGTTACACCAACCAAAGATACAATCTGTTTTTGAGATCCATCATTTGTTTGATTGTTTGTTTGCGTTTTTTAGTGAATTTCCAAAGAAATAGAACTTTTGATCTTATATCGATGGCAAAACCACTCTAGCAGTCACAGTTTTAATCCCGCGAAATGAAATTTGGTATATAAGGTGCTTTTGGTATTTGAAAGGTCAAGTTTTTAAATTCGAAAAGCGGGTTTTAAAAGGAGGGGGTATATCTATAAATTTGGTATATCAACTCTCTTAATATAGAAAAAAATCGAAAAATATTTAAGGACGTTCCCAAGAGAATCAGTTTTCTTACGATTCTTCTGTAGTTTTGAATATATGTAGTTAAAAGTATCTTCTACACGTAGAATTTTTTTAAATGGTTCTTACGGTACTAATTTTGTAAATATTGACAGTTAAAATTTGTATGTTTATCATATAAAACTGACCCCGATTAATGTTGTAACACACGTTTTATTAAATATCAATAGTAATTTTCTTACGATTCTTTTAAAACACTGAGAATAAGTAATTGAAGATATAACAAATATCTTTCTACGAAAATAACAAAAACAAGCGGTCGGTATTAGTTTTCTTATAAATATTGTTTATGTGCTCAACTTCAAAAAAAAATCCATTATGTAAACTACAATAGATCAATTAAAATATAGTTGAGGTACAGTGTTACTTTTTGCTGCACTAACACTGTACCTCAACTATATTTTATTTGATCTATTGTAGTTAACATAATGGAAATTTTTTTAAGTTGAACACGACTGCTCTTTGGGAACTTTCTTAAGAACTAAAGTTATAGAAAATTAATTTTACTATAATTTGGTTCCTTATAATTTTTTCTGTTTTTCTAATATTTTGGAACGAAAAGACATTTTTTTATAAGACGCACCGTTAATTAATTACTTCTTAATTCAGGAAACTAATTAATTAATTAATAAAATTAATAAAATTAATTCATTAATTTTATTTCTCGCTCGTATCCACAGAAAAAGGATAGGAAAATTTAAGAGGTGGGATCTTTGTTTTATGGGGGTGCATGTCTGGCGATTTTCTAAAAAATGATAATTCCCAAAATTTAATTATTGCATTATTAAAAAAATTAATCAATAAAATAATTTTATTAATGCACTTTTGAGAAAACTTTATAATTTAACGAATTTAATTTGCGCATTTAAATTTATTATTAAAAACAATTTATTTATTACATTTTTCAAAAAATAAAAAAATTTAATTAATGCACTTTTCAAGGAATTAATAATTTAAAAAATTTAAGCAATACATTTTTCCAAAAATTGATAATTAAATTAAAAATTAATTATCAAAAAAATACATTTTTTGCAACTCTGGTTTCAACCCAGTTTCCTTAATTAACTAATAATTAATTAACGGTGCGTCTAATAAAAAAATGTCTCAGGACTTTTCGTTCCAAAATCGTACAGTCTACCTACTCTCTTATGGAACTCGACTACATACGGGACACCCAGTATATTCAGTTATATATACGCTGAGAATGTGACTTACTATTTCAAATATATTGAATTTGAGTGTACATATTCGATTTTTAGAAAAAGTTATTTTCATAAACATTATTTCTTCTACATTTTTCGATTATTCTAATATTAAGAGAGATATTTTAACTTATTAACGAACTTTGCCCGTCAAATACCAAAACCAAATGAGATACGAAATTTCTACAGACTAAAATTGCAACCGCTAGAGTGTATAAAAATATATGTGAAATATACTTATGTATATGTATGTGTTTGTAGCCACTGTCAAGGTCACAAGCCGCCATGAACATTAATAAGTTAAAAGTGAATTAAGATCTATTTCCAAAAAAAGGGTTGTATTAATTAGCCTTTTTCTTCTGAACATTTTTAAAAAATCCACCAGAGGCAGCACTAGTGGGGGATACACATGTTTCGATTTTCTCATTGACAGCGACGTTAAGCAACGTCATAACTTGTAACAAAAAGTACTGCTTTTTGAACAATTAAAAAAAAAGTTTTCGATTAAAAAAATGTTTTGCCGAGTTATGACGTTGCTTAACGTTGCTATCAATGAGAAAATCAAAACGTGTGTATACCCCCCTCCCTCCACCACTAGTGCAGTGTCTGGTGGATTTTTTTTAAATCTTCAGAAGAAAAACGCTAATCTGAGGAAATTGGCTAGATTAACGCAATCCCAGAATAACGAATTTTTTTTAAAATATCATTTAATACGCAAGTAAATAAAAAAAAATTCGTTACGCAGGAGCTGCTTCAACTAAGCGAATTTCCTTAGAATACATAAATCACTCTCTAGTGATCCAATTTTATTAATAAATGACATACGTCGAGGAGAATGAGGAGGGGAGTATAAAGAAAGAAAAAAACACAAAATATAAAATATCTCTCTTAATATTAGAACAATCGAAAAATATGTAAGAAATAAAGTTGTAGAAAATCATGTTTGCTACAATTCATCACCTTATCATTTTTGCTCAAACTCTAATGTGTACAGAGATATTCAGGAATTTAATTTTAAATTTTTAACTGTCAATATTTCTGTAAATATTAGTGTAACAGAAAAAATGATAAGAAACAAAATTACAGTCGAACTAAGTACCAACAACTTTACTTTTTTAAAATTTTCCGATTTTTCAAATATTAAGGGAGATATGTCAAATTTTGTGCTTCCCCCTCCCTCTAAATCCTCCTTTCTCCTAGTCCGATTTTACACATTGACGAACTTGACCTTTTGAATACTAAAAGCTCCTCAAATATCAAATTTCATTCCGATAAAATGAAAACTGTGACCGCTAGAGTGATTACAGACACATCTATATATATATATATATATATATATATATATATACATGTCCATAGATATATATATATATATATATATATAAATTTTACAGATGGTGATTTTTGGTGTCCAAAAGTTATGTGAATTTCTCTATGTTGACACCGACTCCAAAAATAACAATAATTGTACATATATATTTAAAAAATTTTGCTTAGGTGAACTAAAATTGGCACAAGAATATGCAATTATTTTAGCGAATTTTATGAAAGGAAACAGAGCTATTGATCCCGTACCGAAGTCAAAATTTTGCAAAAATTTCTTCAAATGTCCATCGATCCTACCTAGTAGATGTCAAAAAACCCCATCTGTAAAATTTATATATATATATCTATGGACATATATATATATATATATATATATATATATATATATATATATATATATATATATTTATATATATTTATATATAATATATTTATATATATATATATTTATATATATATATATATATATAATTTATATATATATATATATATATATATATATATATGTCTGAAATCAGTCTAGCGGTCACAGTTTTCATTTTATCGAAATGAAATTTGGTATTTGAAGCGCTTTTGGTATTCAAAAGGTCAAGTTCGATAATGGGCAAAAACGGATAAGGGGAAAGGGGGGTTTAAAGGGAGGGGGAAACGCAAAATTTGACATATCTCCCTTAATATTCGAAAAATCGAAAAATTTATAAGAAGTAAAGTTGTAGGCACTAAGTTTTACTGTAATTTTGTTTCTTATCATTTTTTCTGTTACACTAATATTTACAGAAATATTGACGGTTTAAGATTGAAAATTAAATTCCTCAATATCTCTGTACACATTAGAGTTTGAGCAAAAATGACCAGGTGATGAATTGTAGCAAACATGATTTTCTACAACTTTATTCCTTACGCATTTTTCGATTGTTCTAATATTAACAGAGATTTTGTATTTTGTGTTTTCTTCTTTCTTTATACCCCCATTTCCCCATTTTGACATTTATAAATAAAATTGGCCTTGCAAATACTAAAATCATATACGATATTTCATTTTGATCAGACCAAAATTGTGACCGCTAGAAAGTGATTTATGTATTTTAAGGAAATTCGCTAAGTTGAAGCAGCTCCTGCGTAACGAATTTTTTTTACTTTTTAGTGAATTTTTTGTTATAGAATATTTTATTTTTGAAGTCGGGTTTCCATTTTGTCAAAATAGGTTTTATTATTGAATTTGATCGGATCTCCAAACAATAATATGGATTATAGTTAAAAGCTTACAGACGCACAATTAACGCAATTAAATAACATTTTGTTTTAAGGGCGGAGTACAAATACTTTAAGTAACGTATTTGATGGAAGTACAACCAAAATGTATGAATTAGCACTAGCATTTTATAGTGCCCAGTGGTGTTACGGTGGCGCGTAAGTATCACACAAAAGATATTGTTACAGAGACTCTGTTCAGAACGATTCCTGAAAAAGTTATTGGTAAACTACTAAGGACTTAGTAGTTTGGGAGAACCTAAAAATCGTGTATAGCTGCGCACATTATTGACAACAACCACCAAATTGATAAATCGAATCTAAAACTACTGAAATCGGTACAAAACCCCACAGAATTAGATCCATACGAAAGTATCTACATACGAGAAAACAGATAATGAATTTAGACAATGGCCCAATTCCGAATTCTGATTTAATAAAATTAAAGCATTTTCAAAATAAAAATATAATACCTGTATGCCAAGGTTAGCGTCGATACCCTCACTTTAGTGACAAAACAAACGCCGCATAGTCACCAAAGAATACCGCCAATAAATAGGTGGAGCTCTCCACACACCTAATCCGTTAGTCAGTCAACTTAAATAATCCTCAGGTCAGATTATACCCTCAATCAAATTATAAAATACAAACAAATGTTCTAGGAATAGGGGCAAAAATTTGAAATGTAATTTCAAAAAACCTAGAGTTCTCTTTGATTATTTTATTTTAATAATCCTTACTAAGAATCTATAGACTGACTTAAGTGTTGGCATTGACGTATGCGATCGTCTTGGGTTAAGAAGAACGCTTATTCTACTCTTGAAAATGCTGTTCGTTTAAGGCATTATAAGTACGTGTAAATGTCAGTTGACATCAATATTCACTATGGCGGATGAAAGCAATTTAGTTCTTTCTTAAGCAATAAGATGTTTGTTTCAGTGACTACAAAAGCCTCTAAACTAGCAGTTTGATAAATGTCCGTCATGTTGGTTTTTACGAATTTCCTCCAAAAGAAATGCAGCTATTGTTTTTGTACCAGTGTTGAAATTTCGCAAAAATTTCTTCAAATGTCCATCGAATCTACCTAGTCAGAATTCACTATCGCTAAAATTTTTATATGTATTTATATATATATATATATATATATATATATATATATATATATATATAAATAAATATATATATAAGTTTATGTATCTGTGGACTCTCTAGCGGTCACAGTTTTATTCCGATTGGAACGAAATTTGGTATTATTTGAGTCCCTTTTGGAATTCAAAAGGTCAAGTTCATTAATGGATAAAATCAGGAAAGGGGTTAGGGGGTTTTAAGGGAAGGGGAAACACAAAATTTGTCATATCTCCCTTAATATTCGAAAAATCGCAAAATTTATTGGAAGTCAAGTTGTAGGTATTAAGTATTACTGTAATTTTGTTCGTTATCATTTTTCTGTTATTCTAATATTTACAGAAATATTTACGATAAATATCTAAATGTCTCTGTACACATTAGAGTTTGGAAAAAATGATAAGGTAATGAATAGGGAATATGCATGAAAATTTTTGTTCACTTGAATTGAAGCATGTTTACTTGACAAATATCAAGGTAAAATTACTTGTTAAATAACTTTAAAAATAAGCGAGATATGAATGATTGAAATTCCCGATTAGACAAAGAGGGTGATAGCCCTCTTGATATGTTATGTGACGTCATATTACACTTTCACCATTTAAAATACACGTAAAACTCCGTTTTTAGTATTTTTGCAAGAAAGAGACAGATAATAATCTTTAAAAGCCTATAGCTTCCTTGATATTTGTCGGATTTTAATTTCGTTTTTAAATATTATTACAGTATTAACAGTATTTTCATATTCTGAAAATAAATGTGAAAAAAAATTTTCATGCATACTCCCTATTGTAGCAAACTTGATTATCTACAAGTTCACTCCTTATACATTTTTTGATTGTTCTAATATTAAGACAGATATTTTATATTTTGTGTTTTTTCTATCTTTATGCCCCCCCCCCCCCATTCCCCTAAACATATACCATTTATTAATAAATTTGGTCTGAAAATCATATCAGATACAACATTTCATTTTGATCAGACTAAAATTGTTACCACTAGAGAGTGATTTATGTATTCTAAGGAAATTCGCTAAGTTGAAGCAGCTCCTGCGTAACGAATTTTTTTCTAATAAGATTCTTATGTTTTGGGTTTTTGTTGTTGTTATTTTAGAAAAAAAAGGTTTAGTAAGCACTTATTGGAATTGTTTTGAACAGCATCAATATCTGCGTGTAAATGAATTTTTGAATGACTTGCACGCAATCGTGTAAATAGACTTGACGTTAAAATTTTATAAATTTATTCCAGTACTACAGTAACAGAAATAACAGAAGAAATAAAAAATCCATCTAAGCAAGTATTAAAAATTGGAATTTGTTTATTAGTTCAGTAAAATTATGCAAAACCAAAAACCGAACGTTAAAGTACGCCTGTTCTTGCAAAATTAACGTTTGATAACAAAATTTACTTATATGTTTTTGCGGCGTAAATTATATGTCATATAAGGTCTCGCAACCCCAAAACAGTAGCATCAGCTATCAGAAATGAACGAGTATAGTAAAAATTATCGCCGTTCACAAATTTTTTTTTTCAAAATTATACAGTTGCAATTGTTTCGAGTCCATACAACTTTCGAAAAAATGTATAGAACAAAAGTTGTTAGTATTTGTAATAACGGGTAACTTCTATTTTCTAAAAAACCAAATGGATTTGGCACAAATTGACTGCGAAAAATTGAGAGAAGTGATATAAAAACAAAAAACTTCTGGTGATTTTTTTTCCACAAAAAACTTATTCAAATTGGGAAATTCGGTTACCCGGTCTTTTGAGCGGTAAGGCCATTTATTTTACCTCAGGGCTAGCAACAGGGCTAGTAGAAATCAATGGCAATTTAACAATATTTAATAGTTATTATTGTTAAGGTTGTACGCGCAGTTCGATCTAGTTTTAATTTATATATATATATATATATATATATATATATATATATATATATATATATATATATATATATATATATATATGTATATATATATATATATATATATATATATATATATATGTATATATATATATATATATAGGATGAGTTAAAAGTCTTGGAGTTTATTGAAAGGGTGGATAGGGGATAAAATTCTAAGATGAAAAGCCCTTGGACATTTTTGCTGCTGACCCACCGTTAATTACATATTAACTAAATAATGTAACCAATTAGAGAAGCGCGTTAACGGAATAAGAAATGGTGGGGAATGAACGTAGCGAACTCGTTAATCTTACCTTGCTTTAATGCGCGTATAACCTTAATAAATCACACGTTTGGGCAATATCAATGATGTTCTAAATTTTACCGAAACGAGATATCATGAACAAAATGTCCAGTTCCCAATACTAAAAAAAAACCAGCATCTAATATTTGAAAATTTCCATTCTTTAGGAATATTCTACGAAGTATTTTAATTGCTATTCCAGTAGTAATGTTTTTATTTTTAATAATGAATGTATCATTCATGACGGTGCTGACATTAGATGAAATGAAAAATACGACAGCGACAGCTGTAATATTTGGTGAAAAACTTCTGAAATCATTTAGCATTATCATTCCAACGTGTATTGCAGTATCCACCTTTCAAAATTCACTGGGCACTCAATTTGCATCAACACGATTATGTTATGTTGCCGGCCAAGAAGGCCATATGATCAAGTTATTCTCCTATTTAAATGTCCATTGGTTTACACCAATACCAGCCATCTTATATATGGTAAATAAATTTGGTTTTTCTTTAATTAAAATATTATTTGTGTACTTAAGGACGTTCCAGCACTGTGTTATATTATCAGGACAAAAAACTGGTTTGATTTTATTATAGAACAAATACATAAACACACATACGCAACACATATACAAATTCACCAGCCTCGGATCTACGATTTATGCGTCCCGGGGCAGAAACTTGATAGTGGTGCCCCCTCTCTCCAACGTTTGAGATAAATTGTTTAAAAAAACTCACAAATATATAATGGGTGGCATTTTTTGTGACAGAGAGAATAAGAACCCTTTGTACTCTTTATATAAATTTGCACTCTTTATTATCTATTAACTAATAACTTTTTCATTTGTGTAACATACAATTAAATATAGGAAATATATTTACATACAACCTGGAAAGACGACAGACAATCAAGACATTTTTTCAAACTTTAGGTCTCAGCATTCTTCTCTCTCTAATCTTGCTACTGCTTTACACGACGTGCTTTCTTTTCTGCGAAAGAGTCATTATCTCATCAAAGTCCGCCTCGAAGGCAGTTTTATTTTCAATGGCTAGGATCGCGAGGCCAGATAGACGTTCCTGACTCATGAAGCTTCGCCACAGCTTGCAGATGTCGTAGGTAAAATGTGCAGTATATTCTTAAATCAATACTTACATTAGAAAATGCTTCTTGCAAGTCATGCTTGCACAGATGTTGTAACATGCCGAATGCACTCGAATGCACGGGAATTTGAATTTAAATAATTTATTAATTTTATGAATAATTAAAATTTTAAAATCAAATGAATAATTGCTAGAACAACGTGTGCTGGATGCTAGTCTCTTCAAACATTATGACTTTGACGCCCCCTGAAAGTGCCGCACGGGGCAGGCGCCCCCGTTTGGTCCCCCCCCCTAGATCCGGGCTGAAATTCACTGTTCATATATAGAAAATAATGTTACATTGAAAAAAAAATCTTTAACATTATATTTCAAAAACAAAACGGTCAAACACGATTTTTTTTTTTAATTTGTTTAATAAATATTTATCTTTACTATTCTAGTTTTTAATTCTGTCGAGTATTTACTTTAATACAACAGATAATAGTTGGGTGGGCATGAAGTTTTATATGCTTCTCATGAGAGAGAGTGAGAGAGAATGATCACTTTGATATTAATTATCTCGCGTTCCAAACGGTCAAAAATTCTGAAACTTCGGGATTTATTAGGAAATATTTTTTTGGCCTATGAAAATGACTGAGCAAAATCTACCGAAAAGTGGTTTCATGCTGGAACATCCATAAACGTCACAATGCTTTACCAATGTCAATCTCCAGCATGGTGACAAAGACTAAAGTATGAAAGGACAATCGCATACTCTATACTCTATAGATAAAAAGGACGTTCACGTGCTACGCAAGAGTCAAATGAGTACTATCTTTAATAATATTTATTTAGGATTTAAAATAGTTGTAAAGTATATGAATCATCTTACAATGATTTAGAACCTTTTTTTTATTTTTAACCCGACTTCTAAAAGGAGGATGGTTCTCAATTCGACTGTATTTTTTTTTTTTTTAATGTTTGAACCTCAGAACTCCGTCATTTATTAACCGATTTTGAATTTTTTGTTTTTTGTTTTAAAGAGTTTGATTTCCGATTGGTCCCATTGTCACCAAATTGCATTCTGATGAAGGGATCCCCGGGAAATCAAGGAAAACCCTCATTTTATATGTGATAACCGATTTTTGCGAAATTTTTTTTTTTTTTAAAGGATATACTCATTTATAATAGGAAAAAAAAAATTTTTTTTAAAACCGACTTCAAAAAAATTTTTTACAAAAAAAAACCCATCCCAAAAAAAAAAATTTTTACAAAAAAAAACAAAATGCTTGTAAAAAAAATTGAAAATCTGTTATGAAAAAATGTATTAAAAATTATTAAAAAAAAAAAACGGATAAAAAAAATGTGATAAAAAAATGCACTAAAAATTAGTTACCCATATTTAAAATCAGTTATAGAACTTCAAAGTCTTTAAAAAGCGAGAAATAAAACCTACTTTGACAAAATGGAAACCCGACTTCAAAAATCAAATATTCTAAAACAAAAAATGCACTAAAAAGTAAAAAAATAATTGCATATTCTTGTGCCAATTTTAGTTTACCTAAGCAAAAAATTTTTAAATATATATGTACAATTATTGTTATTTTTGGAGGCGGTGTCTATATTTTATGTGAATTTCTCTATGCTGACACCGACTCCAAAAATAACAATAATTGTACATATATATTTAAAATTTTTGCTTAGATGAACTAAAATTGGCACAAGAATATGCAGTTATTTTTTTACTTTTTAGTGAATTTTTTGTTATAGAATATTTTATTTTTGAAGTCGGGTTTCCATTTTGTCAAAATAGGTTTTATTGTCAAATATTACGAAAGTATTTATTGTAAATTATCAGGAAATATAAATTAGAAATTGATTTGACAGATCTGACAATAAACTATTTGTTATGTCATTCACGTGTATATGTGTATATGTATGCGTATATGTTTTTTCTGTGCGTTATCGCCAGTTTTCAAAATATGGTGGCGAAAACAAATTTAACAAAACAGGTTTATTTTTATTAAATAATTGATTCAAACGTTCGTCAACACCATTTTTTTAATGCAAATATTTTAACTGCATATTTCAAAGAATATTTATAAACATTATTTATTATGGTTGCTACTTTAATAATATATTTATTATAATTTTAAGTAAAAACAAATTGTGTTCTCCACAAGACGCTATGTTCAAAGTTTGACTTTTAATCGATAATTACTTAAATTAAATTTTTGATTGAAGATAACTACATAATTGAGCTATTCAATTCAATTAAACAAAAAATTTGTATCCACTATCAAGCCTCATGCACGAACGTCCTTAACACTTCTTTGCATTTTATTAATTAATATTAATATGAAAAAATTAACAGAAAAAATTAGATTAATTAAGTTCAATCACCCGTATTGTAATGGTTAACATGCTAGACGCGAAATCCAAAGGTCCAGTGTTCGAATCCTGGCGATATCCAATTATTAATTTTGCTTTATTTAATATCTTATTTTCAGATGAACATGCGCCTGAACATATTTTTGGATATGTTTTAGGAGACATGTTTTAAGATAATTTCTTTCATTTTTTATTCAGGCCTTGATGACTTTACCATATATTTTATTTGGAAATATCAAGCCAATCATTGAATTCACTGGATTTCTTCTCAGTATTTTCAATATTGGTGCTATGGTCTCATTACTACTATTACGACGAACAAAACCAAATGCGTATCGACCATATAAGGTACGGACTTTAATTAAAAATTTTTTAATTTCATTTTTATGTAGGTACCTATGTGTATTTTGGTTGACATTACCTCTGTAAGTATAATTCGTTAAAAAGCATCCAGACAATGACACGCGTTGCTATCGTTCCGGTGATCCTCAGCTCGATAGGCATCATACCAAAATCACTTCACCACAGCTTAAAACCACTTTAACTGAACAAAATACACTTACAAATGGCATTTATCATTAATTGTGACAAAGTTTTTTCGTATGGGGCAAGGCAATATACCCAGACAACCATCAACCACTGCCCTACACACAACAACAACACACACTCTGACCTATGCAATTACGCATACGCCAAATACGGAAACTTGACACCCAAACTCATAAACCATAAACCCGAATACACAACACAAATCACAAGAAACTAACATATCGCAGCACGATATAGCTACAACAGCATGCACGTAAATGCACAATTCACAGCAACCCATCACAACAAGAAACCAACTCATCACAACACACTAATACACGCAACACCACCATTTAGCCAAGGCCAAACACAAAACCCTATACCATATGTACAATTAACACGACACGCACACGACGAAATAACATACTCCCACTATCCATACAGCGAAAACGAAAACGTACGAAACAAACACTACATCTAATGCACAAACCAAAAGACGAAGTCGCAAAATACAAAAACGCATACTGCTATGCAAATTTCTACCGTTGTCTACCGTCACGTGGCTATATCCGTATGATGGACTCACCGTCATTACGGACCTCACCCAGATTTTAAAAATAATTATGGAGTTTTACCTCTGAAACACATAATCTATAACACCCACATGAGTCTATCTATAACACCCACATGATTACATTATGATGTGGGTGGAGCACTTTGATAGGAAAAGTCGATATGAACTATGCCGATATTCATCTGGAGTTTGTAAGAGGAAACTGCAGAAAACGTTTAAAAGCATAAACGTTTACTTTCTTTCTTGCCCATATGCTGACAGTTTAGTCAATTAACTGTTTCAAAAAAAAAATCATTAAAATCGGCACCAAAGTCAAAAAATTATTTTTTTTAATCTGGTGACGTCAGTAAAATAAAAAAAATTGTGTCTGGTCCAACTCAGACAAAATCTATCCGATTTTGATGAATGATAGTCATCAACTAATTTAAAAGTA
Source organism: Nineta flava (assembly GCA_963920215.1). Taxonomy (NCBI): domain Eukaryota; kingdom Metazoa; phylum Arthropoda; class Insecta; order Neuroptera; family Chrysopidae; genus Nineta; species Nineta flava. Next base: position 4,036,240 of record OY986041.1, read on the forward strand.
CATAGTCCTCAATGGCACAGGAAATATTATCCGGGCTAGCTGTCCGAAATATACACAAAGATGTGAACTTGGATATCGATGAAATTATCAAGGTTTTCACGAAAAAGAAACGTAAACTTAAATTTGAAATTTTAGTAAGCACCTAAATAAAATTATTTAATGTAAAATGTATACTAGCGTTTAATTTAATTTGATAAACTTTGAAGTTGTAAACATTTCATCAAAATCGGTTCAGTAGTTTAGAGTCTAATTGTGACACTGTGATGTACAAACAAACACACATTTACTTTTGTAATTTTCGTGAGCGAACAAACTAACATTTTACTGGTTTATTAATTAACTAGTGTTCGCCCCACGGCTTTGTCCACGTAGAACTATACACTGTACAAAATCTTTGTCAGGGCGTCATATATTTTGTAAACATCTCCTTTGTAAGAATGCACTATATCGATCATGGCTGTGACAACAACCTTTTTTGAGGGCTGGATCCACGCCAGTTTGTCAGCATACACAGCGTCTAGACTCTAGAATCTAGAGTAATCTAGACTCTAGTGTTCATCTAGAGTCTAGATGAACACTAAAAACAATTTATTAATTAAATTAAATACTTATATGAAAAAATTAACTCGTCAACCAGGAATCGAACCTCGGGCCTCTGGATAACTAGTCCAGTGTGCTTTCCTCTACACCAAAGACGATTGTGATGTGACAGCCAACTTTTTCGAAAGAAATTTGGACAAACAACGTTATGTGGACACGAAAGTATACACAAACAAACAAATATTACTAAAAACAATGCTTTGTAGCGTGTAAGCACTCAAAACGAATACATCCCTTAGTTGATTCTGTAACTACGCTAACTATATATATATATATATATTTATATATATATATATTTATATATATATTTTATATATATATTTATATATATATATTTATATATATATATATATTTATATATATATATTTATATATATATATATATATATATATATATATATATATATACATATATATATATAGATACATATATATATATTTATACATATATATATATATATATATATATATATATATATATATATATATATATATATATATATATTTATATACATATGTACTTTTTTTTAAATGTCTGTGGATTCTCTAGCGGTCACCGTGTTATTCCAATTGGAAAGAAATTTGGTATTTGAGTCGCTTTTGGTATTCTATAGGTAAAGTTCGTTAATTGGTAAAATCGGACGAGGGAAAAAGGGGTTTAGAGGGAGGGGAAAACACAAAATTTGACTATCTCCCTTAATATTTGAAAAAATCTAAAAATTTATCAGGAGTTAAGTTGTAGGTACTAAGTTTTACTGCTTGTTTCTTATCATTTTTCTGTTACACTAATATTAACAGAAATTTCTACAATTAAAGATTGAAAGTGAAAATTCTAAATATCTCTGTTCATATTTTGAGTTTGAGAAAAATGATCAAGTAATGAATTGTAGCAAACTTGATTTTCTACAACTTTACTCCGTATACATTTTTCGATTATTCTAATATTAAGAGCGATGTTTAATATTTTGTGTTTGTTTGACACGAATACATAAAATATATTTTATTGTAAAAAATTTTGATGTCGTTTCCATAGTAACTATAAAATATAATCGTTATACCGTTTTTCTTGGGACTATTAATAAATTTAATTTTTGCAAGTACTAAAGTCATATCAGATATTATATTTCATTTTAATCACACTAAAATTATGACCGCTACAGAGTGATTTATGTATTCTAAGGAAATTCGCTAAGTTGACGCAGCTCCTGCGTAACGAATTTTTTTTATTTGCATTTAAAAATCGACCGTCCTTATTGGTAAGATCCTAAACATGAGATTCGTTTATATTTAGTTGCGTTACTACATAAATTCTTACCGTTCAAGTGGCCGTGCGGTCTAAGGCGATAAGTCTGAGACGTTTTGTTTACTTGGAACTGGGAGGTTATGAGTTCAAATCCCGACATCGGCAGTTATGTCAATTATTAAGAAAAAAAAAGAGGCAGTTAATTTACAAAACTGTCGGTGTATAGACAAGAACGAATTAACCGGCTATGCTTGTGAAGGTTTTCTGCAGTTTCCTACGAATACCAGATGAATATCGGCATAAATCCTATCAGAATCGGCATCCTACCAATTCCTAATCTACTCACAAATTCCTTCCACTCCACTCACATCCTCACATCCTTAGGCATCACAATGGACCTTATGGTCGAAGTGTAGTCCGGCCAGGGCAGCCTCTACTATCTACATCAACATAAATTAGATTTCTAGATGGATTTTGTGAATAGAAAATAATTATTAGTTCAGATTTGGTGGCTCAAAATGAACACGGAAATAATATTGTTGATGTCAATTTTAATTCTTGTCTTTTGTGTTATGGACATGTATCTGTTGACCTGGCTTCTTGACCCGTGCAGATTATAAACTTGATTTTTTAAGGCTTTCCCCAAGGTTTCAGTCAATTTCACCGTAATCAAATTTCCATTTGAAAATTGTGTGGTTAAATTGTTAATTCTTTAAATTTGTTAATTTTAAAGTTTTCGAAATATATTAATTCCAATAAATTTGTTTCTTTTTCAGGTTCCATTAATAATTCCATACTTTCTAATTATATTTGATATAGCCTTAATTCTATTTCCAATAATTGGTGATCCACGATTAGAATATTTTATTGGCATTGGTTTTCTTTTATCTGGAATAATTGTTTATACATTGTTTGTTTTTTTAAAATTCAAATTACCATGTATGAGTAAGTTTTCAAGAAACACGGCACAAAAAACGAGAGGGATATTGGCTCTTGGTTAAATAATTTTTTTTAGTATAATTTTTCGTAGCTTATGATGGATGACCCGATCAAAAAAGTTTCTCAGCGCAAATGCAGTTTTTCGGCAAAATTTTATACAATAACCTGACATTAAAATAATGTTTATTAATTATTAATATGCTTTTATTAGCTTGACTTGTATGTATCTATCTATGTATCTATGTACGTATGTATATGTAAGTATGAATGTAATGGAATTTTTAAATTGAGTTTTCACCCACGTGCGGATGTCTGAAATTTTGCAGACGTATTAAAAACCGTTGACAATACAGTAATATTTTATAAACACATTAAAAAAACTAAATAAAATAAATTTAACTTTATTAAGGTATTTCCAACTGTACCATAAAAAATAACCTTCTGCTGCGGACATGAAAAAAATGAATGCACTGTTTTACGCATATTTTATCAAAAAACTGAACAAGCCGATGGTCATTCTCCCAATATTTTAAGAAAAAATATTTCTACGGAATTGAGGAAAGTATGTGTCGAATTTCAGAACAACCGTGACGTTATTGAGAGAGTTCGAAGTAAAAACAGTCGGAATCGTGCATTTTATTTGACCATGTTATGAAGCTGCATGTTAAATTTCTGCAACTTACATAACGATTTTCTCAAAAACGCCATGGTGATAAATTCTCAAAAAAATTCAGCTGAATTCTGAGGATTCATTTTACTAATAGTGTGAAGTTCTTGACAACCTAATGATAGTTTGGAAATACCTTAAAGCATGTTTTTTTAGTTTTTTTAACTCTAAATTTTATTATATAATTGCGATGACTTAGATCCGACATTAGATTACGTATTAGGTACCAATACAATCGAACAAGTTCACAAGGATGATATTTGTAAAAATTAAACATTATATTAAAGTTCAGTTATTGCATATATTCTTGCCCTAGTCATTGATGACATTTACGCCCAGCAACGTTTATGGTCGGGTCATCATAAGCTGCAATCGAAATTATTTTAACCTAAAAGATAGCCAAAATACTATCTTTTTGTGTGGTGTTTTTCAATTTTCCCGTACCGAAATTGGCCAAAAAGAAACGCTTATATAATAACACAATAAAAATTAAAATCGGGGCAGGCGGAAACGAAGTGATTCCATATAAGTGTTGAATTTTGCCAATTTTTGTCTACAAATATTATATACTAATAGATACCATTGTTTTATCATTTGTAGGTAAAATTACGAAAACCGTCCGCGTAATATTTCAAGTTGAACCATCTTTAAGCAACGCAAATAATTAAAAATTTTGTAAATATATATATATATATATATATATATATATATATACATATATATACCGTGTGTGTTGGACAGCTTCTCCTATAGAAAATCAATGTTAAATATTATTTACAATAATAACTATACACAATGCATAAAGATATAAAAATAGTGGGGGTACTCTGTGGTGTATGGGATGTGTTGAGTACATAATGCTGACTGCCTGCTGTCTAAAGTCGTCAGTACTACATAAACATCTAATGAGAGTGCGTTAAATATATTCATTATTGTCTTCTTAAGTTTAGCCATTACTTCTAACAATTGAAAATTCTTTATTGAATATCCCTTATTATTTGTATGTGGAATGTTTGAAAATAAATGATAGTATTAGAAAGAAGATAATAGATTAAAAGAAAAATAGAACCCCAAAAAGAAAAAAATAGAATTCCGTCAAAAAAAAAAGTTAAACCAACGGTTCGAATATTCCTCCATCACTTGCTAAACAATATCCGAGTCGATTGTAGAAATCTAGCCGGGTATTTTCTAGCACTTGAGGAGAAATATTCGCACAATTGTCAACAATTTTTCGCCTTAATTGTTGCAAATTTTCAGGCGGCCTATTCCGCGAATAGATCTGTGTTTTGACGAAACCCCACAAAAAAAAGTCGTTAGGAGATAGATCTGGCGATCTGGCTGGCCACTTGAAGGTTCCAAAACCACTCATAAGATGTTCCTGGAAAGTTTGTTCCAAGAACAGCCTTACTATCATGGCATTGTGTGCAGGGCAACCATCTTGTTGGAACCATACAGATTCCAGATCTACATTAGGAAGAGCTCTAACAGTTGGCAAAATATTATTTCGTAACAAACTCAAATATTTTTGAGAATCTAAAGATCCGTCAATAGTCATATAATATGGTCAGCCAATATTCCAGTCCAGACATTCAGTTTCTGTGGAAACTGAGTTCGGGTATATCGATGCTGATTTGTCTGAGACCAATATCGCATGACAGATGGATTATGTTTCCCATGTAATGGAAAAGATGATTCATCAGTAAATAAAATATTTCTGATGAAATTATCTTCTCGATTCGCCTTTTCCATCACAGCTTCACAAAACTCCATCCTGTGATAAGGGTCCTCAGCCAATATCTCTTGGGGTTTTCCATATTTAAAACATTTAAAATTGTTCCGCTTCCAAATGTTTGTAACTGTAGAGATGCTTAGGCCCAATTCTTCACCAACTTTTCTTGTCGATTTTTTATCGTCAATAAATAATAAACTACAAACTGCTATATCTCTCTCTTCATTTTTTTTTGGGGGCTTCATCATCGTTATCTTTGTGGCAGTCTTTTCATCCAGATATACAACCCTATTTTTCAAAACAGCTAATCATATGAGTAACTGTTCGAATGCTTGGCGATTGTCTATCCTGAAATGCCACAATAAATAAATTGACACATTCCTTTGCCGAATGTTCCCCAAAGTACCATTTAATAATTTACACTTTTTCTATTGTTGTGTAATAACCCATTGTTGGAATACGGTTATACCATTAAATAAAAAACAACCTAATATTTCCTATGCATTCACATACGTAATGAATAATATTATTATAAATAAGTGTGCATCACTGAATTCCGACTCTTAAAAGACATCAAACAAACATGAGTATCCACAAGTAGCATGTAAGTATGTGTATAAATATGTGGTTAGTGGATGTGTCATTTATATATTTAACATTGATTCCCTATTAGACAAGCTGTTGAGAACGATCTGTATATATATATATATATATATATATATATATTAAATATAATTTATTTTTTATAATTCTGGTTATTATTTATTTACTACCTTTAGTGATAGGCCAGTCAGAGTAGAGGATCGAAACGGGGGGGGGGGTATCATTTCCGAAATTGGGAATAAAAATATCGCCACGTTATTTTTTCCAGAAAATTCTTTAAATACATTATTAAACAATCAAGTAACCATGGTGATACATGATTGTAATATTCATTATTATGGGTATTGTTTTTAAATTACAAATATTTCTGTAAATATTAGAGTTACCTGAAAATATGATCAGTTATCGTATTGTAGAAAAATTTATTTACTACAACTTTACAAATTTTTCCATTTTCCTAAGCGAGATTTAAAAAAAATTGTTTTTCTTTCCATCTAAACCCCCCTTCACTCTCATCCGATTTTGACCATTAACGAATTTGACCTTTCAAATACAAAAATCACATCACATACCACAATGTATGTTCGGTGAACATTTGAAGAAATCTTTCCGAAATTCCTTCATCGGTACAAAATCAATAGAACCAAACCAGTACAAAACCAATTTAAATTTTTCAAGGTGCGTCTATCAAAAGATTTTCTTCCTGATTGTACAAGGTGGCGCAAATGTAAGGTAGCGCAAAAGTAAAGTAGCTTCACGATTTTAAATTTAAAAAAAGTATAAAAGAAGTTAAGAAAATTTATCTTTTGTAACTCATAATATAAAGTGTGTTTCTTGTGGTTTTGGAAGAATGATGTTTAACAAATGATATCCCCTTTCGCGCTGAAAACTATGAGCTCTTTTCAGCACATTTGACCTTTCGTCAAGTTTCTTGAGATATGCCCAAAATCTCTCGCCTAATATTTTTAGTTGTTCCAAACATTGTGGCTTGTTTACAAAAACCCTTTCTTTCAGATAACCCAAAAGAAAATAATTTGCAATATCGTATGGTTAGAAGTAGCCTATCTGACATTAAAATATCGTCGATAGTTTCTCTGAATAGAGATAAAAGTTCTTCCGTTTTCCAAATAAAAAGTTACGATATTTATCCTTTCTGCAGACTGGCATCGCTCTATATCAAAACTCCTAATAAATACTGATATGATAAAATTAACTCGTCAACCAGGAATCGAACCTCGGGCCTCTGGATATCTAGTCCAGTATGCTTCCGCTACACCAAAGACGACTGTGACGTAATAGCCAACTTTTTCATATCATTCTTATTTTTATTTATTTAGACAGTATTACTTCTGTCGAAGTTATTATTCATATATATTTATTTGTGTATACTTAAGCGTCAACAATACGATGTTTGTCCAAATTCCTTTCGGTTACGTAAGACAAACTGTAGATGACTTTAGTGTATACTATTTAGACAAATGTCATTGTCATTGAATTTTTAATTAAACACTTATATGAAAAAATTAACTCGTCAACCACGAGTCGAATCTCGGGCCTCTGGATATCTAGTCCAGTATGCTTCCGCTACACTAAAAACGACTGTGACGTAACAGCCAACTTTTTCATATCATTCTTATTTTTATTTATTTAGACAGTGTTACTTCTATTTATTATGTTTTTTATCATTTTTCTGTTACACTAATATTTACAGAAATATTTACAATTAAAGATTGAAAGTTAAAATTCTAAATATCTCTGTTCACATTAGAGTTTGTGAAAAATAATCAAGTTATGAATTATAGCAAACTTGATTTTCTACAACTTTACTTCTTATACATTTTTCGATTATTCTAATATTAAGACATATATTTAATATTTTGTGTTTGTTTGACACGAATTCATAAAATATATTTTATTGTAAAAAATTTTGATTGTCATTTCCATAGTAACTATAAACTTTAATCGTTATACAACATCGTTCTTTTTTGGCTATTAATAAATTTAATTTTAAATCATATCAGATATTATATTTCATTTTGATCACACTAAAATTATGACCGCTAGAGAGTGATTTATGTATTCTAAGGAAATTCGCTTAGTTGACGTAGCTCCTGCGTAACGAATTTTTTTTTATAAATTCGTGTTGACAAAAAACTAGTGCAAAATTAAAATTTGTAAATGTACAAATCCATATTGTGAGTGACCTAAAACAATAGCTAGCATATTGTGGTTTGTCTGTTTCTAGTAATAGCAATGCATTAGTGGAGAAGTTAGTCCTTGATAATTATTTATCTTAAAGCATGTCATTCTATCCAGAGGTGTCGACAGAACGTGGGCCTGGTGGGCCAATACTCGTCTAAAACTTTAGTGGCTCACTCTTCAGTGGCCCACTCGGAGTTTCCCAATTCGTAACTACGATTCTTTACCTTCGCCAAACACTGCAAATAGCCCAGAGAAATAGTACAAAAGAATGAGTTTACCTCTTAAAAGGTACAAGTGGAAATTGTCTTCGTTCTGGAACAAGGAAAATATAGCAAAACGTTCATAACAAAATCGCGCTTGCAAAAGAAAGTTATTGAAGGTCAAAGATCGCCAATTTGGTACACCCACAGCTGCCATGGAAGTCATACTGGGACTGCTTCCGCTAAGCATTATAATAATAGGGAATATGCATGAAAATTTTTTTTCACTTGAATTAAAGTATGTTTACTTGACAAATATCAAGGTAAAATTACTTTTTAAATAACTTTAAAAAGAAGCGAGATATGAATGATTGAAATTCCCGATTAGACAAAGAGGGTGATAGCCCTCTTGATATGTTATGTGACGTCATATTACACTTTCACCATTTAAAATACTCGTAAAACTCCGTTTTTAGTATTTTTGCAAGAAAGAGACAGATAATAATCTTTAAAAGCTTATAGCTTCCTTGATATTTGTCGGATTTTAATTTCGTTTTTAAATATTGTTACAGTATTAACAGTATTTTCATATTCTGAAAATAAATGTGAAAAAAAATTTTCATGGATATTCCCTATTATTTCAGACCCCGTTTTTGAAATGGGCACAGATATGCTTCACAAAATATACTCCGTTTCAAAACTTTTCACTGTAGTCTGTGATCGGGCCATATGGACGAAAGGAAAACCATCCAATCTCAAGAAAGGAATCGTCTGGTATACAGACGGATCCAAAACTGAAGAAGGGGCTGAGCGGGAATCTGCGGTGAGAGACCTAAAGCAAACAAGAGCCTCAACTTGGGGAAATATGCCACGGTCTTCCAAGCAGAAGTCTACGCCATACTGGCTTGCATCCGTGAGAACCTACGAAGAGGCTCTCCAGAAACAAATAAACCAGAACGTATGTATTCTCTCGGATAGTCAAGCTGCTTTAAAAGCCTTGTCTGGAACTGAGGTCACCTCAAGGGTAGTCAAGGATTTTCTGAGGAAATTGCTGGAGCTGGCAAAACGGAACAATGTTAAATTGATCTGGGTGCCGGGTCTTAGTGATTTTGAAGGAAACGAAATAACAGATATCTTAGCAAAGAAGGTAGTCGGAATACCCTTCATTGACTCAGAGCCTGTTTTAGGAATTCCAAGGACTGCATGTAAACAGGTGATCAACGAGTGGTCAAATGCTAAACATCGTGATCACTGAGAAAAAGTACCGCGGCAAGAGCTCGGGAAGGTACTGTCTCAGAGCGCAACCAAGAGGCTATCTCTCGATGCACTGAAGCTGAACAGGATGCTGAACTGCGGAGGGTGCTGGATTCATTACCGGGCATTGTCCCCTGCGGAAGCATCTGCACTTATTGGGACTCCATAACGGGTCCCTTATGTGCAGATTGTGTGGCGAGGAAGAAGAAACATCTAGCCATATTGTCTTGTTGTGTTATTGTTTCATTCTTCATTATGTTCCCACGAGTAATGGAATGAATCCAGTTCTTACCAAAGATAGTATATATCGAAACATAGCATAAGAAATTTGTCAATTAATAATTTCTTTCTACATTTTGACAGTTGGAAATGTCATTTCTTAATTATGATTTTGTTGATGACATATCTATGGAAACTATAAACTCAACTATCATGGTGTTTGGGGAAAGAAGAAACACACAATATAAAATATCTCACTAAATATTAGAAAAATTTTAAAATGTGTAAGTTGTTAAGTTGTAGAAAATTATGTTTGCTCCAATTCATTGCCTCATCATTGTTTTCTACCAACACGAATGTGAACAGAGATATTTACGATTTAAATTTTCAATCTTAAACCGTCAATATCCCTGTAAATGGTAAAACTTAGTTATAGTAAAACTTATTTTCTACAACTTTACTGCTTATGTATGTTTCGAATTTTTCAATATTAAGAGAGATATACCAAATTTTGTGTTTCTCCTTCCCTCTAAACCTCCCTTTACCCTTGTCGATTCTTGTCATGCTTATCATAAAAATGCATTGTCATCGGAAGTGAACCAACATGTAAAAATTCAACTCCGTTGGATAAGAGGAAGTTCTAATTCAGCGTACAAGATTTTACCCGAACAAACATACATACATACATACGTACATACATACATGCATACATACATACATACATGCATACATACATACATACATACATGCATACATACATACACACATACATTGCAAGTTAAATGAAAGCTGCTAATGTAATAAAAAAAACACATTCTCAGAAAAAATAAAATAAAATATTAATTCCAGGCCCATTTTTAAGTACAATTTTTGTATTTTACTTGTATAGAAATAAGTTAATAGATCTTTACATCTTTGGGTAATAAAAATCTTATTATTTATTCAAACACCTATAATAAAATTTTGCAAAATCCTATTTTCAAATACCTACTATAAAATTTGGCACAGTCCTATTTTCAAAATACTATTTTCAAATTCCAAGTATTTATTATTAAAGTCTTAAATTTTAAAATAGTAATCTATATTCTATGCGGGCAGGATAATTGTACCCGTATAATAATCAATAATGTATGTATGATACCTATTATTTATAATCCGATCGATCGTAAAGATGCCTTTTAAAATCCAAAAATTTACTACGTGTAGGTGTGGCAGTAAATTTAATTTCTTAAAACAGGACAGTGTAACATTTAAGGCCTAAGCTAATATGATAAGGAGAAAAGATTAGATTTTATGTGTGTTTGTTTGCAATGGATAAACTCAAAAAATACTTAACCCATTTTAAAAATTATTTTACCTGTAGAAAACTACATCATCAACAATTAACATGGCCTGTATTTTATCATAAAAACAAATTATAGATCCCTACAAAAATTGTAATAATTTAACCCAAGGGTATCAAGGTTGGTAGAGCACGGGTCTAGAATGCCAGAGGTCGTGGGTTCGATCCCCATCCCTAAATGTGTATGATTTTTCATATCAAGCATTTGATGTAAAAAAATGGTATCAATATTAATTATGACCCGTATTCATAGTCCGGTCTTAAGCGTAACTTCACCTTAAGCATGAACTTCAGGCAGCGTTTAGATTCATAGACGTAATCTTGAGGCAAGCTTGAAAGTTTGATCTTAGCTAAGATATGTATGGTTGGATAAATATTCATAGTTATTGCTTAAAGCCCATTAAATCTTATTATAGACGTTATCCTTACTTTAGTAGATGATGTATCTGATGTACGTGATTTAGGTAAGTCAGTTTTAGTAGATCACTACTATTTTCAATGCATAGTTATTAAGGTTGTCTTAAGTCTACCCAGACAAACTTAATAACTTTGCAGTGAAAAAAGGAGTGAAGATAATGCTTCTTTTTTTGTATAACTTTTTTAAATCTTTGACGGTTTTAAAGATTGACATATTTTCCGAGGAACTTTTGACCACAAATTATGAGCAAACTATTGAGTTATTGGAAAAACTTTGCATACAAAGTTTGTTTATTTTAAAAAGAAAATTTTTCATTATTAAAATTTTTGTTACATCTATTACGGTTACAAAGATAGGCAGTTTGGCCCATTTTGCCCAAACATGGTCCGATTTTGCCATTTAACGAACTTGACCTTACTTTTTTGCTCTAGAACACACACACACAAATTTCAGCTTGTTATCTCTTTTCGTTCTTGAGTTATCGTGTCCACGGACAAAGGACGGACTTGCAGTAATGGCCGACTTAGGCCATTTTATGCACACATATGACAAACATTCATGTCTACGATCAATATTTTTAAGCGTTACAAAGTCTGTAAAATAGTACAAAAATAGGCTCAGGTACCTCTTGAAAATACTGCTGGAAATATTTCAACGGAATTATCTTGGTTTTAGCACCATGAAAATATGGCAAAAAGTCCATAATGAAATCGCGGGTGCAAAAATATTTATTGAAGCTCAAAGGTCTCGAAAATCTGTTTTTCTCAAATATCTCGTGAACGATTGGTTTTACGTTAACAAAGGTTTTTATTTGATTAATTTCTTAACAAATTCAACATAAAATAGAGCTTGTACAAAATTCTCCTAGGACCAATAGCTCTCGCGATATAGGTACGGTTGAGGAACGTTTTTCGTAATGAAGTGTTAAACTGAGTTTTAAAAGGGAGAAAATGTTTCGTCCAAAACGTTCAGATTTATGTCGACACATAGTATTACAACTTATTGATCAATCGGATTAAAATAAATTTTTTAAAGTAGTAAAAATTAATAGTTCTTGAATAGAGGTCATTTACGTTAATTTGTACAAAAAAGGTCCCGTGCAATATTTACACACATTCAACTGTGTCCAAGTCAAATAGTAGTTCTTAGGTGCAGAGTATTTCATTATTTACTTACAACTTTACTTCATTCAATTCATTACCTGATCATTTTTGTCTAAAACTCAAACATATACAGATAGATATTTAGAATTCTCGTTTTCAATCTTAAGTCGTCCATATTATTGTTAATATCAGCGTAACAACAAAAATGATAAGAATCTCAATTGTAGTAAAATTAATTATTGTTAACTTCTTATACATATTTTTCGCTTTTCCTGTGGTAAAACAGAAATAAATATTTTTGCCTTTCAATGTTTTTATCTCTTACGACTTCGAGGAGCAAATTTCCCCAAATTTGTGGGAGGCAATGCGGCCAGCTTAGCAATACAATTAGGCTAAGACTATTTTTTCTATCAATATATCCAACTGATACAGTCGATAAATCCGATAAATTCGCTATGTTGAAGCAGCTCCTGTGTAACGAATTTGTTTTTTGTCTGAAAGAAATTTTAGAAGGACAAGTAATAAGATAAATCCAAATTATAATACTTATAGATTTAATTATACTTAATACTAATACATAGATCTTATTACTAAATGACTAATATTATCACATCACATTGAATGGTCATTATCACATTGGTCATTATCATATTGGTCATTAACACATTGATCGTTGTCTTCTGGTTCCTGCATGGTTCCTCAGGTGGGCATGGATGGCTCTTCAGAACAACAGGGCTCTCCATAAGCTGAGTGAGAGTAAGTAAAAAAATGTTTTGAAGTAAGACGGAACGATGTTTCAACACAAGGTGCCTACCAATTATTGTCCAATAATTTATTCAATCAATTAAGGAATCGTTTTGCCTACTCTTGGCCAATATAATGAATATTATACTGCTCAATGGAAACCACGGGAAGGTGGTAGGCGTCTTCCATCAGGAGAAGGATAGGAAAAAGGAATAGGTAGGGAGATGAAATAAGGAGATCGAATGAAAAGGAATAAGAATTAAAATATCAAAAAATTAAAAAACAATAATTTTTTAGATGCTTCTTCAAGTTCGGTCCCACCGAACATTGAAGCCACATAATCTTCTAAACCATGTTTATTGTATCCAGTGTCAATAAAGTTCCATGATACTGTACCCCCTACAAAGAAAAAATAATTAGATAAGGTAAATAATTGTTTATTAGTTCTCCGATATGAATAGTTTTGGCAATCGGACTTTTCCAAGAATTGGACTTATTTAGACTAAAAAGTTACATATTTATTTTTTCCTTTCTTTTTTTGAAGGTTTAAGTTATTATTTTTTCGCTTTTCAGTTACTTTCTTCTTTCATCGGTTCTATTTTTTGTTAAAAAGTTTTTGTTTTTTTTATGACTTATAGTGTTATTAGAACTACATATCTGTGTCAGGTTTGGTGCACAATCAACCATTCCCTATTTTTCAAGCCTTAGGTATGAAATTTATTTCCTCAAATTCATATGGTACCAATTTCGAAGAATACCCTTTCCAATAAAAAAAGAATTATCGAAATCGAACTACTCTGTAAAAAGTTATGCGTGGTCATACCTTTTAAAAAAATATAGGGGTTGACTTGAGAACCTCCTCCTGTCAACAGTCAAACAATACGCTTATTCATTTTACAGTGTCACTAAAAGTGAGGTTAACAACAATGACAACAATTGTTGTGTTTACCAATTTAGCGACTTTGTCGCTAGAAGTGACGACTTTTGTTTAAGTCTTAGCCACAAAAAAAAAGATGGTTTAGCGACTTATCTGCCGACTTTTGGAGTACAAATCCAAACAGTTTTAGGGCCAGTAATAGATACATTTTTTGTGAACTCAACAGATAATTATTCATCGTTACAATGAAGGTAATACATTTAATTAAATTACCTAAATTATAATTAAATTACCGCCACTAGCCAGTTGTGCCACTCCCAGAACAAAATCCTGAGTCCGCTCCTGGTAGAATCAGTTTTAGCGACTTTTGATATTGAGTTTGGGGACTCGAATTTATAGGAGTTGGCAACACAAGTGCTTACCGACAGTTGTCAATAATCAACTTATAATAAACCGCAAAAAATGTCATATTATTTCCATTCCAAACTTGAAACTTTCAGGGGATACAGTGAAGTATAATCTCTGAAAATTTCAAATGATTTCGAGTTGATAGAAAAAAATTGTAGCTATCTAAAAACAACATTTTTTTCAAAAATCCACCTACTTTATGTGGCGACATCTCAGTGAAATGAAAGCGATCAAGCAAAAATAGGGCAGCTATCATCAGAATCGAAAATTATAAGCCATTGATTATCCTTCAATTTCCAAAAATGTAGATTTGAGAGCCTTTTAAAAATAAGGAAAATTTTAAGCAATTATGATACAGTATTTTACAATCTTAAACTGATTGACACCACTCTTTCCAGAAAATTCATTTAAGGTTGTAAAAATCAAGTAGCCATGGTGATACATGATTGTAATATTCATAATTATGAGTACAGAATTTAAATTGCAAATATTTCTTTAGTATTAGATTTGCAGAAAATATGGTCGGGCAACGAATTGTAGTAAAATATATTTTCTAAAACTTTTTACATTTCAACTTATCATTTTACTAATGTTAAGAAAGAAATTTAACATTTTATGTTTTCCCTGTATCTAAGCCCTCCTTCCTCCTTTCCCCTCATCCGATTTTGTCCATTAACGAAGTTGGCCTTCATAAACAGATAGATCATGTGCTGTACCAAATTTAATTCCGATCAACCTAAAATTGCGGTCTAAAGAGCGCAACCCGATATGTTGGCAGATACATACATACATACATACATATATAGATGGGGATTTTCGATTTTCTTCGAAAAGTCGTTAAAAGCCCCAAAGAACTACCAAATTAATTAAATTAAAAAAGTTAAAAAAGTTTTCATCATATTCTACATACCTTGGACGGCGTCGAGTAACTTTTGTCATTTACGGGTTTTGGGTCACATCGCTTCAAAAAGAACAATTATAAAAATTGGCTTTGTTCATCCATCAATTCTTCTTCCATTACCGAAGGCTAGAAATAAAACATATTTATTGTACCGATAATAACACAAAGACAATTTCACAATAATGCCATGAAAGCGGAACGGGCGAGTAACGGCTTGTGATAAATAAAATACGATAGGGACCGATTTAGGTTAAATGGAATTACCTAAAATCCACAAAAAGATTCTAGATACTAGATAAAGTTACTATTATATTCACCAAATATATTTGATCCTAGTATTTAATAATTTTCTACCCCGTTTATTACATTGAAATAATATTCGAAGTGTGTTCAAAAAGTAAGGTGACTTTATATTTTTGATACATAAAAATTTTTTCCGAAAGTTAAATTTTTTGATCATTTAGCCTCACTTTTAACTTCTGCAAATTTATGAAAAGTCTAAGTGTATCGTAAACTTTCAGTAAACAAATTTGCAGAACTATGTTTTATGAGTCCAATTTCAACTCAAAGTTAACCACTTTAACGCTTCTGGGGGCGGTTGGGCCACAACCTACACTTCTGGGAACATTTTCTTTCAATTTATATTTTTAATATGTAATACTTGCTTTGACGATATCATGGGAAACTTATAAGAAAAAATCACGACTTTGTTTTATCAGTTCACTTTTATGTAGCAGCTCTTAGACCAAAAGCTTCATAAAGGTTTTATTTCAATCATTACGATCTGCAATTGAAGTGTTATTTGAAGCACACGATCTATGTTTCAATAAGTATTTAAACCTTTTAATTGTTATATTGATTTGATTGGATTGATCTTGAATTAATCTAATTGTTTTTTTGTTCTGTATTTTTGTCTAATCATAATTGTTGTTGTAAATCTTTCTCTGATTCTTATTTAATTTATTTTTGATATTTTATTGACTTGTTTGTAAAAAAAGAAACAATTTTCAAAGATGTGAAAACAAGTTTAAACATATCAATAAGCTTTAGCTTTGAATTATTTATTTAATTAACAAAAATAGTTGTTTACACGCTAACTAAAAATGTATGTTTATTTAAGGTGGTTGTCGTGCGAATGGGCATAATTATAGAAAGTTCCAAATTGTTGAACACTTATTACGGGTATTCTGATACACTCACACTTAAATTTGTTGAAATCGATTGACTGTCTTAAACTCGAGAAAAACTTAAATGAAGTTCGAATAGTTAAGATGGGGAGCAATGGAGTCGACCCAGTTTAAGCAGGATTTATACCAGTGTTTTATTTTTAATAGAAAACGAGACAAAAGAATCTTTTCAAAAATAGCTAACAATACAACAAGAGAAACAATTTGGCGCGTCGGAAATTAAAATCGATTTATTAGTTCTCTTTAATATTTAAGAGCTAATGATGAAAGTAGTGCGAAAATTGATTGTAGGCAACACCCTCACATTGCATTATCTAACTTTAAGTCATTCTCTCTAATGTTAATAGAGAAATTCAACATTTTATTTTTTCCCTTTTGTCTAAGCCCCCCATTCCCCTTGTCTGATTTTGTCCATTAACGAAGTTGGCCTTTCAAATACAGATAGGTGACGTGCTATACTAAATTTCATTTCGTTTAACCTAAAATTGCAGCCTAAAGAGCGCGAACAGACACATAGACGGACATATACATACAGACATACATAAATAGACGGGGATTTTCGATATCTACTAGGCAGGTTCGATGAACATTTGAAGATTTTTTTCCGAAATTCCATCATCGGTATAAAAGCTACATTTTCTCGATAATTCTCGAAAAGGCCGAAAGGCTACCAAATTATTTCAATTAAAAATGTTCAGAATGTTGTCCTCATATTCTACATACCTTGTACTGCATTCACCTCTTGCAGCGCCTCAACCCGAACAACAGCAAAAATTTGCTTTGTTCGTCGAGGTCCTCCCTAACCTCTACAGGTGCGCTTCGCTTTTGGATTTCTTTTTTCTTTTTAACAACCCGAATCCGTAGGCTAGAAATAACGAAAAATTGATTATTGTACGAACAGATAATATCACAATAAAGCCATGAAACTCGAGTAATCATTAAAATCAATAACTATTTTCTATTATAAGCTTTAAGTTACGTTCAGCGGAACGGGTGAGTAACGGCTTGTAATAAATAAAATACAATAAGGACCGATTTATAAATAGGTTAAATGGAATTATCTAAAATCCACAAATAGATACCACATTTTTGTTGTTGTCTGTTGGAATTTTAAAATTATTATTATATTCAACAAATATATTTGATCCCAATAGTATTTAATAATGTTCTACTCCGTTTATTACATTGAAATCAATATGTTTGTATCCTGTGGTCACTTTACCTATAAAAAGTTGGGTGTAGGTTAGCAAAAAGTGGCGTATGAATTTCAATAACTGTTCTCTTGCGATTTATTTGATAAACCTTTTCTATCAAATATGTAGATATTTTTAAAGCAAAATTGTTTAAATAACTTCAAAACATTATTGTTTTCGATCGGAATAAATTTTCTTCATATTGTTTGTCTGCATTCCTATTTTAAAGGTATTCTGATATTTTTTAATAAAATTGAAGTTTTAGAAGATAAATATTTATTTGTTTCAAAAAAAATCACAAATTTGGCCATTTAAATTACCCATCAAAAATCCATGGAAATTCAACACTAAAACGAAGGGTTTTCACATTTTTCTGTATAATATTTATCAACCCATAATCACTAATATTTTTATTGTTGATGAACCGTTTTCAAATGATTATTTGGTAGAGCAATATTTGGTTTATTTATATTTATTGGATCATTTTCAAATGGGTATTAGCAAAAGTTCGACAACAACAAAAAATGCATTTCTACTATCAGGGATAAACAATCAAGTTATAGAATAATATTCAAAACATTGGTAAAAATTATACGATCATGTTTAGCTAAGGTCATAGTGATTTTGCAAAATTATATCGCATTCGTGTCCGCGTGGTGCAACTTTTAATCGATGTAAGATAGGGAAAGTTTTTAAATACAAAAATCTTGATCGCATAAAAATAAACTTTTTTCCATGCACCCATTATTTCTGGCGTAAATGCAAAATTTACACCGAAATTGTCAGATGTATGAAAAAAGTTTCAATCAAAAGTTGTTTGCTTTTATTAGATAAATTTCTGTGTGAATAAATATTTTCTCTATCTGGTGCCGTTTAACAGATAAGCTGTAACAAGCGGCCACGAATGCATGGAACAAAAATACAATTATTGCATTATGTTTTCCCCTTAAAACTGTGTAACTTTTGTTTGAAACAATTTTGCTAGAAAGCCTACTTATTTAAACTTAGGGTGTTTAAACTTTAGTCCCAACTTTGAAAATATTAAAAAATTTTTCGCCCTATTTTTGTCTAAAAACATTATTTATATAGAAATCTTACTCAATTTAAAACACTTATATTTTTACCCATTTTAAAGATGTTTTTAATTATCGAATAAAAACAAAAAATAATTAATTGATTTAGATGTATTAAAATCAAAATTATAATAATAATAATAATAATAGTAATAGAGTAAGCCTTTAAAAAATATATGTAAATTTAGCATTTTATCTAAGTTAAAAATTTAACAAATATGATATTATTTGTATACTATATTTAATACTGATACCAACAAGGTTGTGTGATAAATTTTCGGTTTAGATTGGTTCAATTTTACTGAACAGGACTCTACATAAATTGTATCAATATATTTATATCCAGTAATGATGTAACGTATGTTGGATTGTTCACATTCGCGAATGCGAATACTTATCTCCAATATTCACGCACGCGAATGCGAATGTTGACCATCAAATAAAGCGCGCGCAAAATATTAGATAGGTTTGACATTTCGTGTCATGTTTGAACCTATCATAGCCGAGCCGATACAGGTTGAATAAATGAAGTTAGTCACACAAGTTCAGTCGATTTGTTTTGTTTTAATTTGAGATTAGTTTAGTATTATTGCATTTGTTAAATTTAACTGTTACTCAAAAGTGATAAAGTTATATAAAAACATGAGTAAAGCACATATTGGCGAAGTTTGGACTTATTTCACAATTTATGACGCTGAATATGTGAAATGCCAGTTGTGTGATAAAAAATATTTTCGCAAAGGAAGGACCACTAGTGCTATGCGAATCACCTAGAAGCTAAACATAAAAATGAATATGACGTAATAAAAGGACGAGAAAATTAAAAGCTAGGTGCTGCTAAAATAAATTCTTTGCCGCCCTCTTCACGACAATTTACCAAAACCAATCTAAAGCAAATATATTTAAATGACTAACAAAAACAAACGAGAAAGTATTTCTAATTTTCTTGCCTACCTCAAAATCATTTTTTTATTCAAAGATAAGTAAATAAAAAATATATAAATCTTATCAGTTATAATTATCAGTATCATAATTCCATATCCATCCATATATAACTACCTTTTTGTTTGTAAAATACATTCGTGAAACTTTCGCATCGTTTCTTGCGGATGCTAATGTCAAAAAATATGCGACTATTCGCGAATGCGAATGCGAAAATTCGTTACATCACTAATATCCAACTACCTTATAGCCTATATAAAACCAATCATGCACCAATAAACAATTTAGGACTAAATGAATTAAATTAAAACTGCTAAATAAGGTTGTCATCATATTCTACATACCTTCTGCGCACTTCCACTTCCTTACAATTTTCAAAAGGCATTTTTGAAAAGATGATTGAAAATATGTAAAAACAAAAACACAAAAAATCACAAACAAAAA
The DNA here is from genome assembly GCA_963920215.1 of Nineta flava. NCBI lineage: Eukaryota > Metazoa > Arthropoda > Insecta > Neuroptera > Chrysopidae > Nineta > Nineta flava. The sequence continues at coordinate 4,056,528 of OY986041.1, forward strand.
TTCACAACCACAAACAGTCACAAACACTTTTAAAAATTTATGACAGATCCGCTCGCAAGACAAGTTGAGAATGACATCAAATTTAAAATTGATGAACATCCACAAAACCCATCGATTACCCCCACTCCATTTTATTTACTTGGGTTTTTTTTTTAAGATTATCCCTTTTGTATGGTAAGTAAAACCTTTTTAATCTCAAACGAACAAAGTATCTGGGTTAAATCGCGGGCGTAGCTATAGTCAATAGATTCCTCATGGGAGGGGTTCTGCAACGCACAAAGGTAAACTCTAGTTTTTGCATCGGTTTACTATGGGCGTATTTTCATGTTTACAATCTACTATAGTCATTTAAATTCTGAATTTTATACTAAATACAGAAGTGCCAAAGAATTTTTCTTTAACGACCATAAGGTCCATTGTGATGCCTAAGGATGTGAGGATGTGAGTGAAGTGGAAGGCATTTGTGAGTAGACTAGGAATAGGGAATATGCATGAAAATTTTTTTTCACATTTATTTTCAGAATATAAAAATTCTGTTAATACTGTAATAATATTTAAAAACGAAATTAAAATCCGATAAATATCAAGGAAGCTATAAGCTTTTAAAGATTATTATCTGTCTCTTTCTTGCAAAAATACTAAAAACGGAGTTTTACGTGTATTTTAAATGGTGAAAGTGTAATATGACGTCACATAACATATCAAGAGGGCTATCACCCTCTTTGTCTAATCGGGAATTTCAATCATTCATATCTCGCTTATTTTTAAAGTTATTTAAAAAGTAATTTTACCTTGATATTTGTCAAGTAGACATGCTTCAATTCAAGTGAAAAAAATTTTCATGCATATTCCCTATTGGTAGGTTATGCGGCTGCAGTCGACTCTGATAGAAACTATGCCGATATTCATCTGAAGTTCGTTAAATTTGTTTGCTGGAGCATCACGCAAAAACTACTGGATCGATTTTGATGAAACTTTTTTTTAAAAAACTTATGATAAAACTTAAAACTGATATTAGATCTCGCTACGAGAGATAGAATGCAAAAATATTAGCTGAAATAGAAATTTGGCAGAAGTGTCGATAAATGTTTGAAGTAATGGAAGCAATGGGAAATTAAATTGAAAATTTTAGTCCTTTAACAACGGAAGATATGTACCAATAAAACGCGAGAGGAGTAATGATTATAAGCTTGTTGTCAAATAAACTTGATTCTCATTTTTAAATTTGATTGCCAATTATAAATTTTACTGTGAATCTTTTATAAAAACTTGTATCGATACAAGTCTTTAAGATTCTTTTTAGTAAATTTTCTTTTATGTTTATTTAATTGTAGAGTTTCTGAATGAACAATGTCACATTGTTAGTAATTGCGAGTTACATACGACGTGAGTTTGGTTCTATAGTAGGTTCTATATTTGGTTCTCACTGGTAGTATGGGCCCATAGTAATTTAAACTGAAAATTTTTCACCGTATACTATTTTGTCGCACGGATATATCCCGACCTCCTTACACCCCCTAATATACGTCCCTGAGTTAAATATTTTTGTATTTTTGCATAAAATTATGATTATTTGTGTCAATTTCAAAAAATGTAACTGATCAAATAACTTTGTTAGTCAATACCCGACAATATTCAAGGAGTTACCTGCAGAGCACTAATAAAATTACCCCTACCTAATAAATTAAAGGTTAATTTCATAGGTGGGCAAACGCTGACTCCGTTCAGCTCTGAGTGAGAGGTAGGAAGAGAGATAGAGTACATGCAGGGTACCTACCAATTATTATTATTTTCTTTTTTTAATTAAAACATTTTCTGAAAAAAATATAATAATACCAACCCTTTTTTATGGTCATACATAAAAAAGGGTTACATGCAATACTGAATACATTGAATACATATTCTGGAATTCTGGGCTAGTAATTTGGGGCATAAAATTTACCTTTTTTAAGATATTTGTGTATGAATAAAATATATATGTTATATAAATCTATTGAACCTTTACCGATTGACCGTTATAATAAAAGAGATAAATTTTTGCCAAGAATTTGATTTAGATTTTTAGAATTTCCGAATAATTTTCCCAAACTATTACACATGGGTGAACTAATAATCAATTATTTACCCGATTTAATTATTTATTCTTCGTAGGAGGTATAGTGTCATCGGAATTTGATGACACTGGATTCAATAATCATGCCAATGATAAGGCTGGGGTGGGGGGGGGGGGTGTATAATTTGTTACTGATTTCTCAATGGTTAAATTTTACATAAAGTGGGAGTTTTATGTTAGCTTACTCAACCTAACTGAGTTTCTTCGAGTAAGTCTACTTTGAATTAAATAAAGTGAAAAGTACTATTCGTGCTAGTGAAAAGTAATTTTCGCATAATTTCTTTTTTCAAAAAAAATAAAAGTAGTGATTTAGTGAAACGGTAATTTTACAATTTAATAATCGGTTTAAAGATTTTGAAAATATAAATGTAAAGAGTGATTTTTTAGTGAAATAGTTTATACCGAAAATTTGAAATTATTTAACGAAATGATTACCCTTCCAACAAATTATAATTTATTAGAAGCCATGAACTCGAGCACAAAAAGTATTTGGGAAATTGTTGCAGAAAATCTTCGTTTGATTATCCGGAATTATTAAAAATAAATAAATAAAAAACTTAGTAGTTGTTTCGCATCTTCTTATCTATGTGAATCGAGAATTTCACACATGAACCATATAAAATCAAATAAATTATTGGACAATAATTAGTAGGCCACCTTGTATTGAAACATCGTTTCGTCTTACTTCAAATCCATCCTCTGGTTAATTACAATATATTTGTTACGGTCAAATATTAATCCTATTGTTAACAAGCCGAACCAAAGGTTATTGGATTATTTTAAAATAAGTCACCAATGCGTTTTAATTTCTTCAAAACCAAAAATTTTTAGAAAATTTTGAAAAAAAAAAATTAGGAAAAACCGAAAAATTTTAGATTAATTTCTTCTAAAATATTTTGCAACGATTTGGCATCACACAAAAAATCTAAAAAAGGTTAAAATAGTTTTCCTAAAAACGAGAGTAACGCAAAATAAATTTTAAGAATACAATAAATAATTTTAACAAAATTTAATTTCGAATTCCTAGTAATTATTGTAGACTAGTAAACATGTGCTTTTTTTTGCGAATTCCACTTCATCGTCTCAGAAAGTTATAACCAAGGTATCATTCGATTCGTAATTGCATCTAGAAAGTTTTTGAAAAAATTGAAGTCCTGCGTAAAAAAATTTCAAAAGTTATAAACAATTTAGTAAAAGGTTTCGTTTTTTGCAAAAATCTCAAAAACTACTATAGGTATCGGTAATCGAAAAAAAGATTGTTAAATAGCAGGAAATTTCCTTAAAAAAAGTCGGAACTCACGGAACTGTACGACTTATATTTATTATTTTAATTGAGAGATGATAAAACTTTTTAACAAAAAATAGACCCGACGAATGAGGAAAATAACGACCTGACGAATGAGTAAGTAAGAAATTATAACTTTGTAAAAATAAACTAAACCAAGGAAAAAAGAAAGAAAAAAAGTTACTTTTTAGTCTAATAAAGTCCTACACTAATGTAAATACCTAAATAATTTTGAAAAAATTCTCAATGATTCCGTGTTTAAATATAAACACTTCTTGCATTTTAATAAATAGTACATAAGAAATCAATTGAAATATCTGTTATTTTTTGCTCTGTCCACAAAAAATATGCATTAAAAAATTTTTTTATCAGATAAAAGTTATCTTTTTACTCTATAAAATACAAATCACCTACAAAAAGTATAGGGTTCCATTTGAAAAAATGACCCCCATTTAACCTAGAACCTATCCACCTAAAAATAAACATGCGTTTGGAATTGATTGAGGCTTTCAAATGATCAAACTTTTGTGTGGAACAATTTTTTGTATTTGACTTATTTTTAATTTTTTTGCAAAAGTCAAGTTAAAACAAGTAATGTAACAACTAACTGAGTTAATTGTTTGAATACCCAGTATATACTGAGTTGTATATACTTAGTATTGTTAATATTTCTGCCTATCCAATGTTTATAAATTATGAATTATCAAAAAATCAGCACTGTTGCTGGTTTCGTTCAGAAGATATTTCGGGGTCAAATTATCTATGATATTTCCTGTAGTAATAGCACTGTAAGTGAGAATGCCAAATGTCCCTTAAACTCGGCCTTGCGCTCTACCGTGCTCTAGATTTGTAAATGTTTGTTTTGTATTAATAATTAATATTGAAACAGTAAAAATGTTCATGCATTTAAAAAATTTGATATTAATGTTCTTGCGATTTTTATATATTTAAATATTGAGTTATATAATTGAGTTATACAACGCGACCGTCTGTTAACGCAAAGCGTTGGTCATCGCGAGCCTTTAGGCGACGCGAAAAGGTAGTCAACGCGAAGATTTAGAAAATTAACGGAAAGCGTTGGTAAACGTAAAGCGTTGGTAAACGGAAGAGTTGGTCAATGAGAAGCGTTAGTTATCCAAAGCGGAGCGTCAAAGATTCGCGAAGCGTGATTTCACGCGAATCGTTAACCAACGAGAAACGTAAACTTAATTGAACCATAAGTAAGCCAACGCGAAGCGTTTGTTAAAGAGAAGCGTTAGTTAGTCAAAGCGAAGCGCCGGAGAGTTGCTTTGGTGATTCGCGAAGCGTGATTTTACGCAAATCGTAAAATTATCGTTGGTAAACGATAAGCGTTAACCCACGCGAAACGTAAGCTTAAGTAAACCGTAAGTCATCTAAGCGTTGGTCAGCGAAGCGTTGGTCATGAGAAGCGTTAGTCAATAGAAAGCGTAAGGTAAACGCGAAGCGTTAGTTAATCAACGCGAAGCGTTTGTTAATCAACACAAAGCATTAGTTAATCATCACGAAGCGTTAGTTTATCAACGCGAAGCGTTAGTTAATCAACGCGAAGCGTAAGATAAACAACGCGAAGCGTTAGTTAATAAGCGCGAAGCGTTAGTTAGTCAACGCGAAGCGTTGGATTATCAACGCGAAGCGTTAGTTAATCAACGCGAAGCGTTATTAAATCAACGTGAAGCGTTAGTTAATCAACGCGAAGGGTTAGTTAATCAACGCGAAGCGTTAGTTAATCAACGCGAAGCGTTAGTTAATCAACGCGAAGCGTTAGTAAATCAACGCGAAGCGTTATATAAACAACGAGAAGCGTTAGTTAGTCAGCGCGAATCGTTGGTTAATCAACGCGAAGCGTTTGTTAATCAACTCGAAGCTTTAGTTAATCAACACGAAGCGTTAGTTAATCAACGCGAAGCGTTAGTAAATCAACGTGAAGCGTTAGTTAGTCAACTTGAAGCGTTAGTTAATCAACCCGAAGCGTTAGTTAATCAACGCGAAGCGTTAGTAAATCAACGCGAAGCGTTAGATAAACGACGCGAAGCGTTAGTTAGTCAACGCGAAGCGTTAGTTAGTCAACGCGAAGCGTTCGTAAGTCAACGCGAAGCGTTAGTTAGTCAACGCGAAGCGTTAGTTAGTCAACGCGAATCGTTGGATAATCAACGCGAAGCGTTTGTTAATCAACACGAAGAGTTAGTTAACTAACGCGAAGCGTTAGTTAATCAACGTGAAGCGTTAGTTTATCAACGCGAAGCGTTAGTTAATCAACGCGAAGCGTTAGTTAATCAGCGCGAAGCGTTAGTTAATCAACGCGAAGCGTTAGTTAATCAACGCGAAGCCTTAGTCAATCAACGCGAAGCGTTAGTCAACGCGAAGCGTTAGTTAATCAACGCGAACCGATGGATAATCAACGCGAAGCGTTAGTTAATCAACGCGAAGCATTAGTTAATCAACGTGAAGCGCTAGTTAATCAACGCGAAGCGTTAGTTAATCAACGCGAAGCGTTAGTAAATCAACGCGAAGGGTAAGATAAACAACGCGAAGCGTTAGTTAATCAACGCGAAGCAAAGCGTTGGTCATCGCGAGCCTTTAGGCGACGCAAAAAGGTAGTCAACGTGAAGATTTAGAAAATTAATGGAAAGCGTTGGTAAACGTAAAGCGTTGGTAAACGGAAGAGTTGGTCAATGAGAAGCGTTAGTTATCCAAAGCGGAGCGTCAAAGATTCGCGAAGCGTGATTTCACGCAAATCGTTAACCAACGAGAAACGTAAGCTTAATTGAACCATAAGTAAGCCAACGCGAAGCGTTGGTTAAAGAGACGCGTTAGTTAGTCAAAGCGAAGCGCCGGAGAGTCGCTTTGGTGATTCGCGAAGCGTGATTTTACGCAAATCGTAAAATTATCGTTGGTAAACGATAAGCGTTAACCCACGCGAAACGTAAGCTTAAGTAAACCGTAAGTCATCCAAGCGTTGGTCAGCGAAGCGTTGGTCATGAGAAGCGTTAGTCAATAGAAAGCGTAAGGTAAACGCGAAGCGTTAGTTAATCAACGCGAAGCGTTTGTTAATCAACACAAAGCATTAGTTAATCATCGCGAAGCGTTAGTTTATCAACGCGAAGCGTTAGTTAATCAACGCGAAGCGTAAGATAAACAACGCGAAGCGTTAGTTAATGAACGCGAAGCGTTAGTTAGTCAACGCGAAGCGTTGGATTATCAACGCGAAGCGTTAGTTAATCAACGCGAAGCGTTAGTTAACCAGCGCGAAGCGTTAGTTAATCAACGTGAAGCGTTAGTTAGTCAACTTGAAGCGTTAGTTAATCAACGCGAAGGGTTAGTTAATCAACGCGAAGCGTTAGTTAATCAACGCGAAGCGTTAGTTAATCAACGCGAAGCGTTAGTAAATCAACGCGAAGCGTTAGATAAACAACGCGAAGCGTTAGTTAACCAGCGCGAAGCGTTAGTTAATCAACGCGAAGCGTTAGTAAATCAACGCGAAGCGTTAGATAAACAACGCGAAGCGTTAGTTAGTCAACGCGAAGCGTTAGTAAGTCAACGCGAAGCGTTAGTTAGTCAACGCGAAGCGTTAGTTAGTCAACGCGAATCGTTGGATAATCAACGCGAAGCGTTTGTTAATCAACACGAAGAGTTAGTTAATCAACGCGAAGCGTTAGTTAATCAACGTGAAGCGTTAGTTAGTCAACTTGAAGCGTTAGTTAATCAACGCGAAGGGTTAGTTAATCAACGCGAAGCGTTAGTTAATCAACGCGAAGCGTTAGTAAATCAACGCGAATCGTTAGATAAACAACGCGAAGCGTTAGTTAGTCAACGCGAAGCGTTAGTTAGTCAACGCGAAGCGTCAGTTAGTCAACGCGAATCGTTGGATAATCAACGCGAAGCGTTTGTTAATCAACACGAAGAGTTAGTTAACTAACGCGAAGCGTTAGTTAATCAACGTGAAGCGTTAGTTTATCAACGCGAAGCGTTAGTTAATCAACGCGAAGCGTTAGTTAATCAGCGCGAAGCGTTAGTTAATCAACGCGAAGCGTTAGTTTATCAACGCGAAGCCTAAGTCAATCAACGCGAAGCGTTAGTCAACACGAAGCGTTAGTTAATCAACGCGAACCGTTGGATAATCAACGCGAAGCGTTAGTTAATCAACGCGAAGCATTAGTTAATCAACGTGAAGCGCTAGTTAATCAACGCGAAGCGTTAGTTAATCAACGCGAAGCGTTAGTAAATCAACGCGAAGGGTAAGATAAACAACGCGAAGCGTTAGTTAATCAACGCGAAGCAAAGCGTTGGTCATCGCGAGCCTTTAGGCGACGCAAAAAGGTAGTCAACGTGAAGATTTAGAAAATTAATGGAAAGCGTTGGTAAACGTAAAGCGTTGGTAAACGGAAGAGTTGGTCAATGAGAAGCGTTAGTTATCCAAAGCGGAGCGTCAAAGATTCGCGAAGCGTGATTTCACGCAAATCGTTAACCAACGAGAAACGTAAGCTTAATTGAACCATAAGTAAGCCAACGCGAAGCGTTGGTTAAAGAGACGCGTTAGTTAGTCAAAGCGAAGCGCCGGAGAGTCGCTTTGGTGATTCGCGAAGCGTGATTTTACGCAAATCGTAAAATTATCGTTGGTAAACGATAAGCGTTAACCCACGCGAAACGTAAGCTTAAGTAAACCGTAAGTCATCCAAGCGTTGGTCAGCGAAGCGTTGGTCATGAGAAGCGTTAGTCAATAGAAAGCGTAAGGTAAACGCAAAGCGTTAGTTAATCAACGCGAAGCGTTTGTTAATCAACACAAAGCATTAGTTAATCATCGCGAAGCGTTAGTTTATCAACGCGAAGCGTTAGTTAATCAACGCGAAGCGTAAGATAAACAACGCGAAGCGTTAGTTAACGAACGCGAAGCGTTAGTTAGTCAACGCGAAGCGTTGGATTATCAACGCGAAGCGTTAGTTAATCAACGCGAAGCGTTAGTTAATCAACGCGAAGCGTTAGTAAATCAACGCGAAGCGTTAGATAAACAACGCGAAGCGTTAGTTAGTCAACGCGAAGCGTTAGTAAGTCAACGCGAAGCGTTAGTTAGTCAACGCGAAGCGTTAGTTAGTCAACGCGAATCGTTGGATAATCAACGCGAAGCGTTTGTTAATCAACACGAAGAGTTAGTTAATCAACGCGAAGCGTTAGTAAATCAACGCGAAGCGTTAGTAAATCAACGCGAAGGGTAAGATAAACAACGCGAAGCGTTAGTTAATCAACGCGAAGCGTTAGCTAGTCAACGCGAAGCGTTGGATAATCAACGCGAAGCGTTAGTGCATCAACGCGAAGCGTTAGTTAATCAACGTGAAGCGTTAGTTAATCAATGCGAAGGGTTAGTTAATCAACGCGAAGCGTTAGTTAGTCAACGCGAAGCGTTAGTTAATCAACGCGAAGCGTTAGTTAATCAACGCGAAGCGTTAGTAAATCAACACGAAGCGTTAGATAAACAACGCGAAGCGTAAGTTAGTCAACGCGAAGCGTTAGTTGGTCAACGCGAAGCGTTGGATAATCAACGCGAAGCGTTAGTTAATCAACACGAAGCGTTAGTTAATCAACACGAAGCGTTAATTAAATAACACGAAGCGTTAGTTAATCAACGCGAAGCGTTAGTTAATAAACGTGAAGCGTTAGTTTATCAACGCGAAGCGTTAGTTAATCAACGCGAAGCGTTAGTTTATCAGCGCGAAGCGTTAGTTAATCAACGCGAAGCGTTGGTTAATCAACGCGAAGCGTTTGTTTATCAACGCGAAGCCTTAGTCAATCAACGCGAAGCGTTAGTCTGCGCACAACGTTAGTTAATCAACGCGAACCGTTGGATAATCAACGCGAAGCACTAGTTAGTCAACGCGAAGCGTAGTTAATCAACGCGAAGCGTTAGTTAATCAACGCGAAGCGTTAGTAAATCAACGCGAAGCGTATGATAAACAACGCGAAGCGTTAGTTAATCAACGCGAAGCGTTAGTTAGTCAACGTCGTCGTTAGTCGTCGTTAGTCGAAGCGTTGGATAATCAACGCGAAGCGTTAGTTAATCAACGCGAAGTGTTAGTTAATCAACGTGAAGCGTTAGTTAATCAACGCGAAGCGTTAGTTAATCAACGCGAAGCGTTGTATAAAGAACGCGAAGCGGTAGTTAATCAACGCGAAGCAAATCTCAAAATTTGTCCTCACATGTACAAACATAACATACATCAAATAGTATTGTTTTTATGTTTATTTCAGTTTTTTCAACCAGGTGTGTATATAAGTTTTTTTGTACAAAATTTTGCAAATAGTTTATTCAAAGGTCCATCGATCCTATCAAAAATTATCTATATATAATGTATATATATATATATATATATATATATATATATATTTAAATATATATATATATATATACATATATTTACATATATATATATATATATATATATATATATATATATATATAATATAACGCTTCGTGTGGACCTTACACTTCTCATTGACGCTTCGCTTTGAATACGGTTCGCTGTAGCTTACGTTTCGTGTTGATAAACGCAAAGCCTTGACCGAACAATTCTTACTGATTAACGGTTCTTATTGGCTCACTAACGGTTCGCTTTAGCTTTCGTTTTGCATTAGTAAACGCATTGCGTTTACTAAAGTTTCGCGGTAACCTAACACTTCCTATTGACTAACGGTTCTCATCGACCAACGCTTCACGTTGGCTGACTTACGGTTTGCGTTGATTAACAAACGCTTTGCGTTGATCTGACGCTTCCTATTGACTGACGCTTCTCATTGACCAACGCTTCATTAAAGTTAACATTAAGCTTACGTTTCGCGTTGGTTAACGCTTTGCGTTGGTTAATTATTCGCTTGGCATAACGCTTCGCGTACCAATGAAGCTTCGCTTTGCATAACTAACGCTTCTTATTGACCAACGCCTCGCGTTGGCTGACTTATGGTTCGCTGCAGCTAACGTTCCGCGTTAGTAAAAGCTTTGCTAACAGTTGGCGTTTACTAACGCTTCGCGTTGACCTTACGCTTCCTTTTGACTTACACTTCTCATTAAGCTACACTTCGCGTTGGGTGATTTACGGTTTGCTTTAGCTTACATTTCGCTTTGCGTTTACAAACGCTTTGCGTTGATAAACTGAAGTTTCGCATTGATTAACAATCGCTTGGCGTTGATTAACTAACGCTTCGCGTTGATTAACTAACGTTTCGCAATGATTAACTATCGCTTGGCGTTGATTAACTAACGCTTCGCGTTGATTAACTAACGCATCGCGTTGTTAAACAAACGCTTCGCGTTGATTAACTAACGCTTACAAATTTGCTCAAATTTGCTCTTTGTGCACAAATTATGAGAAAACTATTGAGTTTATGGAAAAACATTTCAAGCAAAAGTTGATTATTTTATAATGAAGAAGATTTTATGTCAATAAATTTTTTTTCTATCTCTTACGGTTTCAAAGGCGAACATTTCCACCCCTCCTAGTGGGGGGAAACACGTTCCGATTTTGCCCATTAACGAACTTTACCTTACTTTTTTGGTCTAGAACACACAGAAAAATTTTCAGCTCGTTATCTCTTTTCGTTCTTGAGTTATCGGGTTCACAGACGGACAGACGAATAAGGCCGAATTAGGCCATTTTATGAATACCTTTGTGAAGCATTTTTGTCAAGGATTAATATTTTCAAGCGTTACATAGACGGGACTAAATATAATATACCTTGTATATTTACATATACAGGATATAAAAATAGTATGTATAGTTGTTATGTATACCTACGGGTCCATGGAGACCATGCCTTCATTCGCCTGTCAATTGAATTTCTCATTTTTTTCAACTTTGAGGACAAATTTTGATAAAACTGTTGAGTTTATGAAAAAAGTTTTCAAACAAACATTGTTTATTTCAAAGAGAAGAAGATTTTTGGCTTACAAATTTTTTTTCTATCTCCTACGGTTTCAAAGATATAATTTTTCCCCCCTAGTGGGGGGAAACACGTTCCGATTTTGCCCATTAACGAACTTGACCTTACTTTTTTGGTCAAGAATACACAAAAAAATTTTCAGCTCGATATCTCTTTTCGTTTTTGAGTAATCGGCTTCACAGACGGACAGACGGACAGACGGACAGACGGACAGACGGACAGACGGACAGACGGACGGACGGACATGTGAAAAAGGCCGAATTAGGTCATTTTATGAATACCTATGTAAAGCATTTTTGTCAAGGATTAATATTTTCAAGCGTTACAAAGTCGGGACTAAACTTAATATACCTTGTATATTTACAAATATACTGGGTATAAAAACACCTGAAATATCAACATTTGAAATTTAATTTCAAAAACATGGAGTTTTCTTTGAGTTATTTTTTATAATCTTTATATTTGCTAAAATGGTTAAATATTTCAAATGTAGTCCATTAAATGTTCTTTAAAAATCGCATGAATTGTAATCTTCAAAAATGAAGGAACCTGATCGTTACCACAAACCATAAAAATGTAAATTGTAAAAGTCAACACCTATACAAAATATCCGCTCTAAACAAATTAACAAACACATAAAGCTCGACTTTGTGTAAACAAATATATTTAAAAAATAAATTTTGTCAGCCGTCTCCGCATGTCATAACTAATCTTTTAAACAGTGCAAGGTAATGGACATCGTTCATGGTCCTGACATTTATATTAATTTCAATATAATTATGTAAGTTTTATGATTGACGCTGCCTGCAAATATAGCACCCAAAAAAATTATTATTTACATTCGTAAAATTAATAGTTCTGTGGTTTACCCTTATTTTCGCAAGTTATAACACAGCTTACTTATCTTCTGTCGTAATATCTTCTGACGATAATATCCGATTCTGTGTTGAATATAATCTATAATCAACGAATCAAACAGTTCTTGCCCCAATAGAGAGCGAAGTCACGTTTTAATGCACTTCAGCGCTGAAAATTGTCTCTCACAAGTCACTTGCGTGAACGAAATTGTGAGAATTACACAATATGCAACATAGAAGGTGGTGTACATGCTGATGTGCATGTTATATTGTGATAAAAGTTTACATGCACATGGTATGCATCTTTGGCAGACGTCCGAACCGCTTCGGGAAAAACACATGGCATCTTTTGCATTTTGGTCTAAGACAACTTCGTCGTCTTTTTCCTCACTCAGAGAATCTTAGTCAATCATGTCTTGCTGCCCAGGTGGAACGTGCTCATTTATCACAAAGAGTTTTAGACAGTTCAAAACATAAATAATTTTATGAATAGATTAGATAGATATTATATTAGATTCGATTCGATTACGATATAATGCATCACTTAAACAATGTCAAATGTCGTGTATTATGATACACGTCAAGATCGATTGATTCGTTCGAAAGTTATCGCCGTTAAGAAATTTCCAAAACAAATTTTAATTTTTCTGTTTCATTTCTAAGTATGTATGAACTATCTATCTACTTTACATATAGATCGCAAGAACCGGGCCCTACGCTGCGCGGGCCCCCTAACGTAGCTACCGTGTGAGCTAGGGCCCGCGCAGGCTAGAGGGGCCCAGCTGCCAAACGCCACCTCGACTATATGGCCAGTCCGACGCTGGAATACCCAGTGTATACTGAGTTGGGTATCAATGATTTGATGAATCGTTAACAATTCTACGTATTCGAATTGTTAATAATTCACTTTCCAAGGAACATTTAATCACAAATTATGAGAAAACTATTGAGTTTATGAAAAAAAGTTTCAAAAAAAAGTTGTTTATTTTAACATGAAAAAGATTTTTTGTTTACAAGTTTTTTTCCTTTCTCTTACGGTTTCAAAGATGTATATACTTTTACTATTACTCATTTTCTACTTTTGGCACAAATTATTGGAAAAATATTGAGTTCATGAAAAAATTTTAAACAAAAGTTGTTTATTTTAAAGAGAAGAAGATTTATTGTAAACAATTTTTTTTTATCTCTTACGGTTTCAAAGATATGAGTTTCTCTCCCTGGCGGGGGGAAACACGTTTCGATTTTGCCCATTAACGAACTTGACCTTACTTTTTTGCTCTAGCATACACACAAAAATTTCAGCTCGTTATCTCTTTTCGTTCTTGAGTTATCGGGTTCATAGACAAACAGACGGACGGACATGCGGAAATGGCCGAATTAGGCCATGTTATGAATACCTTTGTAAAGCATTTTTGTCAATGATTAATATTTTCAAGCGTTACAAAGTTGGGACTAAACTTAATATACCTTGTATATTTACAAATATACTGGGTATAAAAATGCCAAAAGAATATCTTTTTCTTATTTGTTTTTCTTGTTGTTTTTCTTATTTGTTACAGCCAAGTATCTTCGAAAATTATGTTCAACAGATTTGAATTAACTACATATGGAAAAAAATCTGGTGCAGCCTTGGACCTCATCAGTCGGCTACGAAAAATTGCTTAAGTCACCGGAGAACACTTAAAATGTTTAAAATTGGGATAAGCACCAGGCCTAAAAGCATAGTTGTTTTGTTAAAAGAGCTATAAAATATAATAATGTTGCATAATTTTGTTATCGCTATTTTGTTCCTGATTAGTTTAACGCTGACCAACGCGTGTGGATTCATTCCTCAGTCCGCATTAAACTGAGCCGGGTCAGTTCGTTTAAATGATTATAATCTCAAGTATTAATTCAGTTAAATAATTTTTATTTATTATTTATTGATTACATTCTACAAATAGAATTTCAACACAATAAGAAAACAATTATTTAATATCCTGTAAATAAAATATTCGACTTCAATTAAAACGTGGAAGTGATAAAGGGCAACTTAAAACGAACCCAAATAAAATGGACCAAAAAGGAACGACCCTTCTACATATTGTTTTGTGTTTATTGTAAAAAAATTAGTCCAGCATCAATGAAATCACCAAAATTGACTGCAGGTGCAAATCACAACTCAAAATGGTGTCTGGCAATTCAACAGAGAGATTGTAGTGGAAGGAAATGTCCCTATTTTTATTTAAGAGCTTAAATTTTTCGAAAATAAATGACCAAGGAGAGAAAACGCATACCATGGAACACCAGGCGCAAAAATTTGAACAAGGAATGCAATACGGTAATAATTATTATATCATAATGACTAAAATACTTCTTATTTTCTGATGATAAACTTACAATATTTTGTACAGTCACTGTGACAAGCGCGGATCCAGGAGGCGGATCATGGGGAGTCATGACCCCCCCCTCCCAAATATTATTAATTTGTAATTATAATTTTGTTGCTTCTTACACAAATCTTGCATTAAGATAATTAAATGGTGGGAATGAAATCTAGAATGTTATGTAATTTAATAACTAAGTTTTATTTTATTTTGCGATTCCACGTTTTTTATTATTTTGTATGTTACAAAATTATATTATGAGTTGACATGTTTCGATTGTTACATCATCATCATAACAGTCCTGGAGATGATGTAACAATCGAAACATGTGTCACCTCATAATATAATTTTGTAACATACAAAATAATAAAAAACGAGGAACCGCAAAATAAAATAAAACTTTGTTATTAATTTGGAATTCCACAAAATAACGCTAAAGTCCATAAATAAGTTTCGTAATTTATTACAACTGAACAAATGCTACTGTTCAATCAATCTTTATCAACTGATGAGTACCAAATATTTTCCAATTGGTTATTGATAATCCTGGTTGATTTGATAGAAGTTTAATTAATTATTCAAAATAATTTTCAACGATATTTTTTTTAAATTAATAATCAAAATAACTATCTTTAGCAATTATTCGAATATTGATATCTTAAAGTTCTTTATAAACTTTTGTTTTCATTATATTTATTTATTTTTTAAACTTCAATAAAACTTTATTTCCAGTTGTAAAAATTGGCCATTCAAATATTTAATTAGTTTTCTTTAATTCTAATTCTTAATTTGAAAGTTTTTCAAGAATAATAATAAAAAGTCCTTTCCCAAGATTAATATTCTTTTCTAGTGTAATTTTCTAGTAGTAATTGAAATAATACGAGTTTTGTAATCGAAAAATTTTTTCAATGGATAATTTATTACAATTTAAAAAAATATATAATTTTTTTTCTTATTCTAAATAATTTTTTTTAGGCGGTGAATTGATCTCTAGATCCGTGCCTGATAGGTGACTTCTAGAATGACCCATCAACTCAATTGAAAGTGCCAGCATGTCGTTAACCTCGAGAGTTTGGTTTGCATTATCAGTTGCTGGTAAAGAGTCGCATGTCCATAAACTCATACCATCAGCACGTAGTGTTGTGTTCGAAGCGATGTCCGACCATGACTTGGAGGAACGTAAACATAATCCTGTTGATGTAACTGATGTTGACTATGAAGTGTTACGTGAAATACTACGATTCATAAACACAGAATTTGATTATGAGAATGGATTTGATTGAGCCACCTAGAAAAGCTCAAAAAGAAAATGTTCAGTGCATCGCTTTTTTTTCCTGAAAGGAAATGCAACTATTGTTTTTGTACCGATGATGGAATTTCATAAAAATTTCTTCAAATGTCCATCGATCCTACGTACTTCGGTACTAGATGTTAAAAATGAGCATCGTTAAAATTTTTATGTATATGTATATATACGTGTTTGTGCACTCTTGCGGTGATTTGGCAAGGGGAGGGGAAGGGATGTATACAGAAGGGGTAAACACAAAATTTAGCATATCTCCCTGAATAATCGAAAAATCTATTAAATTTATTTATTGTTTCTGATCATATTTCTGTTAGAGAAATATTTACAATTAAGGATTAAAAGTTAAAATTCTAAATATCTCTGTTCACATTAGAGTTTAAGGAAAGTAATCTGATAATGAATTGTATCAAACTCGATTTTCTACAACTTTACTTTTCATACATTTTTCGATAATTGTTCTGATATTGAGAGAGATATTTTATATTTTGTGTTTTCTTCTTTCTCTATGCCACCTTTCCTCCTTGGCGTACGCCATTTATTAATAAAATTGGCCTCCAAAATCATATCAGGTATGGTTTCATTTTGATTAGACTATAATTGTGACTTCTAGAGGGTAATTTATATATTCTAAGGATATTCGCTAATTTTGGCCTCATATTCTACATACCTTGTACTGCGTTCAACTCTTGAAGCGCCTCAACCCGAACAACAACAGAAATTTGCTTTGCTCGTCAAGGTCCTCCCTGATCTCCACGGTTGTGGAGGTTGTTCTCTTTTCGCATTCTTTTTTTTTTTGAAACCCGAATCCGAAGGCTAGAAATAACGAAAAATTTATTATTGTACCAATAGATAAGATCACAATAAAGCCATAAAACTCATTTAAATATTAAAATCAATAAATTTTCACTATTCCAAATAAATTCAATTTAAAAAGTTACAAAATTTTGGCCTCATATTCTACATACCTTGTAGGCCTCCTTGTAACCCGAACAACAGTAAAAACTTGCTTTGCTCGTCAAGGTCCTTCCTGATCTCTACGGTTGTGGAGGTTGTTCTCTTTTCGCATTTTTTTTTTTTTTTTGAAACCCAAATCCGAAGGCTAAAAATAACGTAAAATTGATTATTGTACCAATAGATAATATCACAATAGAGCCATAAAACTCGTTTAATCATTAAAATCAATTAATTTTCACTATACCAAATTAATTCAATCCAAAATGTTACAAAATTTTGGCCTCATATTCTACATACCTTGTAGGGCATTCAACTGTTTGCACGCAGCGCCTGAACCCGAACAACAGTAAAAACTTACTTTGCTCGTCAAGGTCCTACTCCCTAACCTCTACGGGTCTAGGTCTCTTTCCGAAGTCTATTATTATCTTGGATATCCGAATCCGAAGGCTTTACATATCTTGTACTTTAACTTGTACTTTTACAGGTTCCTGTTTTGGGTTACACCGCTTCAATCCGAAATATTTCAAAAATTGATTCTGCTCGTCCATTACCGCTACTTGCTCTATTACCTCTCTTCGTGGCCTCTTCGCGATGTCCGTCTAGATATTGCGAACCCGAATCCGAAGGCTAGAATTCTTCGAAAAGGCGCCCAAAGGCTACGAAATTAATTCAATTAAAAATGTTAAAAAGTTTAGTCCTCATATTCTACGTACCTTGTACTGCCTTCAACTCTTGCAGCGCCTCAACCCGAGCAACTGTAAGAATATACTCTGCTCGTCTTGATCCCTTACCTATACGGTTGTGGTTCTCTTTTCCCATTCTTTGTTCTTCTTGAAAACCCGAATCCGAATCCGAATCAACCCGAACATCAGCAAAAACTTGCTTTGCTCGTCAAGGTCCTCCCTGCCCTCTACGGTTGTGGAGGTTGTTCTCTTTTCGCATTCTTTTTTTTTTTTTGAAACCCGAATCCGAAGGCTAAAAATAACGAAAAATTGATTATTGTACCAATAGATAATATCACAATAAAGCCATAAAACTCGTTTAATTATAATAAATTTTCACTATACCAAATTAATTCAATTAAAAATGTTAAAACATGTTGTCCTCATATTCTACGTACCTTGGACTGCGTTCAACTCTTGCAGCGCCTCAACCCGGACAACAGCAGAAATTTGCTTTGCTCGTCAAGGTCCTCCCTTATCTCTACGGGTGCGCTTCTCTTTTGGATTTCTTTTTTCTTTTTAACAACCCGAATCCTTAGGCTAGAAATAACGAAAAATTGATTATTGTACGAATAGATAATATCACAATAAAGTCATGAAACTCGAATAATCATTAAAATCAATAGATTTTTACTATTATAAAGTTTAAGTTACGCTCAGCGGAGCGGGCGAGTAACGGCTTGTAATAAATAAAATACGATAGGGACCGATTTATAAATAGGTTAAATGGAATTATCTAAAATCCACAAAAAGATACAAATTAAATATATCTAGATACTAGATATCGTAACTCTTAGTTTCAATACACAGATACAAGATATGAAATTGAACCAATCTGAATTATTAATTTTCAAAAAAAAAATTTAAAATTTAAAAGTTGGAAGTTTAAAATTATTATATTATTCACCAAATATATTTGATCCCAATAGGATTTAATAATATTCTACTCTGTTTATTACATGAAATCGATCTTTACCAATCAAAAATTGGGTGTAGGCTAGCAAAAATGGGCGCATGAGTTTCGAAAACTGTTCTGTTGCGATTTTTTTGATGAATCATTTCTATGAAATATGTAGATTTTTTTAAAGCAAAATTGTTTAAATAACTTCAAAACATTATTGTTTTCGAACGGAATAAACTTTCTTTATATTGTTGGTCTGCATTCCTATTTTAAAGGTATTCTGATAATTTTTAGAAGAAATGCATTTTTTTAGTTTAAAAAAAATCACAAATTTGACCATTTAAATTACTCATTAAAAATCCATGAAAATTCAATACCAAAACGAAGGGTTTTCGCATTTTTCTATATAATATTTATCAACCCATAATCACTAATATTTTTATTGTTGATGAACCGTTTTTAAATTATTATTTGGTAGAACAATATTTGGTTTATTTATATTTATTGGATCATTTTAAAATGGGTATTAGCAAAAGTTGTGCATCGTATATTTTGATAGATTTATTTTATTTTTTTAAATGGTCAAATTCATAAATTTTTTTTGTTTAAAAATTTTAAAAAATTATTTTAATTTTAAAATTTAAAAAATCTTCTAAATATTTATTTTATTTTAAAGTAATGATTTTTAAATTTTATATTTGGTTAAATCATATGAACAAAAAATTTGTTATGCAGGAGCAGCGAAAACTTAGCGAATTTCCTTAGAATACACAAATAACTCTCTAGCGTCCACAATTATAGTTCAATCAAAATGAAATGTTGTATTTGATATGATTTTGGTATTTGCAAGTCCAATTTTATTAATAAAATCGCATAGCTCAAGGGAAAAAGGGGATAAAAAGAAATAAGAAGACACAAAATATAAAATATCTCTCTTAATATTAGAACAATCTAAAAATGTATAAGCAGTAAAGTTGTAGAAAATCAAGTTTCGTACAGTTCATTACCCTATCATTTTTTCCAAACTCTCTTGTGTACAGAGATATTTAGAATTTTAACTTTCAATCTTTAATTGTCAATATTTCTGTAAATATTAGTGTAACAAAAAAATGGATCAGAAACAAAATTATAGTAAAACTAAGTGCCTACAACTTTAATCCTAATGAACTTTTTCAAACATTAAGAGAGATATGCACAAAAAACCGTATATATATATATATATATATATATATATATATATATATATATATATATATACATATATATATATGATTGTGGACTCTCTAGTGGTCACTGTTTTATTCTGATTGGAATAAAATTTGGTATTTGTAGCGCTTTTGGGAAGGAGGGGTTTAGAGTGAGGAGGAAACACAAAATTTGTGCGTATCTCCCTTAATATTTGGAAATTTGAAAAGTATATATATATATATATATTAATATAAAAATTATATATATTTTAACGATAATGATTTTTAACATCTAGTAGGTAGGATCGATGGACATTTGAAGAAATTTTTACAAAATACCAACATTGGTACAAAAGCAATAGCTGCATTCCCTTTGGAGGAAATTCGGTAAAAAGCATTCCATTAATATTCAAAACATTGGTAAAAATTGTACGATCATATTAAGCTAAGGTCATAGTGATTTAGCACAATCATATAGAGTGTCATTTAAAAAGGGGATAGATAATGCAATAATTATATTTTAGTTCCATGCATTCGTGTCCGCGTGGTACAACTTTTGATCGATATACGATACGAAACATTTTTAAATACAAAAAATGTTGATCATATAAAAATAAACTTTTTTCCATGCACCCATTATTTCTGACGTAAATGCAAAATCTACCCCGTATTTACACCAAAATCGTCACATGTATGAAAAAAGTTTGAATCAAAAGTTGTTTGTCTTTATCAGATTAATTTCTGTGTGAATAAATATTTTCCTTATCTTGTACCGTTTAACAGATAAGCTGTAACAAGCGGCCATGAATGCATGGAACAAAAGTACAATTATTGCATTATGCTTCCCCCTTTAAATTGTGAAACTTTTGTTAGAAACATACTTTCTAGAAAGCCCACTTTAAAAAATGTTTAAGTGATAACTATTTTAAATGATCAGATGGTATAATATAAACAAGAATATTTAAACTTTAGTCCCAACTTTGTAGATATTTAAAATTGTTCGCCCCTATTTTTGCCTAAAAACATTATTTATATAGAAACCTGACTCAATTTAAAACACTTATATTTTTGTCAATTTTAAAGATGTTTTTAATTATCGTATCAAAACAAAAAATAATTCATTGATTTAGATGTATTAAAATCAAAATAATGTATAATAATAATAATAAAAATAATAATAATAATAAAAATAAAAATAATAATATTAATGATAATAATAATCTGTTTATTTGCATGCATATTTACTTACACATGTTTTAATATTTCTATTACATATTATGGTGACTTTCTTGTTGAAATGGCGTCTTTAAACAGTCTTTCACGCGGAACACAGACAATCATCTATACAATTTATATGTATTTAGAATAAGAATCTAAGCTTATATTATAAGGAGAAAAGATTTGATTGTTTGAATGTTTGTTTGCAATGGATAAACTCAAAAAATACTTAACCGATTTTAAAAATTCGTTTACCTGTATAAAGCTACATCATCAACAATTAACATGGACTGTTTTTTCTCATAAAAACAAATTATAGATTCCTACGAAAATTGCAATAATTTAATGTGCAAGGTATCATAATCTATATAAATAAAAATTAAAAGCTGCCTGTTGGTAACCGCGTACTCTCTTGAGAACGGCTAGAAATCCGAATAAGGTTTTAACGGTAAGAAAAATTGTAAAAGTGGTCCAGAAAATTGGAAAATTCGATAACACTGAAAGTGCATATTTTTATGGTATAATATTCTCGACATATTGTACAGTTTAATAAGACAATAAAAACATAGACATTGTTTTTGAAATTTTCAAACCTATTTAACCCCCTTAATAATTTAAAACTTTTATTATTTATAGAAATATTCCACTATGTATTTTAATAAGTGTTCCATTCGTAACCATTTTATACGTACTCATGATTATTGCTTACATGGCAGAATTGACCAAAACCGAAATGGAAACGACACCAACTGTAGCCGTACTGTTTGGTAACAAAATTCTGGGTGATTTGAATATAATTATTTCAATTGGTGTAGCGTTATCCACATTTGGATGTGCATTGAGTAGCCAATTCAGAAATACTCGTTTATATTATGTGGCAAGTCAAGAAGGCCATATGATTCAAGTATTTTCATTTTTAAATATCAACAGATTGAGACCGGCACCAGCAATCGCCTTTCAGTTAAGCAAATCGATTGATTGATTGATTGATTAATATCGGGGTAAAAAAGTATTGCACTTCGACATTATGGTCCATTGTGGTCCCCCTTCTCCCTTAGTCCGACGAGACTCGCTGCTCCCATATGTTGGCAATAGCTTGTAGCTTGCTTATCAGGTCCTCTCGAAGGTTCATTTATTCGGGGTGAGATGCACCGAATATCCTGTATCAGCTGTAACCTTGAGGTTCGCAGTCAAATATTATGTGGCTGGATGTTTCTTCCTCTCGCCACACAATCTGCACATAATGGACCCGTTAAGGAGTCCCATTGTGTGCAGATGCTTCCGCAGGGGATAATGCCCGATAATGAATCCGATAGCCATCCGCAGTTGCATCCTGTTCAGTCTCAGTGCATCGGGAGATAGCCTTATTGTTGTACTCTGAAGCAGTACCTTCCCGAGCTCTTGCCGCGGTACTTTTTCCTAGTGATCACGGTGTTTAGCATTTGGCCACTCGTTGATCACCTGTTTACATGCAATCCTTGGAATTCCTAAAATAGGCTCTGGACCCATGAAGGGCATTCCGACTCCCTACTGGACAATTAATTAATCATTAAACAATTATAAAATGAACTTGATTCGTTATATTTATGTTTAAACGGATTTAGCTTAGAAACAATTTTAAACTCCTTTTAAAATGTAAGCAGTGTTGTGAACTCAAAAAGAGGAAAATTTGAGGAAGTAGTGTGTTGCAAACGACGGGTCTATATCTGCTTGGATAGACAAGGTGCAC
Organism: Nineta flava; assembly: GCA_963920215.1. Taxonomy (NCBI): domain Eukaryota; kingdom Metazoa; phylum Arthropoda; class Insecta; order Neuroptera; family Chrysopidae; genus Nineta; species Nineta flava. The sequence goes on from OY986041.1 coordinate 4,079,113, forward strand.
CTAAAAGAATCTGCGCCACAAGAATAACATCTACTCTGGTTCTCGGATGCGCGGAATCACTGGAGAAACTAGCAAGGACGGTGACCTTCATGTGAGAGCTAGATCAATACGAAGTGGAGGCAACCAAACGAACTTCCTCGTGAAGAAGCCGTGTCCCATGACAGAGACTTTCCATATCTGGGTGGATATGGAAAGTAACAACGGGTTAAGGACAAGTCAAACAAATCATGGATACAATACTGCAAGGTCAACTTGGCTCATTGGCAAAAGCCGAAAAGATATAAAACTTTAAGGGGAGAGGTGCTTACCGGTCATTGCAAACTCAGGTGGCATTTATCTTTCAAACAAACAAGTTACTCTCTTACGCGCTTCGTTAGTCACTATCATCGAGAATTTTCGCGAGAGAAAAGTTGGACGTCTCGTCGAAAGGAAGCTACTGACAAAAATTTAGCCTGTTACCAATCATTAAAAAAACCGTGGTGTACTGTGGACTATAACGCATGTTCCAAATTAATGATAATTTTAATTTTTACTAACAATTGTTTACTGTTTATACCCAGTATATATGTAAATATACAAGGTATATTAAGTTTAGTCCCGACTTTGTAACGCTTGAAAATATTAATAGATGACAAAAATGCTTCACATAGGTATTCATAAAATGGCCTAATTCGGCCTTTTTCACATGTCCGTCCGTCCGTCTGTCCGTCTGTCCGTCTGTCCGTCTGTCCGTCTGTCCGTCTGTGAAGCCGATAACTCAAAAACGAAAAGAGATATCGAGTTGAAAATTTTTGTGTGTATTCTTGACCAAAAAAGTAAGGTCAAGTTCGTTAATGGGCAACATTGGAACGTGTTACCCCCCACTAGGGGGGAAAAATTATATCTTTGAAACCGTAGGAGATAGAAAAAAAATTTGTAAGCCAAAAATCTTCTTCTCTTTGAAATAAACAACTTTTGTTTGAAAACTTTTTCCATAAACTCAACAGTTTTATCAAAATTTGTCCTCAAAGTTGAAAAAAATGAGAAATTCAATTGACAGGCGAATGAAGGCATGGTCTCCATGGACCCGTAGGTATACATAACAACTATACATACTATTTTTATATCCTGTATATGTAAATATACAAGATATATTATATTTAGTCCCGTCTATGTAACGCTTGAAAATATTAATCCTTGACAAAAATGCTTCACAAAGGTATTCATAAAATGGCCTAATTCGGCCTTATTCGTCTGTCCGTCTGTGAACCCGATAACTCAAGAACGAAAAGAGATAACGAGCTGAAAATTTTTCTGTGTGTTCTAGACCAAAAAAGTAAGGTAAAGTTCGTTAATGGGCAAAATCGGAACGTGTTTCCCCCCACTAGGAGGGGTGGAAATGTTCGCCTTTGAAACCGTAAGAGATAGAAAAAAAATTTATTGACATAAAATCTTCTTCATTATAAAATAATCAACTTTTGCTTGAAATGTTTTTCCATAAACTCAATAGTTTTCTCATAATTTGTGCACAAAGAGCAAATTTGTGCACAAATTTGTGCATAAGAGGGGGGAATTACACATCTTTGAAACCGTAACAGATAGAAAAAAAATTTGTTGACAAAAAAACATCTTCTCTTTAAAATAAACAACTTTTGTTTGAAAAACTTTTTCATAAACTCAATAGTTTTCTCAAAATTTGTCCTCAAATTTGAAAACAATGAGAAATATAATTGATAGGCGAATGAAGGCATGGTCTCCATGGACCCGTAGGTATACATAACAACCATACATACTATTTTTGTACCCAGTATATTTGTAAATATACAAGGTATATTAAGTTTAGTTACGACTTTGTAATGCTTGAAAATATTAATCCTTGACAAAAATGCTTTACAAAGATATTCATAAAATGGCCTAATTCGGCCATCTGTCTGTCTGTGAAGTCGATAACTCAAAAACGAGAAGAGATAACGAGCTGAAAATTTTTGTATGCGTTCTAGACCAAAAAATTAAGGTCAAATTCGTTAATGGGCAAAATCGGAAAGTAATTCCCCCCGCCAGGGTGGAAAAAATATATCTTTGAAACCGTAAGAGGTAAACAAAAATTTTATTGACAAAAAATTTTCTTCTCTTTAAAATAAAGAACTTTTGTTTGCAAAAAATTTTCATAAACTCAATAGTTTTCTCAAAATTTGTCCTCACATGTACAAACATAACATACATCAAATAGTATTGTTATACCCAGTATATTTGTAAATATACAAGGTATATTAAGTTTAGTCCCGACTTTGTAACGCCTGAAAATATTAATCCTTGACAAAAATGCTTCACAAAGGTATTCATAAAATGGCCTAATTCGGCCTTTTTCACATGTCCGTCTGTCCGTCTGTCCGTCTGTCCGTCTGTGAAGCCGATAACTCAAGAACGAAAAGAGATAACGGCCTGAAAATTTTTGTGTGTGTTCTAGAGCAAAAAAGTAAGGTCAAGTTCGTTAACGGGCAAAATCGGACCATGTTTCCCCCCGCCAGGGGGGAAAAATTATATCTCTGAAACCGTAGGAGATAGAAAAAATTTTTGTCAACAAAAAATCTTCTTCTCTTTAAAATAAACAACTTTTGTTTGAAAACTTTTTTCATAAACTCAACAGTTTTCTCAAAATTTACCCTCAAAGTTGAAAAAAATGAGAAATACAATTGATTGGCGAATAAAGGCATGGGCTCCATGGACCCGTAGGTATGTATAACAACTGTACATACTATTTTTATACCCAGTATATTTGTAAATATACAAGGTATATTAAGTTTAGTCCCGACTTTGTAACGCCTGAAAATATTAATCCTTGACAAAAATGCTTCACAAAGATATTCATAAAATGGCCTAATTCGGCCTTTTTCACATGTCCGTCCGTCCGTCTGTCCGTCTGTGAAGCCGATAACTCAAAAACGAAAAGAGATATCGAGTTGAAAATTTTTGTGTGTATTCTTGACCAAAAAAGTAAGGTCAACTTCGTTAATGGGCAAAATCGGAACGTGTTTCCCCCCACTAGGGGGGAAAAATTATATCTTTGAAACCGTAGGAGATAAAAAAAAAATTTGTAAGCCAAAAATCTTCTTCTCTTTGAAATAAACAACTTTTGTTTGAAAACTTTTTTCATAAACTCAACAGTTTTATCAAAATTTGTCCTCAAAGTTGAAAAAAATGAGAAATTCAATTGACAGGCGAATGAAGGCATGGTCTCCATGGACCCGTAGGTATACATAACAACTATACATACTATTTTTATACCCAGTATATTTGTAAATATACAAGGTATATTAAGTTTAGTCCCGACTTTGTAACGCTTGAAAATATTAATCCTTGACAAAAATGCTTCACATAGGTATTCATAAAATGGCCTAATTCGGCCTTTTTCACATGTCCGTCCGTCCGTCTGTCCGTCTGTCCGTCTGTCCGTCTGTGAAGCCGATTACTCAAAAACGAAAAGAGATATCGAGCTGAAAATTTTTTTGTGTATTCTTGACCAAAAAAGTAAGGTCAAGTTCGTTATTGGGCAAAATCGGAACGTGTTTCCCCCCGCTAGGGGGGAAAAATTATATCTTTGAAACCGTAGGAGATAGAAAAAAAATTTGTTAACAAAAAATCTTCTTCTCTTTGAAACAAACAACTTTTGTTTGAAAACTTTTTTCATAAACTCAATAGTTTTATCAAAATTAGTCCTCAAAGTTGAAAAAAATGAGAAATACAAATGACAGGCGAATGAAGGCATGGTCTCCATGGACCCGTAGGTATACATAACAACTACACATACTATTTTTATATCCTGTATATGTAAATATACAAGGTATATTATATTAAGTCCCGTCTTTGTAACGCTTGAAAATATTAATCCTTGATAAAAATGCTTCACAAAGGTATTCATAAAATGGCCTAATTCGGCCTTATTCGTCTGTCCGTCCGTCTGTGAACACGATAACTGAAGAACGAAAAGAGATAACGAGCTGAAAATTTTTGTGTGTGTTCTAGACCAAAAAAGTAAGGTCAAGTTCGTTAATGGGCAAAATCGGAACGTGTTTCCCCTGGCCAGGGGGGAAAAATTATGTGTTCGAAACTGTAGGAGATCGAAAAAAAATTTGTTAACAAAAATCTTCTTCTCTTTAAAATAAACAACTTTTGTTTGAAAACTTTTTTCATAAAGTCAACCGTTTTCTCAAAATTTGTGCTTAAAGTTGAAAATGAGTCGATCGATGACGGGCACATGTGCAATCATAATATACATCAAATAGTATTGTTATACCCAGTATATTTGTAAATATATAAATATATCTATATATATATATATATATATATATATATATATATATATATATATATATATATATATATATATATACATATCGATATATATCGCTACTTACGCGACTTTCTAACGCAGCATCGGCTATTGATTCGCGTTGATGGCTTTACGCTTCACGTCGCCTTATTTTAACGCTTAGCGTTTAAAAACGATCGCGTTGAATAACTAACGCAGCCAAACCATCGCTTCAAGTTGAGTAATCACCACTTCGCGTGACTAACATCGCCTAACGCTTCCCATGCACTAACGTTTCACAATGACTAACGTTTCGCGTTTACTGACTTACGGTTCGCTTAAGCTTACGCTACGCTTTAAGGTAACAACGCTAAGCATTGAGATGCTTACGTTCCGCGTTAACTTTCTCTTCGCGTGAAGCATTTTTGTCAAGGATTAATATTTTCAGGCGTTACAAAGTCGGGACTAAACTTAATATACCTTGTATATTTACAAATATACTGGGTATAATAAACTATTATCTTCACTTATTTTTATACCCAGTATATTTGTAAATATACAAGGTATATTAAGTTTAGTCCCGACTTTGTAACGCTTGAAAATATTAATCCTTGACAAAAATGCTTCACATAGGTATTCATAAAATGGCCTAATTCGGCCTTTTTCACATGTCCGTCCGTCCGTCTGTCCGTCTGTCCGTCTGTCCGTCTGTCCGTCTGTCCGTCTGTCCGTCTGTCCGTCTGTCCGTCTGTGAAGCCGATTACTCAAAAACGAAAAGAGATATCGAGCTGAAAATTTTTTTATGTATTCTTGACCAAAAAAGTAAGGTCAAGTTCGTTATTGGGCAAAATCGGAACGCGTTTCCCCCCGCTAGGGGGGAAAAATTATATCTTTGAAACCGTAGGAGATAGAAAAAAAATTTGTTAACAAAAAATCTTCTTCTCTTTGAAACAAACAACTTTTGTTTGAAAACTTTTTTCATAAACTCAATAGTTTTATCAAAATTAGTCCTCAAAGTTGAAAAAAATGAGAAATACAAATGACAGGCGAATGAAGGCATGGTCTCCATGGACCCGTAGGTATACATAACAACTACACATACTATTTTTATATCCTGTATATGTAAATATACAAGGTATATTATATTAAGTCCCGTCTTTGTAACGCTTGAAAATATTAATCCTTGATAAAAATGCTTCACAAAGGTATTCATAAAATGGCCTAATGGCCGTTATCTCTTTTCGTTCTTGAGTTATCGGCTTCACAGACGGACAGACGGACAGACGGACATGTGAAAAAGGCCGAATTAGGCCATTTTATGAATACCTTTGTGAAGCATTTTTGTCAAGGATTAATATTTTCAGGCGTTACAAAGTCGGGACTAAACTTAATATACCTTGTATATTTACAAATATACTGGGTATAATAAACTATTATCTTCACTTATTTTTATACCCAGTATATTTGTAAATATACAAGGTATATTATTTTTATACCCAGTATATTTGTAAATATACAAGGTATATTAAGTTTAGTCCCGACTTTTTATACCCAGTATATTTGTAAATATACAAGGTATATTAAGTTTAGTCCCGACTTTGTAACGCTTGAAAATATTAATCCTTGACAAAAATGCTTCACATAGGTATTCATAAAATGGCCTAATTCGGCCTTTTTCACATGTCCGTCCGTCCGTCCGTCCGTCTGTCCGTCTGTCCGTCTGTCCGTCTGTGAAGCCGATTACTCAAAAACGAAAAGAGATATCGAGCTGAAAATTTTTTTGTGTATTCTTGACCAAAAAAGTAAGGTCAAGTTCGTTATTGGGCAAAATCGGAACGTGTTTCCCCCCGCTAGGGGGGAAAAATTATATCTTTGAAACCGTAGGAGATAGAAAAAAAATTTGTTAACAAAAAATCTTCTTCTCTTTGAAACAAACAACTTTTGTTTGAAAACTTTTTTCATAAACTCAATAGTTTTATCAAAATTAGTCCTCAAAGTTGAAAAAAATGAGAAATACAAATGACAGGCGAATGAAGGCATGGTCTCCATGGACCCGTAGGTATACATAACAACTACACATACTATTTTTATATCCTGTATATGTAAATATACAAGGTATATTATATTAAGTCCCGTCTTTGTAACGCTTGAAAATATTAATCCTTGATAAAAATGCTTCACAAAGGTATTCATAAAATGGCCTAATTCGGCCTTATTCGTCTGTCCGTCCGTCTGTGAACACGATAACTGAAGAACGAAAAGAGATAACGAGCTGAAAATTTTTGTGTGTGTTCTAGACCAAAAAAGTAAGGTCAAGTTCGTTAATGGGCAAAATCGGAACGTGTTTCCCCTGGCCAGGGGGGAAAAATTATGTGTTCGAAACTGTAGGAGATCGAAAAAAAATTTGTTAACAAAAATCTTCTTCTCTTTAAAATAAACAACTTTTGTTTGAAAACTTTTTTCATAAAGTCAACCGTTTTCTCAAAATTTGTGCTTAAAGTTGAAAATGAGTCGATCGATGACGGGCACATGTGCAATCATAATATACATCAAATAGTATTGTTATACCCAGTATATTTGTAAATATATAAATATATCTATATATATATATATATATATATATATATATATATATATATATATATATATATATATATATATATATATATATATATATATACATATCGATATATATCGCTACTTACGCGACTTTCTAACGCAGCATCGGCTATTGATTCGCGTTGATGGCTTTACGCTTCACGTCGCCTTATTTTAACGCTTAGCGTTTAAAAACGATCGCGTTGAATAACTAACGCAGCCAAACCATCGCTTCAAGTTGAGTAATCACCACTTCGCGTGACTAACATCGCCTAACGCTTCCCATGCACTAACGTTTCACAATGACTAACGTTTCGCGTTTACTGACTTACGGTTCGCTTAAGCTTACGCTACGCTTTAAGGTAACAACGCTAAGCATTGAGATGCTTACGTTCCGCGTTAACTTTCTCTTCGCGTTAATTAGTGCTTCGTGTTGATTGACGCTTCGAGTTGACCTAACGCTTCCTATTGACCAACGGTTCTCATTGACCTACGCTTCGCGGGAGACTTACGGTTTGGGACTAGGACTTACGCTTTGGGAGACTTACGGTTCGCTTTAGCTTGCGTGTCGCGTTGGTTAACGCCTTGCGTTTACCAACGCTATGCGTTGATTTACTAAAACTTTGCGTTGGCTGATACACGGTTCGCGTTAACTTACGTTTCGAGTTGATTCATGCTTTTCGTTGGGTAACGATTCGCGTGAAATCACGCTTCGCGAATCACTTTGCTTTGGATAGCTAACGCTTATCAATGGCCAACGCTTCGCGTTGGCTAACTAACGGTTCACTTTAGCGTACGTTTCGCGTTGGTAAATGCTTTGCGTTGATTAACGATTCGCTTGAAATCTCCCTTCGCTAAACTCTGGCGCTTCGCGTTTACCTACCACTTCCTGTTAACTAACGCTTCGCGTTGGCTAACTTACTTTAGCTTACTTTTCGCAATGGTTAACGCATTGCGTTGTTTAACGATTCTCGTAAAATTACGCTTCGCAAATTACCCACGCTTCGTTTTGAATAACTAACACTTCTCACTAACCAACGTTTCGCGTTGGCTATCTTACGGTTCGCTTTGACTTTCGTTTCGCTTTGCGTTTACCAACGCTTCGCGTTGACCTAACACTTCCTATTGACTAACGCTTCACATTGACTAACGCTTCGCGTTGGCTGACTTACGGCTCGCTTAAGCTTACGATTCGCGTTGGTTAGCGCTTTGCGATGATTAACGATTCGTGTGAAATCACGCTTCGCGAATGATCGACGCTTCGCTTTGAATAACTAACGATTCTCATTAACCAACGCTTCGCGTTGGCTGACTTACGGTTCGCTTTAGCTTACGTTTCGCGTCGATTTACTAACGCTTCGCGTTGACCTGACACTTCCTATTGACTAACGCTTCTGATCGACCAACGCTTCGCGTTGGTTAACGCTTTGCGTTAATTAACCAACGTTTGAATCACCAACGTTTCGCTATGAATAACTTACGCTATGAATAACTCATTAAACAACGCTTCGCGTTGGCTGACTTACGGATCGCTTTAGCTTACGTTTCGCGTTGATTTAATAACGCTCCGCGTTGACTTAACACTTCCTATTGACTAACGATTCTCATTGACCAACGTTTCGCGTTGGCTGACTTACGGTTCGCTTTAGCTTACGTTTAGCGTTGGTAAATGCTTTGCGTTGATTAACGATTCGCTTGAAATCTCCCTTCGCTAAACTCTGGCGCTTCGCTTTGCATAACTCACGCTTCACTTTGACCAACGCTTCGCAAGTAATGTAACAACTAACTGAGTTAATTGTTTGAATACCCAGTATATACTGAGTTGTATATCAATGTTTGAATTGCTCATATTTCTGCCTATTCAATGTTTATAAAATATGAATTATTTGTAAATGTTTGTTTTGTGTTAATAATTAATATTGAAACAGTATAAATGTTCTTGCATTAAAAAAAATTTATATTATTGTTCTTGCGATTTTTATATATTTAAATATTGAGTTATATAATTGAGTTAATCAACGCGAAGCGACTGTTAACGCGTTAACCAACGCGAAACGTAAGCTAAACCGAACCGTAAATCACCCAACGCGAAGCGTAGGTCTATTGACCTACGTTAGGTCAATGCAAAGCGTTAGTAAATCAACGTAAAGCATTGCTAAACGCTTTGCGTTTACCAACGCGAAACGTAAGCTGAAGAAATCCACAAGTGAGCCAACGCGAAGCGTTGGTCAATGAGGAGCGTTAGTCAATTAGAAGTGTTAAGTCAACGCGAAGCGTTAGTAAACCAACGCGAAGCGCTGGTAAACGCAAAGCGGAAGCGAAACGTAAGCGGAAGCGAAACGTAAGCGAAAGCGAACCGTAAGTCAGCCAACGTGAAGCGTTGGTTAATGAGAAGCGTTAGTTATTTAAAGCGAAGCGTTGGTGATTCGCAAAGCGTGATTTCACGCGAATCGTTAATTAACGCGAAGTGTTAACCAACGCGAACCGTAAGCTCAAGCGAGCCGTAAGTCGCCAACGCGAAGCGTTGGTCAATGAGAAGCATAAGATATTCAAAGCAATAGCGTCAGTGATTCGCAAAGCGAGAATTTAAGCGAATCGTTAACCAACGCAAAGCGTTCACCAACATAAAACGTAAGCCAAACTGAACCGTAAATCACCCAACGCGAAGCGTAGATCAATAGAAAGCGTTAGGTCAACGCGAAGCGATAGACAATCTACGCAAAGCGTTGTAAACGCTAACGCGAAACGTAAGCTTAAGAGAACCACAAGTTAGCCAACGCGAAGCGTTGATCAATTAGAAGTGTTTAGTCAACGCGAAGCGTAAGCAAAGCGAACCGTAAGCCAGCCAACGCGAAGCGTTGGTTAATGAGAAGCGTTAGTTATTTAAAGCGAAGCGTTAGTGATTCGCAAAGCGTGATTTCACGCGAATCGTTAACTAACGCGAAGTGTTAACCAACGCGAACCGTAAGCTCAAGCAAGCCTTAAGTCAGCCAACGCGAAGCGTTGGCCAATGAGAAGCGTCAGTTATATATGAAATCACGCTTCGCGAATCACCAACGTTTCGTTTTGAATAACTTACGTTTCTCAGTAACCAACGCTTCGCGTTGGCTGACTTACGGTTCGCTTTAGTTAACGTTTCGCGTTGGCAAACGCTCTGCGTTTTCCAACGCTTCGCGTTGATTTAATAACGCTTCGCGTTGACTTAACACTTTCTATTGACTAACGATTTTTATTGACTTTCGTTTATCGCTTTGACTTTCGTTTCGCTTTGCGTTTACCAACGCTTCGCGTTGACCTAACACTTCCTATTGACTAACGCTTCACATTGACTAACGCTTCGCGTTGGCTGACTTACGGCTCGCTTAAGTTTACGATTCGCGTTGGTTAGCGCTTTGCGATGATTAACGATTCGTGTGAAATCACGCTTCGCGAATGATCGACGCTTCGCTTTGAATAACTAACGATTCTCATTAACCAACGCTTCGCGTTGGCTGACTTACGGTTCGCTTTAGCTTACGTTTCGCGTCGATTTACTAACGCTTCGCGTTGACCTGACACTTCCTATTGACTAACGCTTCTGATCGACCAACGCTTCGCGTTGGTTAACGCTTTGCGTTAATTAACCAACGTTTGAATCACCAACGTTTCGCTATGAATAACTTACGCTATGAATAACTCATTAAACAACGCTTCGCGTTGGCTGACTTACGGATCGCTTTAGCTTACGTTTCGCGTTGATTTAATAACGCTCCGCGTTGACTTAACACTTCCTATTGACTAACGATTCTCATTGACCAACGCTTCGCGTTGGCTGACTTACGGTTCGCTTTAGCTTACGTTTAGCGTTGGTAAATGCTTTGCGTTGATTAACGATTCGCTTGAAATCTCCCTTCGCTAAACTCTGGCGCTTCGCTTTGCATAACTCACGCTTCACTTTGACCAACGCTTCGCAAGTAATGTAACAACTAACTGAGTTAATTGTTTGAATACCCAGTATATACTGAGTTGTATATAAATGTTTGAATTGCTCATATTTCTGCCTATTCAATGTTTATAAAATATGAATTATTTGTAAATGTTTGTTTTGTGTTAATAATTAATATTGAAACAGTATAAATGTTCTTGCATTAAAAAAAATTTATATTTTTGTTCTTGCGATTTTTATATATTTAAATATTGAGTTATATAATTGAGTTAATCAACGCGAAGCGACTGTTAACGCGTTAACCAACGCGAAACGTAAGCTAAACCGAACCGTAAATCACCCAACGCGAAGCGTAGGTCTATTGACCTACGTTAGGTCAATGCAAAGCGTTAGTAAATCAACGTAAAGCATTGCTAAACGCTTTGCGTTTACCAACGCGAAACGTAAGCTGAAGAAATCCACAAGTGAGCCAACGCGAAGCGTTGGTCAATGAGGAGCGTTAGTCAATTAGAAGTGTTAAGTCAACGCGAAGCGTTAGTAAACCAACGCGAAGCGCTGGTAAACGCAAAGCGGAAGCGAAACGTAAGCGGAAGCGAAACGTAAGCGAAAGCGAACCGTAAGTCAGCCAACGCGAAGCGTTGGTTAATGAGAAGCGTTAGTTATTTAAAGCGAAGCGTTGGTGATTCGCAAAGCGTGATTTCACGCGAATCGTTAATTAACGCGAAGTGTTAACCAACGCGAACCGTAAGCTCAAGCGAGCCGTAAGTCGCCAACGCGAAGCGTTGGTCAATGAGAAGCCTAAGATATCCAAAGCAAAGCGTCAGTGATTCGCAAAGCGAGAATTTAAGCGAATCGTTAACCAACGCAAAGCGTTCACCAACATAAAACGTAAGCCAAACTGAACCGTAAATCACCCAACGCGAAGCGTAGATCAATAGAAAGCGTTAGGTCAACGCGAAGCGATAGACAATCTACGCAAAGCGTTGTAAACGCTAACGCGAAACGTAAGCTTAAGAGAACCACAAGTTAGCCAACGCGAAGCGTTGATCAATTAGAAGTGTTTAGTCAACGCGAAGCGTAAGCAAAGCGAACCGTAAGCCAGCCAACGCGAAGCGTTGGTTAATGAGAAGCGTTAGTTATTTAAAGCGAAGCGTTAGTGATTCGCAAAGCGTGATTTCACGCGAATCGTTAACTAACGCGAAGTGTTAACCAACGCGAACCGTAAGCTCAAGCAAGCCTTAAGTCAGCCAACGCGAAGCGTTGGCCAATGAGAAGCGTCAGTTATATATGAAATCACGCTTCGCGAATCACCAACGTTTCGTTTTGAATAACTTACGTTTCTCAGTAACCAACGCTTCGCGTTGGCTGACTTACGGTTCGCTTTAGTTAACGTTTCGCGTTGGCAAACGCTCTGCGTTTTCCAACGCTTCGCGTTGATTTAATAACGCTTCGCGTTGACTTAACACTTTCTATTGACTAACGATTTTTATTGACCAACGCTTCGCGTTGGCAGACTTACGGCTCGCTTAAGCTTACGGTTGGCGTTGGTTAACGCTTTGCATTTACCAACGCTATGCGTTGATTAACTAGCTCTTCGCGTTAACTTGCTTACGCTCAGCGTTATCTTGCTAACGCTCAGCGTTAACTTGCTTCCGCTCCGCGTTAACTTCCTCTCGTTATCTAGTGTATCGACAGACGCTTCGCGTCAGCTAACTCTTCGCGTAATATAGCTTACGCGTGCTTTCGCTTCGCGTTAACTATCGCTATGATTTAACTAACTTTTCACGTTACCTTAAGCATTGACGATTCGCGTGAAATCACTTTCTATTGACTCACGCTTCTCATTGTCCAACGCTTCGCGTTGGCTGACTTACGGCTCGCTTGAACTTACGGTTCGCGTTGGTTAACGGTTTGCGTTAATTAACGATTCGCGTGAAATCACGCAGCACGAATCACCAACGTTTCGCTTTGAAAAACTAACGATTCTCATTAACCAACGCTTCGCGTTGGCTGATTTAAGGTTCGCTTTAGCTTACGTTTGGCGTTGGTTAACGCTTTGCGTTGGTTAACGGTTCGCTTAAATTCTCGCTTCGCGAATCACTGACGCTTCGCTTTGCATAACTAACGCTTCTCATTGACCAACGCTTCGCGTTGGCTGACTTACGGTCCGCTTTAGACTACGTTACGCGTTGACCTAACACTTCCTATTGACTGACGCTTCTCATAAACCAACGCTTCGCGTTGGCTGACTTACGGTTCGCTTTCGCTAACGTTTCGCAAAGTTGGTAAACACAAAGCGTTTACCAACACTTCGCGTTGACTTAACACTTCTAATTGACTAACGCTTCTCATTGACCAACGCTTCGCGTTGGCTAACTTGTGGTCCTCTTCAGCTTACGTTTCGCGTTGGTAAACTCAAAGCGTTGCTTAACGATTTACTATCGCTTCGCGTTGTATAACTTACGGTTGCTAACGCTTCGCGTTGTATAACTTACGTATATTAACGCTTCGCGTTAACTAACACTACGATTTGACTAACTTTTCACGCTTACTTTAAGCGTTAACGATTCGCGTGAAATCGAGCATCGCGTTGAATCACTGCCGATTCTCTTTGAATAACTAACGCTTCTCATTGACCAACTCTTCGCGTTGGCTGACTTACGGTTCGCTTTAGCTTACGTTTTGCGTTGGTTAACGCTTTGCGTTGGTTAACGGTTCGCTTAAATTCTCGCTTCGCGAATCACTGACGCTTCGCTTTGCATAACTAACGCTTCTCATTGACCGACGCTTCGCGTTGGCTGACTTACGGTCCGCTTTAGACTACGTTACGCGTTGACCTAACACTTCCTATTGACTAACGCTTCTCATAAACCAACGCTTCGCGTTGGCTGACTTACGGTTCGCTTTCGCTAACGTTTCGCAAAGTTGGTAAACACAAAGCGTTTACCAACACTTCGCGTTGACTTAACACTTCTAATTGACTAACGCTTCTCATTGACCAACGCTTCGCGTTGGCTAACTTGTGGTCCTCTTCAGCTTACGTTTCGCGTTGGCAAACTCAAAGTGTTGCTAAACGATTTACTATCGCTTCGCGTCGTATAACTTACGATTGCTAACGCTTCGCGTTGTATAACTTACGCTTATTAACGCTTCGCGTTAACTAACCCTACGATTTGACTAACTTTTCACGCTTACTTTAAGCGCTAACGATTCGCGTGAAATCGAGCATCGCGTTGAATTACTGCCGATTCTCTTTGAATAACTAACGCTTCTCATTGACCAACTCTTCGCGTTGGCTGACTTACAGTTCGCTTTAGCTTACGTTTCGCGTTGGTTAACGCTTTGCGTTGGTTAACGGTTCGCTTAAATTCTCGCTTCGCGAATCACTGACGCTTCGCTTTGCATAACTAACGCTTCTCATTGACCAACGCTTCGCGTTGGCTGACTTACGGTCCGCTTTAGACTACGTTACGCGTTGACCTAACACTTCCTATTGACTAACGCTTCTCATAAACCAACGCTTCGCGTTGGCTGACTTACGATTCGCTTTCGCTAACGTTTCGCAAAGTTGGTAAACACAAAGCGTTTACCAACACTTCGCGTTGACTTAACACTTCTAATTGACTAACGCTTCTCATTGACCAACGCTTCGCGTTGGCTAACTTGAGGTCCTCTTCAGCTTACGTTTCGCGTTGGTAAACTCAAAGCGTTGCTAAACGATTTACTATCGCTTCGCGTTGTATAACTTACGGTTGCTAACGCTTCGCGTTGTATAACTTACGCTTGTTAACGCTTCGCGTTAACTAACCCTACGATTTGACTAACTTTTCACGCTTACCTTAAGCGTTAACGATTCGCGTGAAATCGAGCATCGCGTGGAATCACTGCCGATTCTCTTTGAATAACTAACGCTTCTCATTAACCAACTCTTCGCGTTGGCTGACTTACAGTTCGCTTTAGCTTACGTTTCGCGTTGGTTAACGCTTTGCGTTTACCAAAGCTTTCCGTTGATTTTCTTAAGCTCCGCATTGACTAACTTTTCGCGTCGCCTAACGGCTGGCGTTGACCAACGCCTTGCGTTAACAGTCGCTTCGCGTTGATTTACTCAATTATATAACTCAATATTTAAATATATAAAAATCGCAAGAAAATTAATATAAATTTTTATAAATGCAAGAAAATTTTACTGTTTCCATATTAATTATTAACACAAAACAAACATTTACAAATAATTCATATTTTATAAACATTGAATAGGCAGAAATATTAACAATTCAAATATTGATATACAACTCAGTATATACTGGGTATTCAAACAATTAACTCAGTTAGTTGTTACATTACTTGTTTTTATGTTTATTTCAGTTTTTTCAACCAGGTGTGTATATAAGTTTTTTTGTACAAAATTTTGCAAATAGTTTATTCAAAGGTCCATCGATCCTATCAAAAATTATCTATATATAATGTATATATATATATATATATATATGTATATATATATATATATATATATATATATATATATATATATATATATATATATATATATATATATATATATATATATATATTTAAATATATATATATATATATATATATATATATATATATATATATATATATATATATATATACATATATTTACATATATATATATATATATATATATATATATATATATAATATAACGCTTCGTGTGGACCTTACACTTCTCATTGACGCTTCGCTTTGAATACGGTTCGCTGTAGCTTACGTTTCGTGTTGATAAACGCAAAGCCTTGACCGAACAGTTCTTACTGATTAACGGTTCTTATTGGCTCACTAACGGTTCGCTTTAGCTTACGTTTCGCATTAGTAAACGCATTGCGTTTACTAAAGTTTCGCGGTAACCTAACACTTCCTATTGACTAACGGTTCTCATCGACCAACGCTTCACGTTGGCTGACTTACGGTTTGCGTTGATTAACAAACGCTTTGCGTTGATCTGACGCTTCCTATTGACTGACGCTTCTCATTGACCAACGCTTCGCTGACTTACGTTTCATTAAAGTTAACATTAAGCTTACGTTTCGCGTTGGTTAATTATTCGCTTGGCATAACGCTTCGCGTACCAATGAAGCTTCGCTTTGCATAACTAACGCTTCTTATTGACCAACGCCTCGCGTTGGCTGACTTATGGTTCGCTGCAGCTAACGTTCCGCGTTAGTAAAAGCTTTGCTAACAGTTGGCGTTTACTAACGCTTCGCGTTGACCTTACGCTTCCTTTTGACTTACACTTCTCATTAAGCTACACTTCGCGTTGGGTGATTTACGGTTTGCTTTAGCTTACATTTCGCTTTGCGTTTACAAACGCTTTGCGTTGATAAACTGAAGTTTCGCATTGATTAACAATCGCTTGGCGTTGATTAACTAACGCTTCGCGTTGATTAACTAACGTTTCGCAATGATTAACTATCGCTTGGCGTTGATTAACTAACGCTTCGCGTTGATTAACTAACGCATCGCGTTGTTAAACAAACGCTTCGCGTTGATTAACTAACGCTTCGCGTTGACTAATTAACGCTTCGCGTTGATTAACTAACGCTTCGCGTTCTTTATACAACGCTTCGCGTTGATTAACTAACGCTTCACGTTGATTAACTAACACTTCGCGTTGATTAACTAACGCTTCGCGTTGATTATCCAACGCTTCGCGTTGACTAACTAACGCTTTGCGTTGATTAACTAACGCTTCGCGTTGTTTATCATACGCTTCGCGTTGATTTACTAACGCTTCGCGTTGATTAACTAACGCTTCGCGTTGATTAACTACGCTTCGCGTTGACTAACTAGTGCTTCGCGTTGATTATCCAACGGTTCGCGTTGATTAACTAACGTTGTGCGCTGACTAACGCTTCGCGTTGATTGACTAAGGCTTTGCGTTGATAAACAAACGCTTCGCGTTGATTAACCAACGCTTCGCATTGATTAACTAACGCTTCGCGCTGATAAACTAACGCTTCGCTTTGATTAACTAACGCTTCGCGTTGATAAACTAACGCTTCACGTTTATTAACTAACGCTTCGCGTTGATTACTAACGCTTCGTGTTATTTAACTAACGCTTCGTGTTGATTAACTAACGCTTCGTGTTGATTAACTAACGCTTCGCGTTGATTATCCACCGCTTCGCGTTGCCTAACTAACGCTTCGCGTTGACTAACTAACGCTTCGCGTTGTTTATATAACACTTCGCGTTGATTTACTAACGCTTCGCATTGATTAACTAACGCTTCGCGTTGATTAACTAACGCTTCGCGTTGATTAACTAACCCTTCGCGTTGATTAACTAACGCTTCACGTTGATTTAATAACGCTTCGCGTTGATTAACTAACGCTTCGCGTTGATAATCCAACGCTTCGCGTTGACTAACTAACGCTTCGCGTTGATTATCCAACGCTTCGCGTTGACTAACTAACGCTTCGCGTTGATTAACTAACGCTTCGCGTTGTTTATCTTACCCTTCGCGTTGATTTACTAACGCTTCGCGTTGATTAACAAACGCTTCGCGTTGATTAATTAGCGCTTCACGTTGATTAACTAATGCTTCGCGTTGATTAACTAACGCTTCGCGTTGATTATCCAACGGTTCGCGTTGATTAACTAAGGCTTCGCGTTGACTAACGCTTCGCGTTGATTGACTAAGGCTTCGCGTTGATAAACTAACGCTTCGCGTTGATTAACTAACGCTTCGCGCTGATTAACTAACGCTTCGCGTTGATTAACTAACGCTTCGCGTTGATAAACTAACGCTTCACGTTGATTAACTAATGCTTCGCGTTAGTATATATATATATATATATATATATATATATATATATATATATATATATATATATATATATATATATATATATATATATATTTAAATATATATATATATATATATATATATATATATATATATATATATATACATATATTTACATATATATATATATATATATATATATATATATATATAATATAACGCTTCGTGTGGACCTTACACTTCTCATTGACGCTTCGCTTTGAATACGGTTCGCTGTAGCTTACGTTTCGTGTTGATAAACGCAAAGCCTTGACCGAACAGTTCTTACTGATTAACGGTTCTTATTGGCTCACTAACGGTTCGCTTTAGCTTACGTTTCGCATTAGTAAACGCATTGCGTTTACTAAAGTTTCGCGGTAACCTAACACTTCCTATTGACTAACGGTTCTCATCGACCAACGCTTCACGTTGGCTGACTTACGGTTTGCGTTGATTAACAAACGCTTTGCGTTGATCTGACGCTTCCTATTGACTGACGCTTCTCATTGACCAACGCTTCGCTGACTTACGTTTCATTAAAGTTAACATTAAGCTTACGTTTCGCGTTGGTTAATTATTCGCTTGGCATAACGCTTCGCGTACCAATGAAGCTTCGCTTTGCATAACTAACGCTTCTTATTGACCAACGCCTCGCGTTGGCTGACTTATGGTTCGCTGCAGCTAACGTTCCGCGTTAGTAAAAGCTTTGCTAACAGTTGGCGTTTACTAACGCTTCGCGTTGACCTTACGCTTCCTTTTGACTTACACTTCTCATTAAGCTACACTTCGCGTTGGGTGATTTACGGTTTGCTTTAGCTTACATTTCGCTTTGCGTTTACAAACGCTTTGCGTTGATAAACTGAAGTTTCGCATTGATTAACAATCGCTTGGCGTTGATTAACTAACGCTTCGCGTTGATTAACTAACGTTTCGCAATGATTAACTATCGCTTGGCGTTGATTAACTAACGCTTCGCGTTGATTAACTAACGCATCGCGTTGTTAAACAAACGCTTCGCGTTGATTAACTAACGCTTCGCGTTGACTAATTAACGCTTCGCGTTGATTAACTAACGCTTCGCGTTCTTTATACAACGCTTCGCGTTGATTAACTAACGCTTCACGTTGATTAACTAACACTTCGCGTTGATTAACTAACGCTTCGCGTTGATTATCCAACGCTTCGCGTTGACTAACTAACGCTTTGCGTTGATTAACTAACGCTTCGCGTTGTTTATCATACGCTTCGCGTTGATTTACTAACGCTTCGCGTTGATTAACTAACGCTTCGCGTTGATTAACTACGCTTCGCGTTGACTAACTAGTGCTTCGCGTTGATTATCCAACGGTTCGCGTTGATTAACTAACGTTGTGCGCTGACTAACGCTTCGCGTTGATTGACTAAGGCTTTGCGTTGATAAACAAACGCTTCGCGTTGATTAACCAACGCTTCGCATTGATTAACTAACGCTTCGCGCTGATAAACTAACGCTTCGCTTTGATTAACTAACGCTTCGCGTTGATAAACTAACGCTTCACGTTTATTAACTAACGCTTCGCGTTGATTACTAACGCTTCGTGTTATTTAACTAACGCTTCGTGTTGATTAACTAACGCTTCGTGTTGATTAACTAACGCTTCGCGTTGATTATCCACCGCTTCGCGTTGCCTAACTAACGCTTCGCGTTGACTAACTAACGCTTCGCGTTGTTTATATAACACTTCGCGTTGATTTACTAACGCTTCGCATTGATTAACTAACGCTTCGCGTTGATTAACTAACGCTTCGCGTTGATTAACTAACCCTTCGCGTTGATTAACTAACGCTTCACGTTGATTTAATAACGCTTCGCGTTGATTAACTAACGCTTCGCGTTGATAATCCAACGCTTCGCGTTGACTAACTAACACTTCGCGTTGATTATCCAACGCTTCGCGTTGACTAACTAACGCTTCGCGTTGATTAACTAACGCTTCGCGTTGTTTATCTTACCCTTCGCGTTGATTTACTAACGCTTCGCGTTGATTAACAAACGCTTCGCGTTGATTAATTAGCGCTTCACGTTGATTAACTAATGCTTCGCGTTGATTAACTAACGCTTCGCGTTGATTATCCAACGGTTCGCGTTGATTAACTAAGGCTTCGCGTTGACTAACGCTTCGCGTTGATTGACTAAGGCTTCGCGTTGATAAACTAACGCTTCGCGTTGATTAACTAACGCTTCGCGCTGATTAACTAACGCTTCGCGTTGATTAACTAACGCTTCGCGTTGATAAACTAACGCTTCACGTTGATTAACTAATGCTTCGCGTTGATTAACTAACGCTTCGCGTTGATTATCCAACGGTTCGCGTTGATTAACTAAGGCTTCGCGTTGACTAACGCTTCGCGTTGATTGACTAAGGCTTCGCGTTGATAAACTAACGCTTCGCGTTGATTAACTAACGCTTCGCGCTGATTAACTAACGCTTCGCGTTGATTAACTAACGCTTCGCGTTGATAAACTAACGCTTCACGTTGATTAACTAATGCTTCGCGTTGATTAACTAACGCTTCGTGTTGATTAACAAACGCTTCGCGTTGATTATCCAACGATTCGCGTTGACTAACTAACGCTTCGCGTTGACTAACTAACGCTTCGCGTTGAATAACTAACGCTTCGCGTTGTTTATCTAACGCTTCGCGTTGATTTACTAACGCTTCGCGTTGATTAATTAACGCTTCGCTTTGATTAACTAACGCTTCAAGTTGACTAACTAACGCTTCACGTTGATTTACTAACGCTTCGCGTTGATTATCCAACGGTTCGAGTTGATTAACTAACGCTTCGCGTTGACTAACGCTTCGCGTTGATTGACTAAGGCTTCGCGTTGATAAACTAACGCTTCGCGTTGATTAACTAACGCTTCGCGCTGATTAACTAACGCTTCGCGTTGATTAACTAACGCTTCGCGTTGATAAACTAACGCTTCACGTTGATTAACTAACGCTTCGCGTTGATTAACTAACTCTTCGTGTTGATTAACAAACGCTTCGCGTTGATTATCCAACGATTCGCGTTGACTAACTAACGCTTCGCGTTGACTAACTAACGCTTCGCGTTGACTTACTAACGCTTCGCGTTGACTATTTAACGCTTCGCGTTGTTTATCTAACGCTTCGCGTTGATTTACTAACGCTTCGCGTTGATTAACTAACGCTTCGCGTTGATTAACTAACGCTTTGCGTTGATAATCCAACGCTTCGCGTTGACTAACTAACGCTTCGCGTTCATTAACTAACGCTTCGCGTTATTTATCTTACGCTTCACGTTGATTAACTAACGCTTCGCGTTGATAAACTAACGCTTCCCGATGATTAACTAATGCTTTGTGTTGATTAACAAACGCTTCGCGTTGATTAACTAACGCTTTGCGTTTACCTTACGCTTTCTATTGACTAACGCTTCTCATGACCAACGCTTCGCTGACCAACGCTTGGATGACTTACGGTTTATATAAGCTTACGTTTTGCGTGGGTTAACGCTTATCGTTTACCAACGATAATTTTACGATTTGCGTAAAATCACGCTTCGCGAATCACCAAAGCGACTCTCCGGCGCTTCGCTTTGACTAACTAACGCGTCTCTTTAACCAACGCTTCGCGTTGGCTTACTTATGGTTCAATTAAGCTTACGTTTCTCGTTGGTTAACGATTTGCGTGAAATCACGCTTCGCGAATCTTTGACGCTCCGCTTTGGATAACTAACGCTTCTCATTGACCAACTCTTCCGTTTACCAACGCTTTACGTTTACCAACGCTTTCCATTAATTTTCTAAATCTTCACGTTGACTACCTTTTCGCGTCGCCTAAAAGCTCGCGATGACCAACGCTTTGCTTCACGTTGATTAACTAACGCTTCGCGTTGTTTATCTTACCCTTCGCGTTGATTTACTAACGCTTCGCGTTGATTAACTAACGCTTCGCGTTGATTAACTAGCGCTTCACGTTGATTAACTAATGCTTCGCGTTGATAAACTAACGCTTCGCGTTGATTATCCAACGGTTCGCGTTGATTAACTAACGCTTCGCGTTGACTAACGCTTCGCGTTGATTGACTTAGGCTTCGCGTTGATAAACTAACGCTTCGCGTTGATTAACTAACGCTTCGCGCTGATTAACTAACTCTTCGTGTTGATTAACAAACGCTTCGCGTTGATTATCCAACGATTCGCGTTGACTAACTTACGCTTCGCGTTGACTAACTAACGCTTCGCGTTGACTTACTAACGCTTCGCGTTGACTAACTAACGCTTCGCGTTGTTTATCTAACGCTTCGCGTTGATTTACTAACGCTTCGCGTTGATTAACTAACGCTTCGCGTTGATTAACTAACGCTTCGCGTTGATTAACTAACCCTTCGCGTTGATTAACTAACGCTTCAAGTTGACTAACTAACGCTTCACGTTGATTAACTAACGCTTCGCGTTGATTAACTAACTCTTCGTGTTGATTAACTAACGCTTCGCGTTGATTATCCAACGATTCGCGTTGACTAACTAACGCTTCGCGTTGACTAACTAACACTTCGCGTTGACTTACTAACGCTTCGCGTTGACTAACTAACGCTTCGCGTTGTTTATCTAACGCTTCGCGTTGATTTACTAACGCTTCGCGTTGATTTACTAACGCTTCGCGTTGATTAACTAACGCTTCGCGTTGATTAACTAACGCTTCGCGTTAATAATCCAACGCTTCGCGTTGACTAACTAACGCTTCGCGTTCATTAACTAACGCCTCGCGTTGTTTATCTTACGCTTCGCGTTGATTAACTAACGCTTCGCGTTGATAAACTAACGCTTCGCGATGATTAACTAATGCTTTGTGTTGATTAACAAACGCTTCGCGTTGATTAACTAACGCTTCGCGTTTACCTTACGCTTTCTATTGACTAACGCTTCTCATGACCAACGTTTCGCTGACCAACGCTTGGATGACTTACGGTTTACTTAAGCTTACGTTTCGCGTGGGTTAACGCTTATCGTTTACCAACGATAATTTTACGATTTGCGTAAAATCACGCTTCGCGAATCACCAAAGCGACTCTCCGGCGCTTCGCTTTGACTAACTAACGCGTCTCTTTAACCAACGCTTCGCGTTGGCTTACTTACGGTTCAATTAAGCTTACGTTTCTCGTTGGTTAACGATTCGCGTGAAATCACGCTTCGCGAATCTTTGACGCTCCGCTTTGGATAACTAACGCTTCTCATTGACCAACTCTTCCGTTTACCAACGCTTTACGTTTACCAACGCTTTCCGTTAATTTTCTAAATCTTCGCGTTGACTACCTTTTCGCGTCGCCTAAAGGCTCGCGATGACCAACGCTTTGCTTCGCGTTGATTAACTAACGCTTCGCGTTGTTTATCTTACCCTTCGCGTTGATTTACTAACGCTTCGCGTTGATTAACTAACGCTTCGCGTTGATTAACTAGCGCTTCACGTTGATTAACTAATGCTTCGCGTTGATTAACTAACGCTTCGCGTTGATTATCCAACGGTTCGCGTTGATTAACTAACGCTTCGCGTTGACTAACGCTTCGCGTTGATTGACTAAGGCTTCGCGTTGATAAACTAACGCTTCGCGTTGATTAACTAACGCTTCGCGCTGATTAACTAACGCTTCGCGTTGATTAACTAACGCTTCGCGTTGATAAACTAACGCTTCACGTTGATTAACTAACGCTTCGCGTTAGTTAACTAACTCTTCGTGTTGATTAACAAACGCTTCGCGTTGATTATCCAACGATTCGCGTTGACTAACTAACGCTTCGCGTTGACTAACTAACGCTTCGCGTTGTTTATCTAACGCTTCGCGTTGATTTACTAACGCTTCGCGTTGATTAACTAACGCTTCGCGTTGATTAACTAACGCTTCGCGTTGATTAACTAACGCTTCAAGTTGACTAACTAACGCTTCACGTTGATTTACTAACGCTTCGCGTTGATTAACTAACGCTTCGTGTTGATTAACTAAAGCTTCGAGTTGATTAACAAACGCTTCGCGTTGATTAACCAACGATTCGCGCTGACTAACTAACGCTTCGCGTTGTTTATATAACGCTTCGCGTTGATTTACTAACGCTTCGCGTTGATTAACTAACGCTTCGCGTTGATTAACTAACGCTTCGCGTTGATTAACTAACCCTTCGCGTTGATTAACTAACGCTTCACGTTGATTTAATAACGCTGCGCGTTGATTAACTAACGCTTCGCGTTGATAATCCAACGCTTCGCGTTGACTAACTAACGCTTCGCGCTTATTAACTAACGCTTCGCGTTGTTTATCTTACGCTTCGCGTTGATTAACTAACGCTTCGCGTTGATAAACTAACGCTTCGTGATGATTAACTAATGCTTTGTGTTGATTAACAAACGCTTCGCGTTGATTAACTAACGCTTCGCGTTTACCTTACGCTTTCTATTGACTAACGCTTCTCATGACCAACGCTTCGCTGACCAACGCTTAGATGACTTACGGTTTACTTAAGCTTACGTTTCGCGTGGGTTAACGCTTATCGTTTACCAACGATAATTTTACGATTTGCGTAAAATCACGCTTCGCGAATCTTTGACGCTCCGCTTTGGATAACTAACGCTTCTCATTGACCAACTCTTCCGTTTACCAACGCTTTCCGTTAATTTTCTAAATCTTCGCGTTGACTACCTTTTCGCGTCGCCTAAAGGCTCGCGATGACCAACGCTTTGCGTTAACAGACGGTCGCGTTGTATAACTCAATTATATAACTCAATATTTAAATATATAAAAATCGCAAGAACATTAATATCAAATTTTTTAAATGCATGAACATTTTTACTGTTTCAATATTAATTATTAATACAAAACAAACATTTACAAATCTAGAGCACGGTAGAGCGCAAGGCCGAGTTTAAGGGACATTTGGCATTCTCACTTACAGTGCTATTACTACAGGAAATATCATAGATAATTTGACCCCGAAATATCTTCTGAACGAAACCAGCAACAGTGCTGATTTTTTGATAATTCATAATTTATAAACATTGGATAGGCAGAAATATTAACAATACTAAGTATATACAACTCAGTATATACTGGGTATTCAAACAATTAACTCAGTTAGTTGTTACATTACTTGTTTTAGGTTGTATTTCCATATTTAGCAATAATTATCAATTCTTTTTTGCCATTTATCCGATAGTGGCTAATTTCTCGTTGAAGCATGTATGCAGTTTGGTATTTGTGGCATGTGGAATTATTCTTTATACGTTCTTTGTGTATTGTAAATTTAAATTTTCAAATTTAGGTAAGTTTATAAATGTAGGTACTAAGGTACTGGTAGGTACCTAATAATTTTAAGGTCCACTTTTTACAAAATGACTACAAAAATGTGAAATTACAAAAATAAGATTATGTACGCATCCGATGTTTGAGAAAAATCATCTGTATCAGGAACTGAAATAAAATGTACCCATCGATAGAATTTACAACCGAAATAGAACATGGAGGCTCGGTTCTGTTTTGAGATATAAAAATTATAAAAAATAACGACACTAATAAATTAGAATTCGATATCTACAGAAAATTTACACACACTGAACGATATATTACAGCCGATTCAAGCAGCCCACCTCAACACAAAATATCTGTTTCCAATTTTTTGGTAAACAGGCTACTTAAAGTCCCACTGTCTAAGAAAAATTATTAAGTTGCAATCTTTAATGGTTTCGATTCTGACATAATAAATAATTTGGTCCGCAAAACTAAATTTAAAATTTTATGAAACAATTCCACCGTACTAACACAAGAGACTGACAACGTTGAACAAAATAATTGGTGCAAACTAACATACTTCCGCCCACGCACAAATAGAATCACTAGAGAATTAAGGGATCATAACCAAAAATACAGCGGTTGTTAGAAAATTAAACAGTTACTGGGCAACAGTAAAGTGTGAGTTGTCAAAGTCGTTAGTCAAAGTCGCACCAAATCGGAACTCGGAACAAAGAACATCTGGCTCATGTGAAATTTGGGAGAACCGAAAAATCGTGTATAGTTGCGAATGTTATTGAGAACAACCACAAAATTGACAAATCTAATTTAAAACTACTGAAATCGGTACAAGACCCTACTGAATTAGATGCATACGAATGTATCTACATACACAAATTAAGAAAACAGATAAAGAATTTAGACAAACTACAACGGTATATAACGGTTTATAGTGTGCTAGTATAGTTAATAGTTTCTATGGAAACGACAATCAAAATTGACATTTCAAAGTTGAAACAAAATTTTAATAAAATAATTTTATGGTTATTTTTTAGAAGTATAGTTTCTGTGGAAATAACAATCAACAAAATTTTAATAAATAAATTTAAATAAAAGCTTGTTTTTAAAAGTGTTTTTTGACATTAATTTATTTCCTTATTATTGGAGTAACAAAGATGTTGCTACGAATCTTGAAACAATTTGCGTGGCCAAACTCGAACAGTTTTTAGAACATTATTTTTTGTTTCAGATTGGTTTACATGTTTGGTTCAAAAAATTTTCCAAGCTGTCCCACCGACTTTACCACCAAATACCACAAGCGAGGAGACGTCAAAATGATAATAAAACTATTTAAATTTTGGTAAAAGATATTCGAATTTGTGTAAAGAAAAACTGATAATGATAATTGATATAATTTATGTTTTCATTTATTCCCTTTAAATCATATGAATTAATGATAATTGCATACATAATGACCCGTATTCATAGTCCGCTCTTAAGCGTAAGTTCACCTTGAGCATGAACTTCAGGCAGCGTTTAGATTCATAGACGTGATTTTGAGGCAAGCTTGAAAGTTTGATCTTCGCTGAGATATGTGTGGTTGGATAAATATTCATAGTTATTGCTTAAAGCCATAGTAAGAATTTAAAACTGTTGATGTATTCACCGTCAAATAGGACTGTCTTATCTTATTATAGACGTTATCCTTACTTTAGTAGACGATGTATCTGATGTACCTGATTTAGGTAAGTCAGCTTTAGTAGATCACTACTATTTTCACTGCATAGTTATTAAGGTTGTCTTAAGTCTACCCAGACAACCTTAATAACTTTGCAGTGAAAAAAGGAGTGAAGCTAATGCATTTTTTTGGTTTTGCACAACTCTTTTTAATCTTTGAGGGTTTTAAAGATTGGCATATTTTTCCGAGGAACTTTTGACCTCAAATTATGAGCAAACTATTGAGTTTATGGAAAAACTAAGCATACAAAGTTTGTTTATTTTAAAGAGGAGAAAATTTTTCATTATTAAAATTTTTGTTATATCTCTTACGGTTTCAAAGATAGGCAGTTTGGCCCATTTTGCACAAACATGGTCTGATTTTGCCATTAAACGAACTTTACCTTACTTTTTTGCTCTAGAACACACACACACAAATTTCAGCTTGTTTTCTCTTTTAGTTCTTGAGTTATCGCATCCCCGGGCAAACGGACGGACATGCAGTAATGGCCGACTTAGGCCATTTTATGCACACATATGGCAAACATTCATGCCTACGATCAATATTTTTAAGCGTTACAAAGTCTGTAAAATAGTACAAAAATAGGCATAGGTACCTCTTGAAAATACTGCTGGAAATATTTCAACGGAATTATCTTGGTTTTAGCACCATGAAAATATGGCAAAAAGTCCATAATGAAATCGCGGATGCAAAAATATTTATTGAAGCTCAAAGGTCTCGAAAATCTGTTTTTCTCAAATATCTCGTGAACGATTGGTTTTACGTTAACAGAGGTTTTTATTTGATTAATTTCTTAATAAATTCAATATAAAATAGAGCTTGTACAAAATTCTCCTAGGACCAATAGCTCTCGCGATATAGGTACGGTTGAGGAACGTTTTTCGTAATGAAGTGTTAAACTGAGTTTTAAAAGGGAGAAAATGTTTCGTCCAAAACGTTCAGATTTATGTCGACCCATAGTATTAAAACTTATTGATCAATCGGATTAAAATAATTTTTTTAAAGTAGTAAAAATTAACAGTTCTTGAATAGAGGTCATTTACGTTAATTTGACACAAAAAAAGGTCCCGTGCAATATTTACACACATTCGATAGTGGCCAAGTTAAATAGTACTTCTCAGGTGCAGGGTATTTCATTATTTACTTACAACTTTACTTCATTCAATTCATTACCTGATCATTTTTGTCTAAAACTGAAACATATACAGATAGATATTTAGAATTCTCGTTTTCAATTTTAAGTCGTCCATATTATTGTTAATATCAGCGTAACAACAAAAATGATAAGAATCTCAATTGTAGTAAAATTAATTATTGTTAACTTCTTATACATATTTTTCGCTTTTCCTGTGGTAAAACAGAAATAAATATTTTTGCCTTTCAATGTTTTTATCTCTTACGACTTCGAGGAGCAAATTTCCCCAAATTTGTGGGAGGCAATGCGGCCAGCTTAGCAATACAATTAGGCTAAGACTATTTTTTCTATCAATATATCCAACTGATACAGTCGATAAATCCGATAAATTCGCTATGTTGAAGCAGCTCCTGTGTTACGAATTTGTTTTTTGTCTGAAAGAAATTTTAGAAGGACAAGTAATAAGATAAATCCAAATTATAATACTTATAGATTTAATTATACTTAATACTAATACATAGATCTTATTACTAAATGACTGCCATTATTACATCACATTGAATGGTCATTATCACATTGGTCATTATCATATTGGTCATTATCACATTGGTCATTATCATATTGATCGGTCTTCTGGTTCTTGCAAAAAAAGAACAGGTGGGCATGGATGGCAACTTCAGAGCAACTGGGCTCTCCATAAGCTGAGTGAGAGTAAGTAAGAATGGTATCTTTGAAGTAAGACGTAACGATGTTTCAATACAAGGTGTCCTACCAATTATTGCCCAATAGTTCATTCAATCAATTTAGGAATCGTTTTGCCTACTCTTGGCCAATATAATGAATATTATACTGCTCGATGGAAACCACGGGAAGGTGGTAGGCGTCTTCCATCAGGAGAAGGATAGGAAAAAGGAATAGGGAGGGAGATGAAATAAGGAGATAGAATGGAAAGGAATAAGAATTAAGATATCAAAAAATTAAAAAACAATAATTTTTTTTGATGCTTCTTCAAGTTCGGTCCCACCGAACGAACATTGAAGCCACATAATCTTCTAAACCGCCTGCATAAAGTCACATTTCCAGCTTCATCATTGACATGTTTATTGCATCCAGTATCATTACATTTCCCTGATACTTTACCCCCTGCAAAGAAAAAATAATTAAATCAGGTAAATAATTGTTTATTAGTTCTCCGATATGAATAGTTTAGGCAATTTCCAAAAATCGGACTTTTTCCTTTCTTTTTTTGAAGGTTTAATTTTTTGTTACAAAGTTATTATTTTTCGCTTTTCTGTTACTTTCTTCTTTCGTCAGTTTTATTTTTTGTTAAAAAGTTTTATATTTTATTTTTTTGTAGCTTATAGTGTTATTTGAACTACATATGTGTGCCAGGTTTGGTGAACAATCAACCATTCCCTATTTTTCAAGGCTTAGAGATGAAATTTATTTCCTCAAATTTATATGGTACCAATTTCGAAGTATACCCTTTCCAATAAAAAACGAATTATCGAAATCGAACTACTTTGTAAAAAGTTATGCGTGGTCATACATTTTTTTAAAAATATAGGGGTTGACTTGAGAACCTGCTCCTGTCAACAGCCCAACAATACACTTATTCATTTTGTAGTGTCACTAAAAGTGAGGTTAACAACAATGACAACAATTGTTTAGAGTGATTGATGACTTGTAAGTTGGAGCACAAAAATAACTTGATGAATTCGTGCTTACCAGTGTTTACCAATTTAGCGACTTTGTCGCTAGAAGTGACGACTTTTGTTTAAGTCTTAACCACAAAAAAAAAAGATTTGACGACAAAAATGGTTTAGCGACTTATCTGCCAACTTTTGGAGTACAAATCCAAACAGTTTTAGGGCCAGTAATAGATACATTTTTTGTGAACTCAACACATTATTATTCATCGTTATAACGATGGAAATACATTTAATTAAACTATCTTAATTATAATTAAATAACCGCCACTAGCCTGTTGTGTCACTCCAAACTTAATTAATTTTATCCAAACTTGAAACTTTCAGGTGATACAATGATCGTCTCTGAAAATTTCAAATGATTTCGAGTTGATAGAAACAAATTGTAGCTATCTAAAAACAAGTAATGTAACAACTAACTGAGTTAATTGTTTGAATACCCAGTATATACTGAGTTGTATATCAATGTTTGAATTGCTCATATTTCTGCCTATTCAATGTTTATAAAATATGAATTATTTGTAAATGTTTGTTTTGTGTTAATAATTAATATTGAAACAGTATAAATGTTCTTGCATTTAAAAAAATTTATATTATTGTTCTTGCGATTTTTATATATTTAAATATTGAGTTATATAATTGAGTTAATCAACGCGAAGCGACTGTTAACGCGTTAACCAACGCGAAACGTAAGCTAAACCGAACCGTAAATCACCCAACGCGAAGCGTAGGTCTATTGACCTACGTTAGGTCAACGCAAAGCGTTAGTAAATCAACGTAAAGCGTTGCTAAACGCTTTGCGTTTACCAACGCGAAACGTAAGCTGGAGAAATCCACAAGTGAGCCAACGCGAAGCGTTGGTCAATGAGAAGCGTTAGTCAATTAGAAGTGTTAAGTCAACGCGAAGCGTTGGTAAACGCAAAGCGAAAGCGAAACGTAAGCGAAACGTAAGCGAAAGCGAACCGTAAGTCAGCCAACGCGAAGCGTTGGTTAATGAGAAGCGTTAGTTATTCACAGCGAAGTGTTGGTGATTCGCAAAGCGCGATTTCACGCGAATCGTTAATTAACGTGAAGTGTTAACCAACGCGAACCGTAAGCTCAAGCGAGCCGTAAGTCACCAACGCGAAGCGTTGGTCAATGAGAAGCATAAGTTATCCAAAGCGAAGCGTCAGTGATTCGCAAAGCGAGAATTTAAGCGAATCGTTAACCAACGCAAAGCGTTAACCAACATGAAACATAAGCCAAACTGAACCGTAAATCATCCAATACGAAGCGTAGATCAATAGAAAGCGTTCGGTCAACGCGAAGCGATAGACAATCTACGCAAAGCGTTGTAAACGCTTTGCGTTTACCAACGCGAAACGTAAGCTCAAGAGAACCACAAGTTAGCCAACGCGAAGCGTTGATCAATTAGAAGTGTTTAGTCAACGCGAAGCGTAAGCAAAGCGAACCGTAAGTCAGTCAACGCGAAGCGTTGGTTAATGAGAAGCGTTAGTTATTTAAAGCGAAGCGTTAGTGATTCGCAAAGCGTGATTTCACGCGAATCGTTAACTAACGCGAAGTGTTAACCAACGCGAACCGTAAGCTCAAGCAAGCCTTAAGTCAGCCAACGCGAAGCGTTGGTCAATGAGAAGCGTTAGTTATGCAAAGCGAAGTGTCAGTGATTCGCGAAGCGAGAATTTAAGTGAATCGTTAACCAACGCAAAGCGTTAACCAACGTGAAACGTAAGTTTAAGCGAACCGTAAGTCAGCCAACGCGAAGCGTTTGCCAGAAAAAAGGTTTAGCTTACGAAATGTGAGCATAAGCGAACCGTTAGTCAGCCAACGCGAAGTGTTGGTCAATAGAAAGCGCTAGGTCAGCGAAGCGTTAGAAAATCTACGCAAAGCGTTGCTGAACGCTTTGCGTTTACCAACGCGAAACGTTAACTGAAGAGAACCTCAAGTTAGCCAACGCGAAGCGTTGGTCAATTAGAAGTGTTTAGTCAACGCGAAGCGTTAGTAAACCAACGCGAAGTAAGTTGTAAACCAACGTGTTAGTAAACCAACGCGTCAGTAAACCAACGCAAAGCGTTTACCAACGCGAAACGTTCGCAAAAGCAAACCTTAAGTTAGCCAACGCGAAGCGTTGGTTAATTAGAAGCGTTAGTTATGCAAAGCGAAGCGTTGATGATTCGTGAAGCGTGATTTCACGCGAATCGTTAATTAACGTGAAGCGTAAACCAACTCGAACCGTAAGCTCAATTGAGCCGTAAGTCAGCCAACGCGGAGCGTTGGTCAATGAGAAGCGTTAGTTATGCAAAGTGAAGCGTCAGTGATTCGCGAAGCGAGAATTTAAGCGAATCGTTTACCAACGCAAAGCGTTAACCAACTCGAAACGTAAGCTAAAGCGAACCGTAAGTCAGCCAACGTGAAGCGTTGGTTAATGACAAGCGTTAGTTATTCAAAGCGAAACGTTGGTGATTCGCGAAGCGTGATTTCACGTGAATCGTTAATTAACGCAAAGCGTTAACCAACGAGAACCGTAAGCTCAAGCGAGCCGTTAGTTCAATGAGAAGCGTTAGTTCAATGCGAAGCGTTGCTCAATGAGAAGCGTTAGTCAATAGGAAGTGTTAGGTCAACGCGATGCGTTGGTAAACGCAACGCGTTTACCAACGCAGATCGTTAGCTAAAGCAAACCGTAAGTCGACGTGATTTCACGCGAATCGTTAATTAACAAAAGGCTTTAACCAGAAGCGTTAGTCAATAGGAAGTGTCAGAAACGTAAGCTAAAGCGAACCGTTAGTTAGCCAACGCGAAGCGTTAGTCAATAGGAAGTGGTAGTACAACGTGAAGCGTTGGTAAACGCAAAGCGTTGGTAAACGCTTTGCGTTTACCAACGCGAAACGCAAAGCTAAAGCGAACCGTTTGTCAGCCAACACGAAGCGTTAGTTATCCAAAGCGAAGTGATTCGCGAAACGTGATTTCACGCGAAACGTATCCAAACGAAAAGCATGAACCAACTCGAAACGGAAGTCAATGCGAACCGTATGTCAGCCAATGCAAAGCGTTAGTAAATCAACGCATATCGTTGGTAAACGCAAAGCGTAGCGTAAGCTTAAGCCAACTGTACTCAGTCAACGCAAAACATTGGTCAATGTGAAACGTTAATGCATGGGAAGCGTTAGTCGATGTCAGTCACGCGAAATGGTGATTACTCATATTGAAGCGATGGTTTGGCAGCGTTAGTTATTCAACGCGATCGTTTTTTAACGCTTAGCGTTAAAATAAGGCGACGTGAAGCTTTAGTTCATCAACGCGAAGCAATAGCCGATGCTGCGTTAGAAAGTCGCGTAAGTAGCGATATATATACATATATATATATATATATATATATATATATATATATATATATATATATATATATATATATATATATATATATCAAACGTATACATGTATATATATATAATATATATATATATATATATGTATATACATATATATATATATATATATATATATATATATATATATATATATATAAATATATATATATATATATATATATATGTATTTGTATATGTATATATATATATGTATATTTATATGTATATATATATATATATATAAATATATATATATATATATAAATATATATATAATAATAATATATATATATATATATATATATGTATATACATATACATATACAAATACATATATATATATATATATATATTTATATATATATATATATATATATATATATATATATATATATATATATATATATATATATATATGTATATATATATGTATATACATATATATATATATATATATATATATATATATATATATATATATATATATATATGTATATATATATGTATATACATATATATATATATATATATATATTATATATATATACATGTATACGTTTGATAGGACAGATTGACCTTTGAATAAACTTTGACCTTATATATACCTGGTTAACAAAACTGAAATAAACATAAAAACAATACTATTTGATGTACATTATGTTTGGCACATGTAACGGGCACATGTACCGTCTTCGATCGACTCATTTTCATCTTTAAACACAAATTCTGAAAAAACGGTTGATTTTATGAAAAAAGTTTTCAAACAAAAGTTGTTTATTTTAAAGAGAAGAAGAATTTTTGTACAAAAATTTTTTTTCTATCTCCTACGGTTTCAAAGATATAATTTTTCCCCCCTGGCGGGGGGAACCACGTTTCGATTTTGCCCATTATCGAACTTGACCTTACTTTTTTGGTCTAGAACACACACAAAAATTTTTAGCTCGTTATCTCTTTTCGTTTTTGAGTTATCGGCTTCACAGACGGACAGACGGACAGACGGACAGACGGACGGACGGACATGTGAAAATGGCCGAATTAGGCCATTTTATGAATACCTTTGTGAAGCATTTTTGTCAACGATTAATATTTTCAAGCGTTACAAAGTCGGGACTAAACTTAATATACCTTGTATATTTACAAATATACTGGGTATAACAATACTATTTGATGTACATTATGTTTGGCACATGTAACGGGCACATGTACCGACTTCGATCGACTCATTTTCATCTTTAAACACAAATTCTGAAAAAACGGTTGATTTTATGAAAAAAGTTTTCAAACAAAAGTTGTTTATTTTAAAGAGAAGAAGAATTTTTGTACAAAAATTTTTTTTTTATCTCCTACGGTTTCAAAGATATAATTTTTCCCCCCTGGCGGGGGGAACCACGTTTCGATTTTGCCCATTATCGAACTTGACCTTACTTTTTTGGTCTAGAACACACACAAAAATTTTTAGCTCGTTATCTCTTTTCGTTTTTGAGTTATCGGCTTCACAGACGGACAGACGGACAGACGGACAGACGGACGGACGGACATGTGAAAATGGCCGAATTAGGCCATTTTATGAATACCTTTGTGAAGCATTTTTGTCAACGATTAATATTTTCAAGCGTTACAAAGTCGGGACTAAACTTAATATACCTTGTATATTTACAAATATACTGGGTATAACAACATTAGTAGGTGGATTTTTTCAAAAATCCACCTACTTTATGTGGCGACATCTCAGTGAAATGGAAGCGATCAAGCAGAAATAGGGCAGCTATTATCAGAATCGAAAAATATAAGCCATTGGTTATCCTTCAATTTCCAAAAATGTAGATTTGAGAGCTGATTCTTAAACTGATTTACACCACTCTTTCCAGAAAATTCATTGAGGGTTGTAAAAATGAAGTAGCCATGGTGATACATGATTGTAATCTTCATAATTATGAGTACAGAATTTAAATTGCAAATATTTCTGTAAATATTAGATTTGCAGAAAATATGGTCGGGTAACGAATTGTAGTAAAATAATTTTACTAATGTTAAGAAAGGAATTCAACATTTTATGTTTTCCCTTGATCTAAGCCCCTTTTCCCCTTTCCCCTTGTCCGATTTTGTCCATTAACGAAGTTGGCCTTTCAAAAACAGATAGGTGACGTTCTATACCAAATTTCATTCCGATCAACCTAAAATTGCGGCATAAAGAACGCAACCAGATACATAGGCAGACATATACATACATACATACATACATACATACATAGACGGGGATTTTCGATATCTGTTAGGCAGATTCAATAAACATTAGCAGATATTTTTCCGAAATTCCATCATCGGTATAAAAGCTACATTTTCTCGAAAATTCTTGAAAAGGCCCAAAGAACTACCAAATTAATTAAATTA
Source organism: Nineta flava (assembly GCA_963920215.1). Classification (NCBI taxonomy): domain Eukaryota; kingdom Metazoa; phylum Arthropoda; class Insecta; order Neuroptera; family Chrysopidae; genus Nineta; species Nineta flava. The sequence goes on from OY986041.1 coordinate 4,114,379, forward strand.
AAAAAGTTAAAGAAGTTTTCATCATATTCTACATACCTTGGACGGCGTCGTGTAACTTTTGTCATTTACGGGTTTTGGGTCACATCGCTTCAAAAAGAACAATTATAAAAATTGGCTTTGTTCATCCATCAATTCATTTTCCATTACCGAAGGCTAGAAATAAAAAATATTTATTGTACCGATAGTAACACAATAAAGATAATATCACAATAAAGCCATGAAAGACGTTACTCAGCGGAGTGGGCTAGTAACGGCTTGTAATAAATGAAATACGATAGGGACCGATTTATAAATAGGTTAAATGAAATTATCTAAAATCTACAAAAAGATACACATTAAATATATCTAGATACTAGATATAGTCACTATTATACTCACCAAATATATTTGATCCTAGTATTTAATAATGTTCTACCCCGTTTATTACATTGAAATAATATTCGAGGTGTGTTCAAAAAGTAAGGTGACTTTATATTTTTCATACATAATAATTTTTTCCGAAAGTTAAATTTTTTGGCCTCACTTTTAACTTCTGCAAATTTATGAAAAGTCGAATTGTATCGGAAACTTGCAGTAAACAAATTTGCAGAACTATGTTTTATGAGTCCAATTTCAACTCAAAGTTAACCACTTTACCGCTTCTGGGAGCGGTTGGATCTCAACCTACACTTCTGGGAACATTTTCTTTCAATTTATATTTTTAATATGTAATACTTGCTTTGACGATATCACGCGAAACTTATGAGAAAAAATCACGACCATGTTTTATCAGTTCACTTTTATGTAGCCAGGTCTTAGACCAAAAGCTTCATAAAGGTTTTATTTCAATCATAACGATCTGCAATTGAAGTGTTGTTTGAAGCACACGATCTATGTTTCAATAAGCATTTAAACCTTTTAATTGTTATATTGATTTGATTTGATTGATCTTGGATCAATCTAATTGTTTTTTTGTTCTGTATTTTTGTCTAGTCATAATTGTTGTTGTAAATCTTTCTCTGATTCTTATATAATTTATTTTTGATATTTTATTAACTTGTTTGTAAAAAAAGAAACAATTTTCAAAGATGTGAAAACAAGTTTAAACGTATCAATAAGCTTTAGCTTTGAATTATTTTATTTAATTAACAAAAATAGTTGTTTACACGCTAACTAAAAATGTATGCTTATTTAAGGTGGTTGTCGTGCGAATGGACATAATTATAGAATGTTCCAAATTGTTGAGCACTTATTGCGGGTATTCTGATACACTCACACTTAAATTTGCTGAAATCGATTGACTGTCTCAAACTCGAGAAAAACTTAATTGAAGTTCGAATAGTTAAGATGGGGAGCGTTGGAATCGACCCAGTTTAAGCAGGATTTATACCAGTGTTTTATTTTCAATAGAAAAACAACACTTAAGAATCTTTTAAAAAATAACTAACAATATAACAAGATAAACAATTAAGGTATTAACAAGAGAAACAATTTGGCGCGTCGGAAATTAAAATCGATTTATTAGTTCTCTTTAATATTAAAGAGCTAATGATGAAAGTAGTGTGAAAATTGATTGTAGGCAACACCCTCACATTGCATTATCTAACTTTAAGTCATTCGCTCTAATGTTAATAGAGAAATTCAACATTTTATTTTTTCCCTTTTGTCTAATCCCCCCTTTCCCCTTGTCCGATTTCATCCATTAACGCAGTTGGCCTTTCAAATACAGATAGGTGACGTACGCTAAACTAAATTACACTTCGTTCAACCTAAAATTGTAGCCTAAAGAGCGCGAACAGATACATATGCAGACATATACATACATACATACATACATAAATAGACGGTGATTTTCGATATCTACTAGGCAGGTTCGATGAACATTTAAAGATTTTTTCCCGAAATTTCATCATCGGTATAAAAGCTACATTTTCTCAAAAAATCTTGAAAAGGCCGAAAGGCCACCATATTAATTCAATTAAAAATGTTAAAAAATATTGTCCTCATATTCTACATACCTTGTACTGCGTTCAACTCTTGCAGCGCCTCAACCCGAGCAATAGCAAAAATTTGCTTTGCTCGTCAAGGCCCTCCAGAACTTCTACAGGTGCGCTTCTCCTTTGAATCTCCTTCTTTTTTTTAAAAACCCTGATCCGAAGGCTAGAAATAACGAAAAATTGATTATTGTACCAATAGATAATATCACAATAAAGCCATAAAACTCGAATAATCATTAAAATCAATAATTATTTACTATTATAAGCTTTAAGTTACGCTCAGCGGAGCGGGTGAGTAACGGCTTGTAATAAATAAAATACAATAAGGACCGATTTATAAATAAGTTAAATGGAATTATCTAAAATCCACAAATAGATACCACATTTTTGTTGTTGTCTGTTGGAATTTTAAAATTATTATTATATTCAACAAATATATTTGATCCCAATAGTATTTAATAATGTACTACTCCGTGTATTACATTGAAATCAATATGTTTGTATCCTGTGTTCACTTTACCAATCAAAAATTGGGTGTAGGCTAGCAAAAATGGGCGCATGAGTTTCGAACACTGTTCTGTTGTGATTTTTTTGATAAATCTTTTCTATCAAATATGTAGATTTTTGTAAAGCAAAATTGTTTAAATAAATTCAAAACATTATTGTTTTCGAACGGAATAAAATTTCTTTATATTGTTTGTCTGCATTCCTATTTAAAAGGTATTCTGATATTTTTAAATAAAATTGAAGTTTTAGAAGATATGTAGTTTTATGTTTAAAAAAAAAACACAAATATGACCATTTAAATTACCCATTAATAATCCATGGAAATTCAATACTAAAACGAAGGGTTTTCACATTTTTCTATATAATATTTATCAACCCATAATCACTAATATTTTTATTGTTGATAACCGTTTTCAAATGATTATTTGGTCGAGCAATATTTGGTTTATTTATATTTATTGGATCATTTTAAAATGGGTATTAGCAAAAATTGTGCATCGTATATTTTGATAGATTTATTTTATTGTTTTAAATGGTCAAATTAATGATTATACCCAGTATATTTGTAAATATACAAGGTATATTAAGTTTAGTCCCGACTTTGTAACGCTTGAAAATATTAATCCTTGACAAAAATGCTTCACATAGGTATTCATAAAATGGCCTAATTCGGCCTTTTTCACATGTCCGTCCGTCCGTCTGTCCGTCTGTGAAGCCGATTACTCAAAAACGAAAAGAGATATCGAGCTGAAAATTTTTTTGTGTATTCTTGACCAAAAAAGTAAGGTCAAGTTCGTTATTGGGCAAAATCGGAACGTGTTTCCCCCCGCTAGGGGGGAAAAATTATATCTTTGAAACCGTAGGAGATAGAAAAAAAATTTGTTAACAAAAACTCTTCTTCTCTTTGAAACAAACAACTTTTGTTTGAAAACTTTTTTCATAAACTCAATAGTTTTATCAAAATTAGTCCTCAAAGTTGAAAAAAATGAGAAATACAAATGACAGGCGAATGAAGGCATGGTCTCCATGGACCCGTAGGTATACATAACAACTACACATACTATTTTTATATCCTGTATATGTAAATATACAAGGTATATTATATTAAGTCCCGTCTTTGTAACGCTTGAAAATATTAATCCTTGATAAAAATGCTTCACAAAGGTATTCATAAAATAGCCTAATTCGGCCTTATTCGTCTGTCCGTCCGTCTGTGAACACGATAACTGAAGAACGAAAAGAGATAACGAGCTGAAAATTTTTGTGTGTGTTCTAGACCAAAAAAGTAAGGTCAAGTTCGTTAATGGGCAAAATCGGAACGTGTTTCCCCTGGCCAGGGGGGAAAAATTATGTGTTCGAAACTGTAGGAGATCGAAAAAAAATTTGTTAACAAAAATCTTCTTCTCTTTAAAATAAACAACTTTTGTTTGAAAACTTTTTTCATAAAGTCAACCGTTTTCTCAAAATTTGTGCTTAAAGTTGAAAATGAGTCGATCGATGACGGGCACATGTGCAATCATAATATACATCAAATAGTATTGTTATACCCAGTATATTTGTAAATATATAAATATATCTATATATATATATATATATATATATATATATATATATATATATATATACATATCGATATATATCGCTACTTACGCGACTTTCTAACGCAGCATCGGCTATTGATTCGCGTTGATGGCTTTACGCTTCACGTCGCCTTATTTTAACGCTTAGCGTTTAAAAACGATCGCGTTGAATAACTAACGCAGCCAAACCATCGCTTCAAGTTGAGTAATCACCACTTCGCGTGACTAACATCGCCTAACGCTTCCCATGCACTAACGTTTCACAATGACTAACGTTTCGCGTTTACTGACTTACGGTTCGCTTAAGCTTACGCTACGCTTTAAGGTAACAACGCTAAGCATTGAGATGCTTACGTTCCGCGTTAACTTTCTCTTCGCGTGAAGCATTTTTGTCAAGGATTAATATTTTCAGGCGTTACAAAGTCGGGACTAAACTTAATATACCTTGTATATTTACAAATATACTGGGTATAATAAACTATTATCTTCACTTATTTTTATACCCAGTATATTTGTAAATATACAAGGTATATTAAGTTTAGTCCCGACTTTGTAACGCTTGAAAATATTAATCCTTGACAAAAATGCTTCACATAGGTATTCATAAAATGGCCTAATTCGGCCTTTTTCACATGTCCGTCCGTCCGTCTGTCCGTCTGTCCGTCTGTCCGTCTGTCCGTCTGTCCGTCTGTGAAGCCGATTACTCAAAAACGAAAAGAGATATCGAGCTGAAAATTTTTTTATGTATTCTTGACCAAAAAAGTAAGGTCAAGTTCGTTATTGGGCAAAATCGGAACGCGTTTCCCCCCGCTAGGGGGGAAAAATTATATCTTTGAAACCGTAGGAGATAGAAAAAAAATTTGTTAACAAAAAATCTTCTTCTCTTTGAAACAAACAACTTTTGTTTGAAAACTTTTTTCATAAACTCAATAGTTTTATCAAAATTAGTCCTCAAAGTTGAAAAAAATGAGAAATACAAATGACAGGCGAATGAAGGCATGGTCTCCATGGACCCGTAGGTATACATAACAACTACACATACTATTTTTATATCCTGTATATGTAAATATACAAGGTATATTATATTAAGTCCCGTCTTTGTAACGCTTGAAAATATTAATCCTTGATAAAAATGCTTCACAAAGGTATTCATAAAATGGCCTAATGGCCGTTATCTCTTTTCGTTCTTGAGTTATCGGCTTCACAGACGGACAGACGGACAGACGGACATGTGAAAAAGGCCGAATTAGGCCATTTTATGAATACCTTTGTGAAGCATTTTTGTCAAGGATTAATATTTTCAGGCGTTACAAAGTCGGGACTAAACTTAATATACCTTGTATATTTACAAATATACTGGGTATAATAAACTATTATCTTCACTTATTTTTATACCCAGTATATTTGTAAATATACAAGGTATATTAAGTTTAGTCCCGACTTTGTAACGCTTGAAAATATTAATCCTTGACAAAAATGCTTCACATAGGTATTCATAAAATGGCCTAATTCGGCCTTTTTCACATGTCCGTCCGTCCGTCTGTCCGTCTGTTCGTCTGTCCGTCTGTGAAGCCGATTACTCAAAAACGAAAAGAGATATCGAGCTGAAAATTTTTTTGTGTATTCTTGACCAAAAAAGTAAGGTCAAGTTCGTTATTGGGCAAAATCGGAACGTGTTTCCCCCCGCTAGGGGGGAAAAATTATATCTTTGAAACCGTAGGAGATAGAAAAAAAATTTGTTAACAAAAAATCTTCTTCTCTTTGAAACAAACAACTTTTGTTTGAAAACTTTTTTCATAAACTCAATAGTTTTATCAAAATTAGTCCTCAAAGTTGAAAAAAATGAGAAATACAAATGACAGGCGAATGAAGGCATGGTCTCCATGGACCCGTAGGTATACATAACAACTACACATACTATTTTTATATCCTGTATATGTAAATATACAAGGTATATTATATTAAGTCCCGTCTTTGTAACGCTTGAAAATATTAATCCTTGATAAAAATGCTTCACAAAGGTATTCATAAAATGGCCTAATTCGGCCTTATTCGTCTGTCCGTCCGTCTGTGAACACGATAACTGAAGAACGAAAAGAGATAACGAGCTGAAAATTTTTGTGTGTGTTCTAGACCAAAAAAGTAAGGTCAAGTTCGTTAATGGGCAAAATCGGAACGTGTTTCCCCTGGCCAGGGGGGAAAAATTATGTGTTCGAAACTGTAGGAGATCGAAAAAAAATTTGTTAACAAAAATCTTCTTCTCTTTAAAATAAACAACTTTTGTTTGAAAACTTTTTTCATAAAGTCAACCGTTTTCTCAAAATTTGTGCTTAAAGTTGAAAATGAGTCGATCGATGACGGGCACATGTGCAATCATAATATACATCAAATAGTATTGTTATACCCAGTATATTTGTAAATATATAAATATATCTATATATATATATATATATATATATATATATATATATATATATATATATATATATATATATATATATACATATCGATATATATCGCTACTTACGCGACTTTCTAACGCAGCATCGGCTATTGATTCGCGTTGATGGCTTTACGCTTCACGTCGCCTTATTTTAACGCTTAGCGTTTAAAAACGATCGCGTTGAATAACTAACGCAGCCAAACCATCGCTTCAAGTTGAGTAATCACCACTTCGCGTGACTAACATCGCCTAACGCTTCCCATGCACTAACGTTTCACAATGACTAACGTTTCGCGTTTACTGACTTACGGTTCGCTTAAGCTTACGCTACGCTTTAAGGTAACAACGCTAAGCATTGAGATGCTTACGTTCCGCGTTAACTTTCTCTTCGCGTTAATTAGTGCTTCGTGTTGATTGACGCTTCGAGTTGACCTAACGCTTCCTATTGACCAACGGTTCTCATTGACCTACGCTTCGCGGGAGACTTACGGTTTGGGACTAGGACTTACGCTTTGGGAGACTTACGGTTCGCTTTAGCTTGCGTGTCGCGTTGGTTAACGCCTTGCGTTTACCAACGCTATGCGTTGATTTACTAAAACTTTGCGTTGGCTGATACACGGTTCGCGTTAACTTACGTTTCGAGTTGATTCATGCTTTTCGTTGGGTAACGATTCGCGTGAAATCACGCTTCGCGAATCACTTTGCTTTGGATAGCTAACGCTTATCAATGGCCAACGCTTCGCGTTGGCTAACTAACGGTTCACTTTAGCGTACGTTTCGCGTTGGTAAATGCTTTGCGTTGATTAACGATTCGCTTGAAATCTCCCTTCGCTAAACTCTGGCGCTTCGCGTTTACCTACCACTTCCTGTTAACTAACGCTTCGCGTTGGCTAACTTACTTTAGCTTACTTTTCGCAATGGTTAACGCATTGCGTTGTTTAACGATTCTCGTAAAATTACGCTTCGCAAATTACCCACGCTTCGTTTTGAATAACTAACACTTCTCACTAACCAACGTTTCGCGTTGGCTATCTTACGGTTCGCTTTGACTTTCGTTTCGCTTTGCGTTTACCAACGCTTCGCGTTGACCTAACACTTCCTATTGACTAACGCTTCACATTGACTAACGCTTCGCGTTGGCTGACTTACGGCTCGCTTAAGCTTACGATTCGCGTTGGTTAGCGCTTTGCGATGATTAACGATTCGTGTGAAATCACGCTTCGCGAATGATCGACGCTTCGCTTTGAATAACTAACGATTCTCATTAACCAACGCTTCGCGTTGGCTGACTTACGGTTCGCTTTAGCTTACGTTTCGCGTCGATTTACTAACGCTTCGCGTTGACCTGACACTTCCTATTGACTAACGCTTCTGATCGACCAACGCTTCGCGTTGGTTAACGCTTTGCGTTAATTAACCAACGTTTGAATCACCAACGTTTCGCTATGAATAACTTACGCTATGAATAACTCATTAAACAACGCTTCGCGTTGGCTGACTTACGGATCGCTTTAGCTTACGTTTCGCGTTGATTTAATAACGCTCCGCGTTGACTTAACACTTCCTATTGACTAACGATTCTCATTGACCAACGTTTCGCGTTGGCTGACTTACGGTTCGCTTTAGCTTACGTTTAGCGTTGGTAAATGCTTTGCGTTGATTAACGATTCGCTTGAAATCTCCCTTCGCTAAACTCTGGCGCTTCGCTTTGCATAACTCACGCTTCACTTTGACCAACGCTTCGCAAGTAATGTAACAACTAACTGAGTTAATTGTTTGAATACCCAGTATATACTGAGTTGTATATCAATGTTTGAATTGCTCATATTTCTGCCTATTCAATGTTTATAAAATATGAATTATTTGTAAATGTTTGTTTTGTGTTAATAATTAATATTGAAACAGTATAAATGTTCTTGCATTAAAAAAAATTTATATTATTGTTCTTGCGATTTTTATATATTTAAATATTGAGTTATATAATTGAGTTAATCAACGCGAAGCGACTGTTAACGCGTTAACCAACGCGAAACGTAAGCTAAACCGAACCGTAAATCACCCAACGCGAAGCGTAGGTCTATTGACCTACGTTAGGTCAATGCAAAGCGTTAGTAAATCAACGTAAAGCATTGCTAAACGCTTTGCGTTTACCAACGCGAAACGTAAGCTGAAGAAATCCACAAGTGAGCCAACGCGAAGCGTTGGTCAATGAGGAGCGTTAGTCAATTAGAAGTGTTAAGTCAACGCGAAGCGTTAGTAAACCAACGCGAAGCGCTGGTAAACGCAAAGCGGAAGCGAAACGTAAGCGGAAGCGAAACGTAAGCGAAAGCGAACCGTAAGTCAGCCAACGTGAAGCGTTGGTTAATGAGAAGCGTTAGTTATTTAAAGCGAAGCGTTGGTGATTCGCAAAGCGTGATTTCACGCGAATCGTTAATTAACGCGAAGTGTTAACCAACGCGAACCGTAAGCTCAAGCGAGCCGTAAGTCGCCAACGCGAAGCGTTGGTCAATGAGAAGCATAAGATATTCAAAGCAATAGCGTCAGTGATTCGCAAAGCGAGAATTTAAGCGAATCGTTAACCAACGCAAAGCGTTCACCAACATAAAACGTAAGCCAAACTGAACCGTAAATCACCCAACGCGAAGCGTAGATCAATAGAAAGCGTTAGGTCAACGCGAAGCGATAGACAATCTACGCAAAGCGTTGTAAACGCTAACGCGAAACGTAAGCTTAAGAGAACCACAAGTTAGCCAACGCGAAGCGTTGATCAATTAGAAGTGTTTAGTCAACGCGAAGCGTAAGCAAAGCGAACCGTAAGCCAGCCAACGCGAAGCGTTGGTTAATGAGAAGCGTTAGTTATTTAAAGCGAAGCGTTAGTGATTCGCAAAGCGTGATTTCACGCGAATCGTTAACTAACGCGAAGTGTTAACCAACGCGAACCGTAAGCTCAAGCAAGCCTTAAGTCAGCCAACGCGAAGCGTTGGCCAATGAGAAGCGTCAGTTATATATGAAATCACGCTTCGCGAATCACCAACGTTTCGTTTTGAATAACTTACGTTTCTCAGTAACCAACGCTTCGCGTTGGCTGACTTACGGTTCGCTTTAGTTAACGTTTCGCGTTGGCAAACGCTCTGCGTTTTCCAACGCTTCGCGTTGATTTAATAACGCTTCGCGTTGACTTAACACTTTCTATTGACTAACGATTTTTATTGACTTTCGTTTATCGCTTTGACTTTCGTTTCGCTTTGCGTTTACCAACGCTTCGCGTTGACCTAACACTTCCTATTGACTAACGCTTCACATTGACTAACGCTTCGCGTTGGCTGACTTACGGCTCGCTTAAGTTTACGATTCGCGTTGGTTAGCGCTTTGCGATGATTAACGATTCGTGTGAAATCACGCTTCGCGAATGATCGACGCTTCGCTTTGAATAACTAACGATTCTCATTAACCAACGCTTCGCGTTGGCTGACTTACGGTTCGCTTTAGCTTACGTTTCGCGTCGATTTACTAACGCTTCGCGTTGACCTGACACTTCCTATTGACTAACGCTTCTGATCGACCAACGCTTCGCGTTGGTTAACGCTTTGCGTTAATTAACCAACGTTTGAATCACCAACGTTTCGCTATGAATAACTTACGCTATGAATAACTCATTAAACAACGCTTCGCGTTGGCTGACTTACGGATCGCTTTAGCTTACGTTTCGCGTTGATTTAATAACGCTCCGCGTTGACTTAACACTTCCTATTGACTAACGATTCTCATTGACCAACGCTTCGCGTTGGCTGACTTACGGTTCGCTTTAGCTTACGTTTAGCGTTGGTAAATGCTTTGCGTTGATTAACGATTCGCTTGAAATCTCCCTTCGCTAAACTCTGGCGCTTCGCTTTGCATAACTCACGCTTCACTTTGACCAACGCTTCGCAAGTAATGTAACAACTAACTGAGTTAATTGTTTGAATACCCAGTATATACTGAGTTGTATATAAATGTTTGAATTGCTCATATTTCTGCCTATTCAATGTTTATAAAATATGAATTATTTGTAAATGTTTGTTTTGTGTTAATAATTAATATTGAAACAGTATAAATGTTCTTGCATTAAAAAAAATTTATATTTTTGTTCTTGCGATTTTTATATATTTAAATATTGAGTTATATAATTGAGTTAATCAACGCGAAGCGACTGTTAACGCGTTAACCAACGCGAAACGTAAGCTAAACCGAACCGTAAATCACCCAACGCGAAGCGTAGGTCTATTGACCTACGTTAGGTCAATGCAAAGCGTTAGTAAATCAACGTAAAGCATTGCTAAACGCTTTGCGTTTACCAACGCGAAACGTAAGCTGAAGAAATCCACAAGTGAGCCAACGCGAAGCGTTGGTCAATGAGGAGCGTTAGTCAATTAGAAGTGTTAAGTCAACGCGAAGCGTTAGTAAACCAACGCGAAGCGCTGGTAAACGCAAAGCGGAAGCGAAACGTAAGCGGAAGCGAAACGTAAGCGAAAGCGAACCGTAAGTCAGCCAACGCGAAGCGTTGGTTAATGAGAAGCGTTAGTTATTTAAAGCGAAGCGTTGGTGATTCGCAAAGCGTGATTTCACGCGAATCGTTAATTAACGCGAAGTGTTAACCAACGCGAACCGTAAGCTCAAGCGAGCCGTAAGTCGCCAACGCGAAGCGTTGGTCAATGAGAAGCCTAAGATATCCAAAGCAAAGCGTCAGTGATTCGCAAAGCGAGAATTTAAGCGAATCGTTAACCAACGCAAAGCGTTCACCAACATAAAACGTAAGCCAAACTGAACCGTAAATCACCCAACGCGAAGCGTAGATCAATAGAAAGCGTTAGGTCAACGCGAAGCGATAGACAATCTACGCAAAGCGTTGTAAACGCTAACGCGAAACGTAAGCTTAAGAGAACCACAAGTTAGCCAACGCGAAGCGTTGATCAATTAGAAGTGTTTAGTCAACGCGAAGCGTAAGCAAAGCGAACCGTAAGCCAGCCAACGCGAAGCGTTGGTTAATGAGAAGCGTTAGTTATTTAAAGCGAAGCGTTAGTGATTCGCAAAGCGTGATTTCACGCGAATCGTTAACTAACGCGAAGTGTTAACCAACGCGAACCGTAAGCTCAAGCAAGCCTTAAGTCAGCCAACGCGAAGCGTTGGCCAATGAGAAGCGTCAGTTATATATGAAATCACGCTTCGCGAATCACCAACGTTTCGTTTTGAATAACTTACGTTTCTCAGTAACCAACGCTTCGCGTTGGCTGACTTACGGTTCGCTTTAGTTAACGTTTCGCGTTGGCAAACGCTCTGCGTTTTCCAACGCTTCGCGTTGATTTAATAACGCTTCGCGTTGACTTAACACTTTCTATTGACTAACGATTTTTATTG